>CM046879.1:602764117-603206181 GCA_025667525.1 Glebionis coronaria | reverse complement strand
TCTCTCTCTCTCTCTTATTATCAAAGGTAATACATATGGATATTAAGACGCGTTTGTTTATTAGGTTTTAAGACCCGAATATAACTATAAGTTTGAAATGTGTTTATTGGGTTTCTAGCATTTGGGTAGGAGAAACTCCTTTTTATATCCATTATAACAGGTTATTCTGTTTGGAGGTTGATAAAGATTGTCTTAACATTGATCCCATTGATGGTAGTCTTGTCGATATTAATGAGCTTTAAGATACTTGTGTGTGGTCTTTGGGCACTGACGGTTCTTATTCTGTTAAGGTCAAGTGTTGTATTATAGATTCGAAAATTCTTTTTTATTTGACCCAATCGAACGTTTGAGATAAAAATATTCCTCAGAAGGTGAATATTTTTATTTGTAGATTGATCCTAGATCACCTTCCTCGTAATTTTTTTTAATATGAGCATTAGAGATGTTGGTTTTGTTCGTACCATGCAAGTAAAAGAAAAGGCTCGTAGGTTACCTATGAAAAACATTTCTACTTGTTTAAATAAAAATTATATAAAATTTATTCTTTATTAATATTTATTTTCTTCATTTACTTTTTTGAATAAAAATTATATAAAATTTATACTAAAAAAATTTTATTCGGATTAACTCGTCAACTGTAAGTTAGACAAAGTTTCCATATTCAATTTTGAATTTGTGTTAATCGGATTGACTCAATTTTGAATTAAATTTTAAACTCAAATAACCTAACTCGAATGTACTTGAGTTGAGTTTAAGATTATCGACACCCCTACCATATATGTAAACATGATTTGACGAACATATTAATGCTTAAACCATTGTGTATCCATTAATTGAATCTTTACAAACTTTAATATGTATTTTCTTTCATTTGATGGCCTCAAATGATAAAGGTTGAATTTGAATGCACATTGTTTTTTCTTTGATTCATGTTGCCAAAACTGCACATATATCATAACTTATTAGTAAAAAGTAATTAAATTACTCATATAAGAAAACTTAACAACAATCCTTTCCATCAATACATAATTATTTTGCAAACAATGTAATGTGAATTTTTTTTTGCCATATGTCAGAACCATATACAAAGGTAATTCGAAAATTGCAAACATAAAATTAAATTTGTTTTTGGTTAACTTTTGGATATCATTTGAATTTATACTAAGGTCACGTTTGTGTTAGAAATTTATATATATACTCTTTCCGTCCCAAAATTATTGTCTACGGACAAAAATCACACTTTTAAAGAAACATCACTTTTACAGCTTTTTCTCTCATACTTTTTGCATAATGACAGTTTTACCCTTAATCAATTAATTTTATACTTATTTATTGTTTGTAATAATAACCACAAGTTAAGGTAATATGGTAAACTCGAACTAACTACTTTATCTATTTTTGGAAGTCCACAATAATTTTAGGACACCCTAAAATAAAATAGTGGACAATAATTTTAGAACGAAGATAGTACATATATATGTACACATATTCATTACATTTCGTTTACGTTAAAAAATATGAATTGTTGGTTTTGTTTTCAAAATTGGTACGTATCAACTATTTTTACTATAATCCAATAACTATAAGTTGCTTGAATATAAAAATTAGACTAAAATATACTTGTAGGATATGTATAACTTTTGTGTTCGGTGAATTGTATGTTTAATGACTATAATTAAAGACATACGAAATAGTTATTACTGTATACATTTAGACTCGGTATATGGGAAATAGAGAAAAAGTGGAATTGTTGTATTCTTAAGTAAAAGGGTTTTTCTATTTTGTGCCCCACGGGCACATGATAAGAACATATAAAGTACACCGGGTCCTATATAAAAGTACACAGGAATCCACAAAGTGTGAACTCCTGTGTATTTTTCTGTACGACCCGGTGTATCTTTTATCTTTTTATCATGTGCTCTTAGGGCACAAGATAGAAAAACCTTAAGTAAAAATATCATTTCTATTTAAATTTCTTTTAAAGGGATGGTTTATAAAATTTAAGGTTCAAAATGCCACATGTCAGTAGGAAGAGTTCAAAATGCCATGTGAAGAGAGTGAGATAAGACAAATCAGTATATGAAACACACGCATAGTATGATTACTTTTTAAAATAAGAACATGGTATGAATAAAATTATGAAATCACTGAATACTTCTATTTTATGGTTTAATTGTTTAATGAGATTTTATGTTCTCAAATTGCAGTTTATAGTCAAAGATATTTATGGTTTAATTGGTAATTATAATTGATAATTAAATACTTGACTAATTTGACAACTAAATAAATCATCACTAATAAAAAGACTACCAAAATTTCGATTGTACACGTGGCGTAATAACAGGAGTTAGTATTCTTGGAAAAAATTAATTAAGTGTTGCTTATAAACTTGTACATTGACTGCTTTAAAGACTTGTAAAAAACTCTGTTTTATTAGATATAATAGATATTGCAAATTAAACACTGAATAAGACATTAATACATGTAAATATGCATGTAAAAGCAACAACTATAGCAGAATATGATGTTAGACGGCTATTCATATTCTTGTTAATATAAACCATACTTTTCATAAATCATCAAAACAAGAAATTGGCCCATTTACATCTCAAATTAGTTATGAAATTGAAGATAAAATACTTGATTTGTAGACTAGTTGATTTGAAGTTGGGGATAAATAAAATGGTCTGTGACTTGGAAGTTGGGAGGATGGGGAGGCATTATTGAATGTCAATGGGGATTACAGAGAACGAAAAATATAAGATCGGGTTTTTATCAATTGTATGTGTTGTGCCTTTGAAATTATGTTTTTTGTCATATAAATATTTAAGAAAATAAAAAATGTAACTGCTGGTGACTAATGAGATTGGGGGAATATCAAATGGATGGATAATGAAAATGGAGGGAGAAATAAATTTTTGGTGAAATAATTGGCGGCATAATAAAAATATTTAGAGGGGGTTGTCAAATTTTATTGTAATTTTATCATTTTTTAATGTTTTCGTAGTTATTTTTAAAGTTATTAAAAATTACTAAAATTTACACGAATGTTCGTATCTATACTAATATATAAAAAGCTCATTTTAAAAGTTGAAAAAGTTAAAAATTCAACATTCTCATATATAAACATAATATTTAAATAAGAAACAAGTGTATTAGCCACTACATCATGGGTTCGACCATCGGTGACGGGTTTGACAACCGTGTCGACCCGTCGAGTCACTGTGTTACGGGTTCGACCACCAGGTCAATCTGGTCGAGTCAACATTTTGTGAGTTCACTCACCGGGTCAACTCGAAAGAGCCACCGGGACACGAATTCGACTTCCGGGTCAACCCGATCGAGTCACCAAGTTATCGGGTCGACCACCAGGTCAATTAAGATATTGTAAACTATCTGCCGCTATGCGCGGGTACACGTCTAGTAAGTTATTAAAGACTTATTTTGTTCAACTAAGTTACTAAATTATACATCACTCATATTTAGTGCTAATTCGAATAACTTAAACACATATTTTTTGAGTTAAGTAATGTCGCATTTTTTCGAAGTTAAGGAGCTACACCATAAGCCTTCATTAATACGTCTTTTCATACTGACCACGCATGAGTCATGACATACGGCGTATGAGGAACAAACACCTACGTCGTAGGTAAATTTTCTTCACTTAGCCTCGATCTTGTCGCCTAGCGTATATTGTTAGAAACTCAACACATACGTCGTAGACATATATTAGAGTGGTCTATGTCGTATGGCCTTCGAATTATGGAAATTTTGACATCGAATCGTTCTATGACGCCTTTTTGTGTCAAATTCTACCAATTACCCTTGTTTTTTCTTATTTGCTCGTTTTTACCTTCAAAACATAAAATACACGAAGCTTTACAAATATTGTGTGTTAACTAGCCATAAATTGAGCATAATTGAAGGGATATTGTGTTAAAAAAAACCATTTAACTATTTAATATTATCAAAACAACTCTAAAGTGATCACATCAACTTATTGAAAAGTGAGAGCTATTCCAAGTTTGAGTCTATGTGACGGTGGGTTCAAATTTTGTAGGTTAGTCAGCCTAAACAGTGAAAACCATGGTTACAAAAACATATGGTTTAGGACATTTGTCTCAAGTGTCCTATTACGTTTAGTCATAATAAATCCCCTAAGGAATAAGCGTACCATTAGATTGTATACAACAGGACTCACATATTAGGTGTCCTATAAATTTTCGTTTAATAAAACCACGACGAATAGGCGTCCTATAAAATTTAATATAATATGACATTTATATCAGGTGTCCTATTATGTATGATCATAATGAGACCCTATTAAAAAGTGTCTTGAAAAATAGTTTATTAAGATTCACATTTAAAGTGTCCTATAAAAAACAACTTAATAAGACTTAAATTTTAAGTGGTCTTATAAATTGTTTGTTAGGACGCTGTAAAAACCGGTGTCCTAGAAAAGGGTCCTAAAAACACCTTTTTCTTGTAGTGATTAGTGATAACACCTGCCTCATTGCCATTTTGAATTCAGGTCACTTCGTTTTCGTCAATTGTGAGTAATACCCGAAGTGTGAACTCGCTTGAAAACACGTTTGCCATACTCGAACTAATACAAGTCGTTGCTAATTCCATCGACACCCTCTTAAGCCCTACTATTGAAAAAGTTTGAAACTCTGTTTCCTAAGAGTGCTCGAACTAATCATATTGTTGAAATTGAAACATGTCGGTTTGTTGTGGGTGGACAAGTAATTAAAACTTTTTGGATATGTAGACATTGACATGTTACTTTCTGTAGCAGCATAGTGAAGCAGAGGTAGACAAGAGAGAAACACACCAAAGAGCCGATCACCATCATTTCACCTTCCAGATCAGACATTAAACCTGGCTCAATCAGTTGATCAAGTTCACATCTTTGGATTCTGTTTAAAGCAAGTTTAGCCAAAACTTATCTCATCTCGAGACCTATTTAAATCGACAGCCACCATGGATGATATCAGTTCTACCAAGACCGCTCCAAAGCTGTAAACATCACTCTCATTTGTTAACTGATAAAATTGGTGATATTGAGGGTCCACGTAACCAGGGGTACCCTGTGGAGCTGTAGACACATGTTTCACATTATTCGGCATGAGCCTTGATACACCATAATCTTCTACCTTGACACGGTATTCGTGATCAAGAAAAATGTTAGTAGTCTTTACATCTATGTATAATTTCATTGGCATGAAGGTATACTAATGCACTGGCGGTCTTTATGGCAATGTTCATTCGTATTGGCCATGTTAGCAAGCTTTGGTTTGATCTTTCCCGTGGAGCTGATCATAAACAGTAGTGCCATTGGGAATGTACTCATGAACAAGGAGAAGATCATGGCTTTTCCGAGAGATCGATAACTTAGAAAGTTGTTAGAGAAAGACGCGTAAATTTGGAAGAAGGATGAACTAGGTTAATGATAATCATATTAACGTTATCAATAAAATAGAGAAGTGTGATTAGATGCTGATTTTTATATTTACTTCTGACTTTAAATTAAACGAACAAGTATTGGCTTTTGATCCTTAGTTGTGCATGGGAGAACAGTTTGTGAAATGAATGACTTTTGAATGAGAATATACTAACTAGTCAAAGTTTTATTGCTTGAAGTGACTTTTTTATTAAACAAAATAACAATGTAAGGGATGACGGTCCAAGATGTCTATTAGATAATTCAAACAATATAACAATGAAAGAAACATACCAAAGACTCATTAGCCCGCCAACAAGGACCCAAAGCAGTCCAGTCCTTTTTTATTAATCCTGCTTCTTTCTTCTGAATAAATGATGCGTACGGTTGTTGCTACTTCTTCTACCGCTGATGTTGACCTTGAAGATCTAACTGGTCCAGGTGGTAAAGGGGCCGATTTTTCCCAGCTAAAATCCTCTGTCATTGTTAAGAGGTTCCAGAAGAAGGCAGTATAACATATAACCAACAATAGTACAGAGGCCTATTTCGGCCCATTTTACTTATAACATGAAAACTTTGACTTTTTAAAAAACTGAATCATACAAGAATTCTCGAAACCCTTTTTATTTCCAATCAAAAGAAGAGAAAGCATTACGCTTTCTCAATAAAAGATTTAAGAAAAATCATATTTATGAAACTTAAGGTCAAAGAATAAGAATAACATTAGCGTTTTCATAAAGAAATCATACAGTATTGTGTAAATTAAGACTAAAGTAGAATTCAACTCCAAATATATAATTGAGTAGAATAAACAACAGTTATTGTTACATATAACACACCATTGAAACTGTTAATAAAGAGAAAAACATACCGATATTTGTCATGATCTGCATCTTTCAACGTATAATGCAGGACACCATCTGTCACCATAAGGGAACACTTTAATACCTTAAGGGCTTACCTTTTTGGCAACACAAAACAAATAGCATTAACGAACAAATCTTCAAGTTCTGTTTCCATCTCTTCAACGACTCTTCTGCTGGCGACATTCATTGCTGTCACACGTCTTGGTTGAGTGAAACGAACCCCAAACCACCTATATTTTGGCACCTCTAGGTACTAGCAATCAATATGTAAGTTAGTTTTAGCACTAATAAGTTCGGCTTATACTTATACCGAAATCGAGTGAGCCCATAGCCTAGCCTCAGAATACAAAGCAGTGGACAGGATATTTATTCCCACCGAGTGCTGGTTTGCTGACAGTTGATATATCTGTAATAGTACTAAACATATGCATAAGGGAGTTTACATATCCAAATACTAACTGGAAAAAAATATCCGTGCTTATTGTTCACAAATTATATAAAATTGATAAAAAGTAGTTGTCATTAATGTTGGAAACTAGAACAAATAACACAACATAGCTATATAGATGGCCGCATTTTGGTTTGTAGTAACCTAAACTAAACTGAACAATAAAGACCAAATGTAATAGCTACAACTTGATCCTAACACCTTGCAAACCATTCGCTATCATTGAATGATTGAATTTGACTGATCTAGCAAAAGTAATGTTTCCATGTACGAACATGCTCTAAATCCAGGACGGTCTCCACTAATCCCAAGATTACTAATACGTCCTGACAAGGGTTCATAAACTTCAATTTGAAAGATTCTAATATCATCAACATCATCCATTGCAAGTACGACTTCGCCACTGTTCCTAAACCCCAATACTCTATGGAACACATCCCTACCCTCAACCATAATTGTATATGTCTTTGTAAACGGTTTATTATCACCATCTTTCCACATCCACACACCACAAACCCACATATCACCCTCTTTATAATACTCAAGCAAACCAAGCGACCCATTTACCTTCACCACTCTTAAATCATTAAGACGTAATAATCTCTCTGAAAGAAATACTTCACCAAACTTCTCGCTTTTCAAATCAAAAGAAATAACAGAATTAGGATGAGCAGACCAATAAATAATCCCATCTAGAAAAACATGATTCTCGTTCAAAGAGCGCGATTTAAAAGGCGCACCAGTATACACAGTTTTCCAAACGCGTGATCTTAAAGTAAAGACCTGGACTTTCCAAGATATACTTGGGTTTTTAACAACATTGATCTTTACAAGCGTAGGGTCATTCGTATCACGACAAACCGCAAAACCAATACGAGTATAACAAAGGTAATCATCTCTATGAGAGACATTAGGTACAGGAATACCAACCGATTTTCTAATGGAAGGATTCCAAAGAACAACCATATGATGCTTTAAACCTATGTGCCAACCATAAAAAGCTAACAACCCGTCAACGAAACCGAGTATTAATCTCTCGCTTAGTAAGGTAAGTATCTTGGGAGGTGTTAGGGGAAACTTTTGGTTTGGGAAAGTGTTGACATCGATAATCGAGGTAAATGTGACATACCTGTACTGTACAAGTAAATGTTGACGAGGGCTTGGGTGGTTAATATGGTATGTTTTTACAAATTCCGGGCAGTCGACGAAAGACTTCCATTGTTTAGAAGCGGATCGGAACTTTACAAGTGATTTGACAGGAAGCCTTTTAATGATTTCTGATTGGATATCAAAAGGTATGTAATCGGACATGGTGTTAATTTTGCGAATTTTGATTTAGGGTTTTGAATCGGTGATTTTATGATTTTATACTACGTGATTTAACTTGGACCACTGGGCTTCATTGTATTTATTGTTTATATGGGTTTGGGCTAGTAAGATTTATATAACTTTTTCAAATGAAAAACACGTAATTTGAAAGAACATATTATTTTACTGATTTTACTTCTCGCTGCATTCTCGCAAGATTTTCAAAGTGCACATAAGCGTGAAAACAGTAGTTACCGTCAAGTGTGAAAAAATTATAAACTCGGGTATAAAGGCAATGCCTTTTTTTGTTTAGGACTATCATAAAACAAACAGCACTTAATTTGTAGAAAATGTCGCAGGGCGGCTCATTTCCACCCCAATTCTTATTTCACATGTAAGTGGGTGTTTGGGATTTATGCTACTATAACTGCTTATAAGCAGAAGCAGATAAGTAGCTTTCAAATAAGTACCTTAGGAATAGTGTTTTGTTTTTGGCTTATAGTGAAGAAAATGCGATAAGACGGATAAAATGAATAGCTGGTTGGGAAATGTCAATGATTTTTATGTTGATCAAACCATCAGGGGCTTTAGGTTAGGCATGAGTTTAGTAAGTGATCTACTTTTGATTAAATATTTACGCATAGTGATTACTTATATGCGTGAATTTTTAGATTAAGTTATCAGTTTGAGTCTAATTAAGTAATTAAAAATATTTTTTCAGTCACTTAAACAGTTGATGTGGTGACTAACATAACACAAAATAACATTAAGGCGCGTAAACACTATCATGTAGTCTGATATGTATTTATCTCACTACTAGAAAATGGTGCAACAGCGACGGAATTTCCGACTGATACATTTCCGTCGCTAATTACCGACGAAATTCCGTCGTTATAGTGACTGATATTGGGATCATTTTTTTGCAACGATTTTCAGACTGATTTCCGACAGATTTCCGAGGGATAAAAATATGGACGGAAATCCGTCGGTAAATAATTATTATTGCGTCTACTTTCTGACAGATTTCCGACGTCTTTGTTTATCTGTCGCTATTCAGTCGGAAAGTGTTAATAATTAGCTATGTTTGAACTTTCTATCAGTAATCTGTTGGGGATTAAATCTTTTTGCGACGAATTTCTGAGGGAACTTTAGTAGTATGGTAAAGTAAAGTTTTGCTTAGTCTATTTAATTGGTGAAATATTAATTTATTTGAAAGTTTACTTTTACAATTTTCTAAATTTAGTTATTTTTTTAAAGTTTTTAGATGTTCACTTAAATTTTTTATGATAGATAATTTGTAACAAAATTACGTGAAATATTTAAGTTGACTGTAAAATCCGATCAGAAAAAAACTATTTGCAAAAACTAAAATAATATATATACTAGTTTATGTAAATTATACTAAAAATACACCCAACTTAAATAAAATACATTTCTTGTTATAAAAAATTATTACCAAAATATATTTTAAAAATCACTTTTTTAATTTTATAATTTTTCATCCCATACAAAAACTTTTTGGAATTTTTAATCTTGACTTTACATAAAACTTGTAAAAATATTTGAGGATATAGAATTTAAATAATATATATATATATATATATATATATATATATATATATATATATATATATATATATATATATATATATATATATATATATATATATATATATATATATAGGGGGCTTTCTTGTCAGAACTATATTAAGTGTGAGAACTATCAGAACTATTATTAACTAATCAGAAATTAGATAATTAATTTTGATTTAATTTAATAGGAAATAATGGAAAAGGGTAAGAATGTAAATGTTCCTTGTTTAAAATTCATGGTAAGTGGTTACTTTCTAAAATAATACCAAATAATTATCACTAAATTAATGCGTGTAAGTTAGTTAAAAAACAATCCGTGTTTTTTGTGTTTTCAAAAAAGTGTCGGTTTTAATATATCATTTTGTTTATTTCGTGGTTTTCTTCTAAAATCTTATCCAAAAATTATTTATACTAAAAACCTGTGTCATGAATGTTTATCAAAAGTTGTTATCTTTTAAACATGTCAGCTATTTTTTTTTCCCACAATAATATTTGTTGTTTTTTAAAAAAATATTATCCAAAAATAATCTATATTATAAACATTAAAATATCGAATTTTTTTCCCTAAAAAATCTAATCCAAAAATAATTTATCCTAAAAAACATTTATATGAATGTTTTAAGAAACGATTTATTTTAGATGAAAAAATGTCGTACTTTTTTTTAACAAGAATATTTGTTTTTTTTTAAATCTTATCTAAAATTAATTTTATACTATAAATAAAAAACAGACGCTCACTAAAATTGTATATCAAAAACTATTTGAGTTTTTTTGTTAAATACAAAATAATGGTTGAGATTAATGACGAAGTCGTTGACATGGATGTTACGGATGTAGAACAAGTTGGGGTTGATGATGTTACACTGGAAACTGGTATGATAATTGGCAACGACTTTGCTGGTTCTTCAACACCAATTGATGGTTAGTTTTATTTATTTATTAATTAATTTTATAAAGAAACCATGAATGATTTTGTATACAGATATGTTTTTAAACCGACTAAATGTTATGTAAACATTCATGTGTAGGAAAAAAAATATAGTAGATGTTAAAAATTACCCTCGTATAATTTTTTATCATTAGGTTTTAAAAAAATTATGGTCCATTAAGTACTTGTACTTTTACTTGTGTAATTATATATATGTTTTTTTTCCATGTATGAATTCAGTAAAATGCATACATGTTTATTTTCACAAAATACATGGATGTTATTAAAAAATGTATGATTCAATTGAGTTGTAGGTTTTCTTTGTAATTACATCTGTTTTATGTGGAAGGACATGTATGTTTATTGTGAATCTACATGTATGTTTTTTCGTTATGGACGTGTATATGATTAATTTGTATGTTTTTTTATGTGAAAGTAATTGTATGATTGAATTAGGGACATGTATGTATGTTCATAAAATACATGTATGTTTTATGTGTACACACTTGCAAGATTGCATTTGAATAGTTTCAATAAGGACATGTCTGTTTTATGTGAATTTACATGTATGTTTTTCTTTGTATTCTTGTAGTAGAGTAATGTATGTCTTTATATGAATTAATTGTATTCTTGTGGTAGGCAAATATATGTATTTTTACTTGTATGTTGTTCTAATAAAATACATGAATGTTTTATGTGTATGTAGTTGCATGATTGCATTTGAATATTTTCACTAAAGACATGTATGTTATATGTGAATTTACATGTATGTTTTTCCTTGTATTTTTGTATTTATCACATTTATGTTTTTATGTGAGTTACTTGTATTCTTGTAGCAGGGACATGTATGTATTTTTTCTCAAGTTCAAATTAATTTTGACTGATTTCAATAAGGACATGTCTGTTATCATTAAGGAGTGTATGTATGTTTGTTTCAATATTTGGAAAGTTTGCTTATAATTAAAGTTTTATTGTAGATGATGACATTGATGTCGATATATATGATATCGATCCTGAGATGGTTCCAACACTAGGAGGAAGCAAGTATTGGGTTCCTAATGTTCTAGTTTCAGATAAACCTGATACAACGGATATATATGATACTTTTGAGTTGGGCTATAAAAAATACACAGATTATGCTGCTAAAGCCAGATTTGGTGTTCGTAAGTCCGGTCTTAAATATTACAAAGGTGAAATAACTCACAAGTATCTATTGTGTAATAAAGCTGGCAAACCAAAGCCGAGGGCAGAAGTTAATACACTTATTCAAAATGAAAATGAAGTTAATACCGAAGGTGGGACAAGGAAAAGGAAACGTAAGTCTTCATCTTCACTTACTGATTGCCCAGCGAGGCTTGTGTTGAAACCTATAATAGGGTCACAACAACATAAGGTATCCAAGTTTGTTGAGAATCACAATCATCCATTAATGAACAAATCAAATATGGACCTTTCCCGGGCGCGACGACAGTTGGAGTTTGGGGATTATATGTTTATACATCGTGCTTCTTTGACTAATATTGGTCCACAAAAAGCACACTGGCTTAAAGTAGCTCTATTGGGGGTTTGATAAGGTCCGTGGTATGCCTGTTGATTGGAATAATTTCAAACGTAAAATGAATGTTTTTATCGGAGACAGAGATGCACAAATGTTGGTAGATAAGATGGTAAAAAGGATGAAGCATGTTCCAAAATTTTCTTTTGTCCATCACACGATAGAGAAAGTTCTATGCCGTATGTTCTGGGCTGATGAAACTATGAAGTGCAACTATGTTGCATTTGGGGATATTGTATCGTTTGATGCCACTTTTGAAACGAATAAGTATGTTTCATATTTTTCTATTTTAGTATGTTTGAGTACAATGTATTTTTATCATACTATAATTATTAAAACATTTGTGTTTGTAGGTACGACATGATTTTTGTTCCGTTTACTGGGATTGATCACCATCAAAAGTGTGTAACATTTGGTACAGCCTTGTTGTCTGATGAAAAAAAAGGAATCTTATAAGTGGATGTTAGAATCTTTTTTAAAAGTACATGGGAAGCAGCCAATTCTAGCGGTCACTGATCAAGATGGTGCACTACGGAACGCCATTATGGAAGTTTTTACAGAGTCTCAACATAGGTTGTGTATGTGGCACATTACACAGAAATTACCAGCAAAGGTATTACTAATAATGCATATATGTATGAGAAAAATATGTAGATGTTTAACTATACATATTTGTTTAATGTATATTAAGATTGTCTAAATATAAATGCAGGTTTTGGGTGATGTTGGAGAAGATTCAGATTTTAGAAAGGATTTTCATAAATTGTATGGAACGTTTATATTACTCCTGAAATTTTTGAAGAACGTTGGAATGCGATGATTCTTAAATATAAACTGTCGAAAAACAAGTGGTTGAATGACATGTATGCAATCAGAGATAGATGGGTGCCAGGGTACTTTAGCAATGTGCCATTTTGTGGGTTGATGAAGACAACTTCAAGGTCTGAAAGTACGAATGCGTTCTTCCAGGTTTATTCTAGTCATGGTAACTCTTTAGTACATTTTATGTTGTGTTTTGAATCAGCCATGGAGAAACAAAGATATACGCAACGTGTACCAGATAATTCTACTGCTGAAAAGAAACCCGTAATGCTTACCGACTTGCCAATTGAGAAACATGCATGTTCGGTCTATACGGAATCTATTTTCAGGGATGTGCAAGATGAAATATACAAGGGATTGTATGCATGTTCACAGGTGAATGTAAGAATGGGGGATAATGTTGAGTATTGTGAAATTCAACAAAAGGATAAGCAAAAGAATACTGTTGTAGACGTAACGGTAAGTTAATTTTAAAATTTGAACATGTATGTATGTTATTAATATTTAAATTTTAGAAGCTATATGTAATGTTTATGTAGCTCATTACAATTTATGTTTGACACAGGTCACGGTGAATGAGTTGGAATCAACAATTAGCTGCTCATGTGGACATTTTAATAGGCATGGATTCTTCTGCAGACATGTTTTTTTGTGTGTTTAATATACGTGGAATAGACACCATCCCGTTAAAATATGTTAGTCGTCGTTGGTGTAAGAATCCTTTACCTGCTCATTTAAATGACAAACGTCATAGGTATGGTCAATGTATTGAAGAATCAGAAGTGTTATCATCTGAAGTTTATTCTACAATAGAAGGTTGCATAAATCTTATAAGGAATGAACCGGATAAAATGTATGCATTTATTGCGAAGCTTAAAGAATTAAAGACAGAAATAGAAGCCGACTGCCAGCCATAGGCTGAACCGCAAAATAAGGATGCACTTTTTGAAGATTTGTTGGGTGTTAAAGTTCCTGTTAATGTTGATATTCTGACTCCACCAGAAGTATGTGCTACAAAAGGACATACAAGGATTAAAAGTGCAGCTGAGTTAGCTAAAGAAGAATTGAAGGCTAATTTAAACAGGAAAGTGCCTTTCAAAAAACGTACTTGTAGTAACTGTTTAGAAAGAGAAGGTCATAACGTACGAGGATGCAAAAAACCATGTGGTAACTGTGGAGAAAAAGGACATAAAAGATTGGAATGTATAAATCCGCCCCTAAATACAAAAGGCAAGAATGTTGTTGAAGAAGATGATAATCAATCAGAAGATGAAGATTATATCGAGAAGGAGGTGGATTCAGAAGAAAATAGTGAGAGCGAGGAATATGAAGAATACGATTTCTAGTATGTTTTTACCTTTTTAGTACTACGGACCATACATGTGTGTGGGGTTTTATTTACTTTACTTTTTGACGTTTTTTTTTGTTTTGAATAAAGTTTTGTTGAACGTAAATAATGTTTTCTAATAAGATTGTTGTTTTGTTTATAAAATTCTTTATCTTATGTTCTTTTTAATGTGTTTTTAATTAGACGATGGGTTGTTTAATTTTAATTTGTTTTTCAATTATAAAGTAGTTACAATTTGTATGAATACATCATGTATGCTGTATACATACATGTATGTTGTATATATACATGTATGCAACATACATACATGTATGCTGTATACATACATGTATGTCGAATTCATACATGTGTGTTGAATACATACATGTATGTTGAATACACAAATGTGTACAGCAAGAATCTAAAAATCTGTTGAATACTAATGGAGCAGTATTTTAAGTGTAATGTCAACATATATGTACATATTATACATGTACGCATTGGATGCATTTAGAAAAACACTTATGTTGTTAACAAGAATGAATGTTTTACAACAGGTTTGTAAGATTATATGTACATGTAAGACATGTATGTATGTATACAGTATGCATCCTATATGTTTACCGCAAGGATGTGGATGTTGTTAACATGAATGAATACAGCAAGCTTGTATTTGTACAGCCGGATTATATGTATACATCAGACATGTATGTCTGTATACATCTACCGGATTATATGTTGCAAATAAGACATGTAGTTATGGTTCGTACATAACAATAGTTGCAAATAAAACTATAAAGTACTGACAATGATAAGTAAAGATGTTTAGATAGTTCGCAAAATATTAACAATATGTCTAAAGGTTTGATAATATTAAAGACATCAAAAGATTATATCCATGAACGAAAACATAGCCATAAAATGAAAATAAAGAGTGAATGGCATTAGTTAAGCCAATTGTTCAGATAATTCTTCAAGAACGCGTTCCGCGTGAATATTTGCATCTGACTTTATGATGTACAAAGCGTACTTCTTTCTGAGTCGTTCCAACTGTGAATTTTGTTTCTTGCCAGGGCTAAGAATACCAGAAGACCACTTTGTCATAATCTCACCCATGTATGCCTCCATGTGGCGCATCAAGAAAACACCACTGTCCAATGGCCTTTTATCAGTTTGCTAGGAAAAGTTTGGACGCGTAATTTCAGCTCGCATAATGGATGTTGCTTTCTTGGGAATTATGTTCTCTATGTAGTTGGCAAATTTCTTTTGCTGCAATGGTAGAACTAAGTTAGTAGTAAAAAGGTAAAATTTGAAATTATATACGAAACATAAGTTTGTTAATAAAAAAATGTACCAAAGTCATCGACACGATAATATCCGGTGTAATTGACGGTGGAAGGCGCTTCATTGTACCATCCCTTTTCAGTAGATTCTCACCGTCCAACATATCCACTGATATTTTCTTCATGTTAAAACAGAGTAGGAACTTTTTTTCTACATTAGATACTGGGATGAAAACCTGAAAAATTAAAAACAGTGTGTAAAATTACATGGATGTTTTGAAGGCATACATGTAGTTTTGTAACATACATGTTTTTTTGTTAAAAATAACTACTTCCTAACACAACCTTTAGGATTTTTCGACTTACGTATTACATATAATACCTTTTAGTGATTATTTATCTAAAACATTGTCTAAAAAACTTATAGTAATGGGTAATATACATTGAGAACCGGTGAATGTATTTATGTATGTACATGATAAATGATATGTATTTTTTTAAACATACATGTCTGTTTTTAAAACATGCATGTAATGGGTAATATACATCAAGAACCGGTTCATGTATTTATGTATGCACATGATACATGACATCATGAATGGAATAACTTACCAGGTCCACGCCAGTAACAACTGATTTGATGTTAGGGTTTGAAAGTTTGGCGTTGGCATCAGCATCTGCTAGAAACTTTAAAACAAACATGTCTGTTGCGTGTTCGTTTATGAAAATCTTTCGATCCTGTGAACGGTTTGTGTTTGTGAGATATGAAAAAAATCAAACAAATATAAAAAGTATAATAAAATTTAAAAACTGACCACACGGAACGTTGGGTAGTAGAATCTTGATAAAGAGTGAGGGCCTTTTAAGCCCTCCAACGAATTCATGTGTGAACTCCACGAATCTATTACAGCATCATCAACATTTTCGCCGCTCACCAATGTCCTCATCTGATTGCGCGAAAGTTGTTGGCCAGTTACCGTCTCGAAAACAATAGCACTAAAATAAAACATGTATGTAATTTAATATAAATTATTTTTTTTGTTTAAAAAGATTGTTTAAAAAATAAGATGTAATGTTTACCTTTCGTTGGAAAAGATAGTACTCATCAGGTAAGATTCCACAACGGTATCTTCTTTCGTATCTCCCAAATTAGGATTACTTATTCTGGTGGCAAAAGGCGACTGTATAAGCGCTGATCTTGGTTTACGTCTTTGAGGGCGATGAACAATTCCATCACCACCGTCATTAACAGGTTTACACGTACTTAACGGATATGCAAGAACTGGTTCTTGATTACATCCAGAACTACCAGCTTCGGCCAAGTCCAAATTGAATTTAGGAACGCCTAAATCCTTAAATCTCTTAGTCTTTTCAAACTCATAAACTGCTTTATCGGATGCTTCCCCCGCTTGTCTTTGTGTTTCAGGGCCCCAATCTGACACGGGAGAGTTAAAATTTGGGTCTTGTGACAATCCAAGACTAAAAGCATTATGGTTGAACCCGTTCCATTGTATGTTAGGTCTGTTTTGGGAACACACAATCTGCTTACCGGGTGTAAAAGCAGGTGGTGGAGGCTGTTCTGACGATTGGTGAACAGCTTTGTCTGTTTTATTAGAAGCTCCATCCGCGTAAGTATCAGGAAATGGCATATCAGGGAACTTCATATCCAGCGACTCGTAATACTTGCTGAAGAATTCAGCAATAACTTTGTTATCAGGATATGCGTCAGTTGCAGACGTGAACGTTTTTTCAAAACCATTACGTGCCGAATCAATACTGGATATGTACTTGTTCAGTTTCCAAATGTATCCCTGTGTGATATACAAAGTTATGTTATTGATGAACATCTACTTTTAATGCACTAAAAACATGGATGTTCTGAAAAACTTACAGTTTCGTCTTCAGGCATTGGGTCATCATCTCCTTGAACAAAGGGACCTTGCAATCTACCGTTTTTAAAACCACCTTCGTTTGCTTGGTCAATCTCCCTATCTTTCAGCAACTCGTGCGTCCATACCGAAGTTGCTGGTCTTTTCCTACGAACATCAGATGCGGAACAGACAACCCCGTCCACGTACACCATCTTTTATATTTAAAAAAAGGTTAACATATTAAAAATAACGGAAGTGCTATATATATGAGCCGAAAGATATTTTGTGACTGACCGTCAAAAGTGTAATAGGACCCAAGAAGTAAATGTTTGTCATATGGTTTTTCCATCCATCCTTACATGTTTTGAGACAGTCATAAACATACTCGCACCAATTTATCATGGACAAATCAGTCTCCCTACTGATATGTTCTAGTAAAGAGTAATCGCATACACCTCCCGCTTTAACAGAACCCATCAACGAAGTAAAAAGGACGATGAAATTCAGTTTGAAATTCATGTCAGCCAAACTTGATTTGCGAATCTTTTGTTTCACATCACTAGGAGTAATATCCTTCCCAGGTTCAAACTGTGACTCCCAATCTTTTATCATATCGGTATCGTGTGTCCATTCTTGATCCAGTAAATCATTGCCTTCATTTCGTATGCCAATAAGATCCCCAATTAGTTGTTTGGTTATTTGGATTGATTCGTTCTCTAACTTGATGGCCATCTTCTTATGATCAAAGTTGTCCACAACAAAAAATCCCAACCTGGTCGGAATACCGTCGACTTTGAAATCGAGCATACCCCCAAAACCCATCTGTTCGAGACATGCAATCTGTACTGGTTTCAAAGTCAGCAGAGCAGTATATAATGGTTTTGGGCTAGTTCTGGTATTGAATGCATATGGCTTCTTTGATGGACCTGCCCGTTGACTTTTTCCTTTTGCGCGGTTTTGTTGGTGAACTTCAGTTTTGTTGTCGCCTGATACAATATTGAAAGGAAATACATAACTGTGTATAGTAAGTTAGTGGAACTCATTTATGTTTTTAAAAACATAAATGTTGAATTTGGAAATTCCAAGCCAGGTTTTTTAAAACGTACATGTTTGTTTACAAAAAAGTCGTGTATGACTAGAAACGTACATTTCTGTTTTTGTAAACATACATGTATGTTTAAAAACACACTTGTCTGTTTTTAAAACAAACATAAGGTATTTTTAAAAAACAGACATCTATGATTAATAAAAGACGATTTATGTTAAAAAAGACATTCATGTTGAAAAAAGACATGTACGTTTAAAAACATACATGTATGTTGTATAGTCATACATACATGTATGTTGTATAGTCATACATACATGTATGTTGTATAGTCATACATACATGTATGTTGTATAGTCATACATACATGTATGTTGTATAGTCATACATACATGTATGCTGTATACATACATGTATGCTGTATACATACATGTATGCTGAATACATACATGTATGGTGTATAGATACATGTATGTTGTATATATACATGTATGATGTATATATACATGTATGTTGTATATATACATGTATGGTGAATTGACACAGAATTGTTACCCGGATTTTCTGTTTTAGGATGCTTGGTTGGAACAATTGGAACTGCAGGTTTTATGTGGGATGTCTCAATGGTTTCTGCATTCAAAATAAAAATTATGTATGAATGATTCTAATATACACATGAATCTGAAAAAAAACTAAATGTAACTAGAATTAAATACAAAGAGATATGTGGAATACATACGTGATTCTGGTTTATGACGCTTGCTTGGAGCAACTGCTACTGGATGTTTGATACACGATTATTGAACTGTTTCTGCATAATAATCTGTATGAATGACATGGATAAAAAACGTACATGTAGCTTTATTAAATGTGTAATACGGAAAATGTATGAAAATTAATGTACGTCCTTAAAAAACAGTGTGTCATCGCGCAAACACAAACACGATTTAAAACAACCCAAAACCTCAATATCAGCTATAGAACACTTAAATATACCCCTAAACCTTCATGTGTAACCACTTTAGCTAACAAAAAGCAAATAACAGACTTATAAACCTACTGTTTGCTGCAGTCATGAACATGGGTTTGTTTTGCTGGTTTACGTGGTATTTTTGCATTTTGTAAGCTATCCTAGAAAGTGCATAAGCAGAATCACAGATATTTAGAACAACAAAATGACAAAATCAAACTTGTCATCTCTCAACAATTGCATTAACAATGCAACAAAAACCATATTCAAACACTCCCACTATACTCCTCATAGCATTTATATCAGCAACCAGATTATCAAACATACAACGACCAGCAAAGTTAAATCAAAATGCGACAACTGAAAACGAGCAATTCCAACCTATTAAACTGATGGCAGTATAGTTAACTACCAGTCATAGAACTAATGAGAATAAACGCAGCAGCTAACAAGTAAACTCGAAAACTCAGAAGTCAAGCAACAAAGAGAAACAGCTATGACTAGGAGTAAAATCAAAGGAACTCGACCCAAACACGTGTAAACCTATACTGCTTCAAATAACATGTATGGTTGCGTGAAGAAAGTCACAAAAGGCTTACGATTTGCCAAGCTACGTCGCTTCATAGCGCGTTCTGCCCTCGGGCTAAAATCATCAATTTGATGCAGATTATAAGGTATTGGGTCTTCAAAATCATCATCTCCAATTTCTATCGCGCATCATCAGAGGAGTCGTCTTCAACAATCTGTTGTTTTCCCTTGTCCATCGCACCACGAGTTGAAACTGACAAGTACATTGAATAAACAATAAAACAAATTAAGCTATGAAAAAATGAAAAAAAATTAAAAACATCAAATTAGGCATATTAAAAAAATAAAAATAATTCGTCCAATTAATTGATAAAATTGAGCAATATTTATCAATAAAAAACTAATTTCGTCCAATCAAATATAATTTTAGGTTGCCATTAACAAATTAATCAGGTTTATTTTTTATTAAAAAAAGTCGTTTACAAATTTTACAAAAAAAAATGGGTTATAACTGATTATTCAAATCAACTAAACTTAATTAAAAAAAATTAAAATCAAATGGTTGAGTTTATAATTAATAAAAAAATATTGATTATAAGATGGGAAAAACGGGGGTCGATTAAACATGCATCTCTAAATTAATGATATAAACTAAAAACATGAACAAAAAAAACATACCTGCCATTTTGAATCCGATGAACTAGAAAAAAAGTCAACTATTTGCTTGTTGATGTAACATATAATCCATTGGTGTTTATATACCCATTCGGATCATTAATAACCGATATGTTCGATCAAACTGAAGATTTCGGGATTAATAGTTTTGATTCGTTTGACTTTTTTGAATGATTTGGGTTTATATTGTTTGTATATGAAGATTCATATCTGGGATTTGGGGGTTTTGTAAATGAAAATGATTTCGTGATATAAATTATTAAATGGATTAAAAATTTTGTTTGATTTGTTATGATGATAGAATCTGGGGATTTGGGGGTTTCTTAAAAAATATGATTTGGGTTTATCTGGATTTTTATATAATAAAAATAATAATCGGACACATAAATGGGATATATACATCATGCGTGTTTTAAAAAAATTATAATTGAATCAAATATTTTGAGATATTTTAGTTAGTTTCCAGTTTTTAAGCAAATTGATATGAATGTTGAAGTTTTAGTTAAAATTGTAATACCATATATGCCCTTATTGATAAAATTCCAGGTAAGATCTTTTTAAAATATTTACATAAGTGCCATTGTGCATTAAAACATGTATATCATGCACTATATATTGTAAAAATGATGGTTCTGATAGTTCTTTCACTTAAAATGGTTCTGAAAAGAAAGTCACACTATATATATATATATATATATATATCTATCCTTTATAAAGGAAAAACAGGGATGGTTGAAAATTGCTATATTTAGAAATGTTGAAACTATGATGGTTGAAAATTGCTATATTTAGAAATGTTGAAACTAGCTGGCACTCAATATCTCTCACTCTCATCACCCTAAACATTAACCCTACCACTTTTAATATTGCAGCCACCACCATCGAAACTCTCCACCATACCACCACCATCATCGAACCATACCACCACCAAATACCACCCTCTACCAAAACCCTCCGCCAAAACCCACACATCCGTCGAAAGCCTAACCACCATAAAACGTTTTTTTATAGATTTAAATCTTTTCTTTCTTCAGATTTGGATTCTTAGTCAGATTGGGAAGCAGAGGTGGCGCCTTCGGTGGTGACGGTGTAGCATGGTTTAATCTCAAGGTTTAATATTTTTTCCATTAATATAAAGATTCAATCTTTTCTGTTTTGATATCTATTTTAGGTTAGTAGGGGTTTTGTTTGATGTCTTGATTTAATAGAAGAGATTTGTTAATTTGTTCAAGTGCATATCATGTGTTTGTTATAATGTTTAGGTGACAGATTTGTAATGTGGCTTTGCTACATTTTGATTTGTGGCTTTGTTAATTAGAAGAGGATTTGAAGTTGAAGGTATGTTTCTTATGATGGTTTTACCAGATAATCTGTTTTAATGGCTGCGCACCAAATGTTCGATGAATTGTTTAAATGAAAATATTTGTCATAGGCTTTTGTATTTCTTTCCTTAGGATACTCAGGACCAGGATATCAACTATAAATGTCGCAACTTTGAAAAATAAATGAACCTGATGTTAACAAAATTTAAATATCATGTTTATTTTCTTTTACGATTTCGTTTGTTTGTTTCAGGCGTACACGGAGGTTCATGTTCGAGGGTTCAATGTCACTATTGTGACTTCGGCAGTTCTCTCCTATTGATGTAAGTTATGGCGTAGCAGCAACTATTGATGTAAGTGTCAAGTTATATACATTCTCGTATAATTATCCCTTTAAAATATGAATAGAGTATTCCTTTTCGGTCGTGTTTGTTTTTATAAGTATAACTATAACAGCCTAAGCGCAACATTGCCTTGTCCCTATGGCTGTGTGTCAGAGTTGCCTATTACCAGTTAAATTTCAATTTGAACAGATTTACTTGTATTCATTTTATATTTCTTTATGTTTTCAGAAATGAATGATGGGTACGTTAACCTGATTGATATCATATATATAAGTGAGAAACTATAAGACCTGTTCTTTATTCTCTATGATACATTTTGGTAACGTGGCATTATGATCATTTTAATATACAATCCAAATTCCCAACACATTATCAATCATCTGGGTTTTTTTCAGTACTTGGAGATGTACACAAGGTCAATTGAAGATCCTGCTGGCTTTTGGTCTGATATCGCATCGGAATTCTATTGTAAAAGAAAGAGAATCTCGATGTCACAAAAGGGCGTATCAACATTGAGGTAAGTAATTGTACAGTCTTACAGATTCTGGTTCTGTTAGTTTATATCATACATAATCACATATAAACGAGCTGAATGTTGATGGCTCTTTGACTTACAAACAGTTGCTCGAGAGAGTTTGTCAGGTTTCATGCTCTCACTACGTCTTTTATATGATCTCGTGTTTTAGTAATTTTTCTTTGTAATTTTATCTTACATTCTTCTGTCTTCTGACAGCTTGCAAATTTTCTGAAAGACAATGGTGTTAAAAAGGGTGATACTGTAATCGTTTACTTACCCATGATCATGGAACTGCCGATCACAATGCTAGCATGCGCTCGAATTGGTGCCGTTCACTAGGTACCACTCAAATATATATTTTGCATCCTATAGTTGCTATAATTATTTTTATGGTTCACGAATAGCCAGAAATGACTAACACTGGACTGTGTTTGGACTTTCAGGTTGTTTTTGCTGGATACTCTGCAGAATCGCTTCATCAAAGAGTTATAGACTGCAAACCAAAGATTGTAATAACTTGTAATGCGTTTATGAGAGGGAAGAAAATGATCAATCTTAAAGAAATTGTTGACGCTGCACTTTCAGAATCATCTCAAGATGGAGTCTCTGTAGGTGGGAACTTCTTTCATACAATTATGATGTGCATGAGCTATTTATATATGAGGTTTTATTGGCAGAATAAGTACATGTTATGATGTGCATGAGCTATTTATATAACAAGCACATTTAATAATTAATTCAGAGAGTTTTGACCTTGCGAGTATAAAATTACTGCTTGCTTGCTTGCTTCTTCTTCTTGACGACCATGGTGCGTGCAATACAATAGTACTAAACTTTGAATTTTTATGTCATAGGTTGTAGTTACGCCGCATTGGATCCAGAAGACATCATTAGAGCATGTTGTGTTATCCATCTTCCAAAATCATATGCTCTTTCCAATTGAAAAGTATTAGGCATATCTACCAACCCAACCCAACCCAACCCAACCCAACGAGCTTTTCGCAATCATCTTGAACATGACTTCTAACATCAAGCTACTACTGGGAATCACCAAAAGGTCAAGAATCGGTGATCAGAAAAATGAAAAATAGGTGGACGACTTATAGTATAAGGTTCCTTCTTTACCACTTTATTTACATAAAGTTCTGTTTTTTCTTTCAGAAAAAAGCGTTCGATAGAAATTGGTTTCTTGTGCAGATTTTGACTTACTTGTGTAACCAAACCATGTAATGAAGGATTGGAAATCTATATGAGAAGCTCTTTGTTATTTTTATGGAAAGGATTCTAGCACTTTCAGTTGTTGTAAAAAAGGTTTCTTCTCAAGAAACCAATAAACATTTCTATACTTAACTCATTGTGTTTACAAACATCTTGTTGTTACACATCTTCTCTTGCAGGCTATAAAGAGCCACACCTCAATTAGGGGGGGGGGGGGGGGGGTTCTTTCAGCGTGCACTTTTGACAATCTTACGGTGTGCCTAAAATGCCTTGCAAAGGTAAATTCTTTACTGAACTAATTGTGCATAGATTAAAATGTGTGCACATCTTTTATTTATTTATATATATATATATATATATATATATATATATATATATATATATATATATATATATATATATATATATTACATATAAAGGCTGTATATCAAATTTTGAAAAATATCTTCATTCCTATTAATAGTATGTTTTCTCAACATTTCTATACTTAGTATCCTTATTATGCCACAAATAGAAGGGTGAGAAACAATCTCTAATACATTAAATGACACAAGTCAACTTGATTTTTCCAGCTTGAGACGTTTCTTTGCCAGCTTTATATTTTTGCTTGAACATCTCTACACGGAAAAATAGGAATCTTTAAAAATGGCAAGTTATGCAGATTTGCAATCTCTGACTTTTTAACTTGTGCGTTTCATCTCTACAACTTATGGAAACACCCCAATGCCTTAGTGGAATGCAATTACCTGTCACACAATGGAATGTGTTTCACATTAACCTGGCGAGAAGCATGAAACTTTTGAATTTTAAACTAAAATCCTAATGCCAATGCCTATATAAACCACCATAGTATACACTTATAGTCGTTCTCAAAAACGAAAAACACATTGATGATGATCTTGAGGTTTGTTTAGTTTACTCGTTAAATTACCAGGATAATCTATAGTAACTCATATTGCTTTCGTTTTTTACAGATTTGACGGAAAAACAGTTTACTGTGCTAATCTCGTTGATTTTGAAACATCCACAAATAAGCTAAAAGCACTGGTAAGTCAAAATCTTTCATCAATTTAGCAATAAAAATACAAAATCTGAGAAAACCCTTATAAGAAGCATTAATAAGAAAATACTCTCAACCTATTGTGAACTATCGAGGAGCTCAAATACGCGATGACTTAGTACATTAGGTTTGGTCATGATTTTAGTTCCCTAAAATCGAGTACGGAGTATCGATTATTGAATTCCTTTTTTGAGTTCTTTTACTTATCGTTATCTTTTATGGAATGTGCCAGGTTAAGCCATTAATGTTTTTCTTGTCAGCAACCGAATAATCGAGTTGAAGTTCTATTAATTGATACGATTCTCTTCATGCCTCAGGTTTAATTATTCGTTTTCTGTCTGCTCTTGCCCCTCCCGAAGTTATGATTGACATGGAAGCTCAAAAGAAGTAAGTTTTCTCATGATAATTCAGTTTGATATTAAAAGCTACATGGGTGGGGATTATATTTGCTTAGAGTAAATCAGTTTTGAGTTTTTAATCGAACCAACCATTATATTAGTTTCATACTAATTAGATATCAACCCCAAATAGAAGTGCTTTGTTAGTTGAATGAACCTGTTATAGTACTGAGATTTATATTTAATCATATTAATATTCACTGCATTATAAAGTATCCACACAAATATTGAAAATAAATTTCAACATTTATGTTAAAAAGGAAACATTGAATCAACTAGCAAATCACTTTTGAAATACGCCAGGAAGATAATATCCACTAGAAGTAAAAATTGAAGCTTAATTAAAGTAATGTTGAATTTTGTAAAAATGGAAGCTTAATTACAAATCAAAACATAATTGGAAAATGTGTCATGCGTGAATTCGCAAGGGCAGGAAAGAAAAACGAATTCAAAACAATCGGAACTTTAAGTTTAAGAATATTTGTCTATATAAATAAGTATAATAGAATTGGAATCATTTACATTCACGTATAAAAATGAAATTTAAAAATGAAAGAAACATAGATGATGATCTCATTAGCAAAGTGATTGGCTGCTCAAAACAAAGTTAATATTCGATACTATGGAAGCTATTGACCTTGAGGGCTTGCGATCCTTAACATGATCATGTCATGGTTGTATTCTAGCATATGTGGCTAATTATATATATTTATGTATTAAGCATGATGATAAGTTCGAGTGAAGATCGACGACATGTAGATCAACATCGTGTGAAAAACATAAATGTGTTATATAGGACTTTCAATTCTAAAAAGAAACACCTGGATTCAAAGATTAGTGACTTGCCATATTTATGGGTGTCAAAACAAACATAGGTAGTGGTCATCACAACAATCTTAATATAATGCTCATATGGAAAAATGACGGTGTGTTTGGCAAAAAATATTTCCGCTTCTTTCATTCATATATCATATACCTGTTGAGTAGATACAAAATAATCATGTATTAATCTTCTTTATAACAATGGAAATGATTGTAAATGTAATCACAATAAATATAAACGAATTATGTAATGTTTTGTGGATAATTTAAAGGTTGTTGACAAATATTTATAGAATAATGAATATGTGAAAATGTACTTATGTACATATCTCTATCTCTATAATATAAAGGTTGTTGAAAAATATTTATAGAATAATGAATAAATACATTGTGGAATAATACCCTGTATTAAAACATTGTATTTTAAGAAGGCTTTTAGAACACACGCTGGAAATCTTGCAAATCTTACACAAATGAAATACTTACAAAATACTAAGGAATAAATTGTTGCAGGCACAAATGAATTCATACACGTTTGAAAACTGATTTTACTACAATTTAGTACTAATATTTAGGGATACTAAGTCACTCATCACCCCTATCATTACTAAATCAATTCTTTCAAAAACTGAATATCCTTTAAAATTATCTAAATCGTTTAGCAAACTACATGGCAAAGAAAGCCTAATTTGCACATAAGATGAAGCTGGCTACCATAGAGCTACTATTGCACTAGACCGGTTTCATGGCATAGCCCATAGTAGATGATGGGTGGATTAACACATTTTCTCATGATGTAGACAAATTACTCTAGCTAGCAGCAAGGCTCATTAGCGTTTTCAAGGACGGAGTCAGGGGTGTCTCGCGGGTGCCCGTGACACCTATACATTTTTTGATCAAGTGTTAATATCTAAAAAAACATCTATTTCTCCTAAATATGTCTTACGGTGCATAGGTGCATCGAAATGTGTTTTCATTCTTAATTAGTTAGTATACTTAAAAAAATTGATTTCTACAATCTTAAGGTTCAAAATAATCTGAGCCCCCGATCTTTTTTGTTCCGTATCGTTAATTGTCTATCGTTACACATTTGTCTTGTCGTTAATTATCTGATGTTAGGCATTTCCGCCGCTATGCGCGGGTACTCGCCTAGTATATATATATATATATATATATATATATATATATATATATATATATATATATATATATATATATATATATATATATATATATATATATATATATATATATATATATATATATATAGGGTTGAGTTATATGCAGAACCAAATTTTAGTGTAGAACCATATAGAACTATTTTAGAATAATCTTAGCCTTTGGATAATTTAATCAATGGTTAAGAAATTGTAGTGGCATCTATGTAAATAACTGGATATCTTATATACACAAAATCTAAGTAACCGGGGCATTATTGGTATTAACAAATTTGGGGAAAAAAATTGTGGGTACCACCGATCCTTTTTTTAATTATTCAAAAAACACAAATGATAATTAAAAAAAACACAAATGATAAATACTTGTTTGGTGCTGACCCAGATCATTTCAGTTTATCCCCTTTTTTTTCTCAATTAACAAAATTCAAAACACCAGAAATCGCTCACTATATCGTCAAGTTTAGGTCGATTATAAATCAAATGACTAAATCCATTATCAATACCATAACTTCCATTTCAACAAACCCCTATTTCCAAATTGAAATCAATTAATTTCAATTCGTTTCGTTACTGTTCCAAAAAACATGAAAGGTATGTTAATTTATGTTTTAATTCGTTGTTCAGCAAACCCGTATTTCAAAATTGAAATCATTTAATTTTTTTTTAAATGTTCATTAGTGTTTGAATGATGTTAGAAATAAACAATTATTTTGCTAATCGAAATTTTTGTTTTTCAATTATGTATTGTAATTAGTTTATAGTTCATTAGTGTAATGGGTTAGATATGGGATTTCTAAATTACCCATTTCGGCTGAATGGGTGTTTGTGTATATTAAACATTGATGATTAAAATGTAATTTAGTATGATTATGTTTTTTATAGTGTGTATATTAAACATTTATGTTTAGTTAATTGGTAAGTTAAACATTGATGTGTAGATGAAAACATTGATGTTTAGATGTTTTGATGAAAACATTGATGTTTAGATGAAAACATTAATGTTTAGATGAAAACATGGATGTTTAGATGTTTTGATGAAAACATTGAGTTCGAAACAAGGAATCAGTGTGTCGAAGTTATTGCAAAACAAGCCAATGAGTTTGTCTAGCACAAATACGATAGTTCCTGAGATTTGCTAAATTTTAGGATTAAGTTATTAACCTCAATTGATGTTTAGATGAAAACATTGAAGTTTAGATGAAAACATGGATGTTTAGATGTTTTGATGAAAACATTGATGTTTATTTGATGATTTAGGGTGCGTTTGGTATCTTGTGTTTTTCATAGCTTGACTGTGTGGAAAAAATCAAAAGAAACAAACATGAAACAGGGGAATGAGGTGATAGTAGACACACTAGCCTCATATGTGAAAGAAAATTTTTTTTATATCATTACAAATTTTTCTTATGTCATTAGTATACCAAAAATGTTTTATCAACCAAACTATCATTGTTCCATTTACATTGGCTGCTAGTATACCAAACGCACCCTTAGATATGTAGGGTGTGATATATAAGCTGCTAGTATAATGGTGTAATTTAAGGAAGGTGTTGCATTAATGTGATGACATGAGTTTGAACTAATATTTGATATCATGGATTCTGTTATAGGTTTTTTTGGTTTGCGATTTAATTCTAGCTGCTCACATTTGAAAATAATAATATGATGTTGATATCAATTGTTTAAATTAAGTGTTTCGATATAAGTTTAAGTTTATTTACGTGTTTCATATGCTCCTGCTGTCAAGATAATTAGTTAATTTATATGATGTTATTGTTCGTTTATTGGTTTCATCGTTGCGCTGCTTATATAGTTATAAATAGATAAGGGTTAATCTGGTGAAAAAAAGTTGCATTTGTGTTCTCTCTGTTTGGGTATTGAAATTGGTTAGTGAAATGTTGGTTTTTACTAGTTTAATCATTTTGTCGTTAGTACGTTTTTTGATTAGTGATGTTTATTATTTGGGTAATCGGTTATCCTATTTTTTAAAATTTTGGTAATATACTAATTATAAAGATCTTATATGTATAAAATTTCTGTGTAATCGATCTATTACAAAATTTGATTTCAAAATATTATGTAGGAATTGATTTGTTCAGAAATTTGATTTCAAACCATTGGTTAGATTTTAGTTATAACATTCATGTAAATCTGGAACGTTAAATAGGTTTATACGTGTGATTGGTTTTGTGCGATATATTGATGTACTTTAATGTAAAAAAACATGTATTTTTTATGCACGTAGACGTAAAGGTTTAAAAATTGTTTAATATGTCATTTGGCTAATGTTTTGTTTGTTGCTTACGTAATAGAAAAAAAGTGTGGTGGAAAGAGGCATGGAAAGGATGTAATTGTTGAAAAGGACAATAATTTTGTTGATACATTCGCTTCAGGTATGTCAAAATGTATTGTGCTTTAGTGAAACTTCTGTAGCATACATCAATGTTTTAAAACCCGGTCGAAACGGTTGAACCAAAAAACAGAAAGGTTAGCCGGTTCGTTTTAAGCCGGTTTATAGCTATTTATTAAACCGGATTGAACTGCCGGTTTTTCCTGCAACCACCATAGATACCCGCATAAACTTATAAGGTACAAACTAAGAAGAATAGCAAATATTGGCACTGGCAAGTGGCAGATAGAATAGTCAGAAAGAGCTCTGCTTCATTTATTCTTCACTGGTTGTTATTGTTGTGAGGCTGCTTGGACCTGTCGCTGCTCACTACGCAGTGGCCAGATAGAATAGTCGGTGTTACTTTTCAGCATTCAGAATACATAGACGCACACTAACCCTCTCATTAACAAAAAGAATCTATCAGTATAGAGTTTGCGCCCAAGTAAAATAAACAATCATGCACATGGAGCCCAAAGCCCCCTTGTCACTACAAAAAAAGACTAAAAGCTTGTATACTCTTTAAACCCCTACTTTTAACATCTGCAGACTTACCAATTTCAGCGAAAACTAGAGGTCGCCAACTTATCACCTGATATGCTATGGTTTTTCCTCGACAGTGATGGCATTATCTTGCTTTTCTTGTTCAATACATTCACTCTCTGACATTTCAGTACACATTCACTCTTTGACATTTCAATACACATTCACTCTTTGGCATTAAAACCGATAGTGATTACCCGTGAACCAATTGAGAAGCTTTACCTCTAGGGTCATTCAGCCTGTACACTTGAAATTACAAAAAGTCCCAAATCAGTACCTGTACACTTGTATTTGGTGGTTTTGAAGGCTCATATGTGTCCAGTCTATGTGACATTTTCTTTTTTGGCGTAAAACCGGTTTGACCTGGCGGTTGAACCGGTGATCTAGTGAACTGGACGTTAAAAGGGTCAATTAAAAAACCGGGTTTTAAAACATTGGCATACATACATGTTAGCATTTATGATTTGTAATATGTGTGTAATTTTAACAAACTTGGTTTTATAACAATTGTGTTAGAGTTGAGGAGAATTGGAAGGTCGGTAGCTGGAAAAGACGGGAAACTATTGTCAGGTAGCAAAAATTAATAATTAACGCTTCCATATATAAGTGCGGATAGTTATGATTTAATTTTTTGTTGTTAGAATAACGTGAATTATTGTCGATATGTAAAACATAGATGTTTACTGATAACATGGATGTTTAACAATAAAACCAATATAGTAGCTATTAACAGTTTAACTTTTAAACAAAATTTATATTAATTAAATATTAACAAGTATACTAACTGTTAACGATTTAAGATTAGTATAGATGCATATAGTGACACAATTTTTAGTAACAATATATTAAGTATATATGGGTTTATTGTTGAACTGTTTATAATAGAACATGAATGTTTGAAGACATCGATATTTACATTGATTAATAAATTTACAATGTATATGATTCAGGTGAAACTAGTAGTCGAAAAAGTAACGGAAAGGATGTACTGATTGAAGAGGATAACTTTGATAATCCAATTGATGTTACGAATGACACTTCAGATGACGACTTTATGGAAACAAGTTATTTCCCCACAGGCAAGTGTTTCTTTTTATATTTTTATGTTTTATCTATTAAATCATTAATAGATAGTATAGTTATTAATGTTTAATTAGTAAGGAAATTTTTTTAATAAAAAAATCGTTTATATGTAGTATAATTTTTAATATTTAATTATAATATAAATGTTTTAAAGCTTAAATGGTTAACAGCTAGTATATTGGATTATTTTGAAACGTTGAAAGGTAATAATAGTTTAGTAACATTGATGTTAGGCTTAAGGAGAAGCAGAAGGAAACAAAGTATTGTTGCCAATGAGATCCGAAAAGAAAAAGCATTATCGTCGGGTAGTAAAGGTATATTACAAAGTATTCATATTGATGCTTATACAAGGTTAATAAACATGAATGTTGTTGCATGATACGACTGTATATTATATTTGCAGGTATCAATATTAAGGAATGTAATAAACGATCCAGGGAAGTAACAAATACGAAATCAGAAGTAAAGAAGAATGACGATGTTTGTATTAAGAAGCCTAAACCAAATGAGAAACAAACTTCAAACGCTGTGTTACAAACTAGGTCAAGCCCTAAAGCGTTTTACAACGCAATGGGACTACTACGACCTACTCAGAAAGCTTGTTTGTCTGATATGGGTTTTGGGGGGATGCTTAATTTCAATGTAGACGGTATTCCTGGAAAATTGGCAGCATTTGTAGTTGACTGTTTTGATGATGATAGAATGGAGATTAAGTTGGAAACTGGTACTATTAAAATAACTAAGGGTTTAATTAGCCATATATTAGGAATTAGAGATGAAGGTGTTGATATTCTCCAAGGTACTAGGAACAGAAATGAAGAAATGATAGATAATTGGAAGAAGCAGTATAGTGTGGCTGATGTTACCCTACTGAAATTAAGGCTAGGATTAGAAAATCTGATGATGCAGATTTGAATTTTAAGATTAACTTTATAGTCTTGTTCATTAATGTTATGGGGTGTATAAAATAGAAAGGGATATGTGACCTAAGTATACTAGAGTATATAAACCCAAAAACAAACTTTTCTGATTTTAACTGGTGCGAGTATATTTGGGGGTCACTAAAGAATTGCAAAAAAGGTTGGGTAAAGGGCAAGAAGGACTGTTTCTTCCGAGGACCGCTTACGTTTCTTACTGTAAGTAATTTCTTTTAGTTAGTTTTTATGTTTATCAAAAATTGAATTATGTGTGCATAAATGGGTTTGACAACAAGTTTGGTTGTATGTAATATTGACAGATGTGCTATGTTGATGGAGTAAAGTGCCCTTCATATGTTGTAAGACGTGTAAGACCACCGACGTGTATTTGGACAGCAGAGATGTTAAATGAAAGGGAGATTGAAGAAATTAACTGTGGTGGGTTTGGAATTGGAGGTATTGAAGATCCTTTTGTTGAAGAAATAGGGGTCCCGATTCCAAATGATGTAGAGGTAAAAATAACTTTTAGTTTTTACATTAAATATTGTTATATATTTGAAATTATAAGTTAATATTTATGTTCTTTGTTTTTTATTTTTTGTATTGGTTTTTGTGTGGTGCAGGGATGTGTTTGGATGTTAAATAAGTATTTAAGGGATATAAACAAAGAAAGGGCTGGTTTTGAAAAATTACTTGATGCGACACAAGAGTTATTCAATGCCCGCATTGATGTGAAAGAGTACATTGATAAGTACAAGGATAGTCTTAAGTACGCGGGAAGTGAGAACGCAGCAGAGACACCTAACGATGGTCAAGTAAGGACCGAAAAAGATGATAGTGTACGATCTGACAATGACATAAGGGCATCAGCAGTCCGTTTGGCGTTTGACGATTTTAAAAATCAACCACTTACTAGGTTTGACTTGCCAGAAAATGCGATGGGGATACTTACTCAAACTACTATCATAGATTATGCTGAAGAAATAGATAGGACCATCGAGAAAGGAAAATCTGTGGAAGTAGTTAACCCTGGAATGGATATGCCAAGTTTCAATCTTTTCCCTAGTCAAGTGGAAAAGAGTGTAACACCAGTAGGAAAGGGCCAAAGTAAAGTGTTGAGTCCAGTTCCTATCAGTTCGTATCCACCGACGAACAGATCTGGTGATACTTTTATGTTTCATGGAAAAAGGGTGACAACAAAATCTATTTTGGAAAGATCACCATATTTCGACCGAATTCTAAAGACTGATGCTAGTTATACTGCCGATGAAGTGATGGTGGCGAAATTGTTGTTCGAAACTGTTGGCGAACCTCAGTAAGTGAAATTTTAATTGGAATATTTATTGTTTTAATTAATGAGCGTAATTGCATTAATGTTATATAAAATATAATAATATATTTTAATTTAAATAAATTACATTAATGTTATTTAAGTTTATTAATTTTATTAATGTTAAATAAATTGTTTAGGGATTACCTGTTCATGTCGGCATCTGGTCAACGATCAACAAGACTAGAAGTTGAAAGTTTGGGGGACGATTATGTTATGACTAACATGTTAGACACCTGGGGTGTGGTACTCAATTGTTTGGAGGAATATAAAAGCAAGGAATCACCTTCAAGATTGTACTTATCGACATTTTTGGTGGTAATAAGTTTATCTTTATATGATTGTGTTTATTCTAAATGAAAACCATTTACGTAAATTGTTAAAATTGTATATGCAGGATAAGAACGATTTTGTTGAACCAAGTCGTGCTGATAAGCGGTTTAGAAATTTCGTGCAACATATCGAGTCTGTGACTAGAAAAATCAAAGGTGATAATGTTATGATGAAGTTTGATCTGGTAAGTGTTTTAATTAGTGCGTAAATGTTTTTTTTGTAATAAATTAACAGATAAATAGAGTGTTATATAATGAACATGTATTGATAATTGTATAATGTATGTACGCAGGTTTTACTCCCCGTTGATAATGATGGACATCAATGTCTTGTAGTATTTGATATTAAATACGGGGCTGTGGTATTGTTTGACCAAAAAAAGAATGACAAGACCGCGTGTCAACGAAAGTTAAGGAAAGGAGCAAAGACTGGGAACGTTATTGTTGCCGACATCCTGGTAAGTACATTATGAACATTAATGTTTGATTCAAAATAAGACGTAATATATATAAACTAGAATGTAAATTATCATGATTATTTGATTTTTGAAACTTTTTGAATTACAGAAAGCTGAATTTGGAAAATATATTGGTATCTTAAACCATATTAAAGGTGGGAACATAGTGAATGCTGAATTAGAGATTGAAGACTTTGTATGGCAAACTGCTAGAGTTAGAAAAAATGCAGGTATGTTTGTTATGCGAATTATGGAAACATACTTTGGAAAGGGAGTTCCTGGTTGGAGTTGTTATTTGGAAAGGAATCCTGTCAAGCTGGATAAACAACTGACTGTGTTGATGAAAAAGTATGTTGCACGGGTTCTATTGTCCAAATGTAACCTGTTGAAGTCAAAAGTGGAAGGTTTGATGAAGAAGTAAAAAATGGACTAGCAAAGTTTATTTCATTGTTTTGGTTGTTTTGTTTAATAAATGTCCGGATGCTAGTTTTAGTTAATTGTTATGGATGTGTAATGTTTACTTGACTGGTTTTTTCTTTTTTTTGTTTGGGATGTTTATGTTTGTGTTTTAATGACTATTTTAAGTGACCTGTGTCACTTTTTTATTAATAATGTGCTGTTGGTTAATTTTTTTGTTGTTTAAGTTAAATTATAACATGTATGTACATAACTTTATTAATTTACAATAATGCTTAAGTATCAAATTATTACAGGTTATTAATAATGACTACGATCAAAATACATTGAGTTCCTAAAATATGTAGTAATGAACTGAAAAAATAATAACATAAAGAGTGTATTTTTTGTTTATATAAAATTACATTAATGTTACAATCTGGGAACATGGATGTTCTAACGGTATAACATTATAAATGTATAATGTAAGGTTGTAAACATATTTTAAATTTTGGAAATAATAATAGCTCATAATAGCATCTATTGTATGTAACATTTACTAGAAACGTAACATTAGTGTATGAATGTTGGAAAAAAAAAGAATATTGTAAATAACATCCATGATATAAAAAATGGAAACATGTTATGTATATTAAAAATTGATGTACCACAATATATGTAACTTAATGATTAGAATGTATAGATGAATGTTAAAAGAAGTGACGTTATTTTATGAAATTCGGTGAAAAAAATTCATGTTGAAAAATACATACATGATATGAAAAAGGGAACATGTATGTTATTTATATAAAACATTGCTGTAACACGATACACAATATAAATAGGTTCATAGTATTTAAGTGTAACACATGGAATCATGAATGAAAATATAAAGTACTATAAACTATAAAAAAGAAAATATAAATGCCTAAAATATTAGTGAAATTCATATAAAAATTAACTTAAAATAAATAAATACCAACCTAAAAAATAAAAACATAACTTAATGTTCAATGAATAAAATAAATCCTATAGAAATATAAGTCTGAAAAATAAATGACAACCAATTAAAAAAAACACAAAGAAAACTAAATGTATCAATCTTCGTCACTTTCATCTCCATCGTCAATTTCATTTTCATTGCCTTCAGAACTTTCAGAACTTTCATATTCTTCACCAACTTCATCTCCATCTTCTTCATCGCCTTCGTTTGCTGCATATTCTCCAAGTTGATTAGCTGCTGCAAGTTGATCGTAATAGGCTTTGCCCTGACATGTGGTCTTATAATGACCAAAGTATTCACATATGCTGCATTGACGTTTTCTGAATGGAACTTTACGTGTGCTTCGTCTTTTTTTCTTACTTTTACTTATTTCCGCCGAACTTTTTCTTCTTTTAGATCCCCTGTTGCTAGATTTTTTAGGACACCGGATGTTAACATGTTCAGGTTCATCAACGCCCAATAAATCAGCAAATAATGCTTCCTTATTCTGATTTGTTGTTGAAGCTGGAATTTCATCTTCTAATTGTTTTTTCCATTCATTTACCTTTGAAAGGAACTGAGATAATTTGTCGGTGTCATTCCGTATAAGATTCACACATTCCTCAATTGCTTCATGAACATCAGATGCTAATCGGTTTGTTTCTTCAATGCAAGTACCATATCTATGTTTCTTTTCAAGCAAATGTGCAGGTAGTGCATGTTTTGTCCAACGAGGATGTATGTACATTTCTTGAATCGTGTTACAAGAATGAATTCGAAGTACACAAAAAATGTGTCTACAAAGGTATCCATGTCTGGTATAGTGACCGCACGAGCAAATTAAAGTACCAACCAATTTATTAAAAGCAACCTGCAACATATAATGTAACATATTTTCTAAAAACTCTTTTTAATGAATTCTAAACACATAAAAAATAATTCAATAACATTCAAAATGAAAAAAAAATTACCTTTGCTTGTATCACAATGTTAGAGATCTTGTCCCTTTGTCGTATTCTGCAAGTTTCAACACCACCTTCGGTTTCACAGCTTATCTAATCACACGCATATAGACCTTTGTATATTTCTTTTTGCACTTCTAAGAATATCGAATGCGTGTACACATCAGATGCATGTTGCTCAATTGGTAATATAGTAATCATGGGAAGTTTTGAATCAGCTGTTGTGTTGTCCATAACACGTTGGGTGTACCTTTGCTTTTCCATGGCAGATTCAAAACACAACATAAATTGAACAAACGTGTTACCTTTATGTGAAAATATCTGAAAAAATGCATTAGCACTCTCTGACCGGGATGTGGTCTTCATCAAACCGCACATAGGATATTCTTTAAAATAACCAGGTATCCACCTATCTCTAATGGCGTACATGTCTGATAACCATTTGTTTTCTTGCAACTCGTACTTGGTAATCAAATTATTCCAGCGTTCTTCAAAAACATTAGGTGGAATATAAACATTTCAAATGAGTTTGTGAAATTCTTTACGAAAATCCGAGTCTACATCAAGATCACCTAATACCTAAAGAAAATTAAAAATAAATTAACTTGCATGGAACATTTATGTACATTATAAAGTAAAATAATAAATACAGTACAACAAACTACCTTGGCTGGAATTTTTTGGGTTATGTGCCACATGCATAACCTGTGATGTGTGTCGGGGAATACTTTGACAATGGCTTTCCTTAAACCAGCGTCTTGGTCTGTAAGTGCAAGTGGTGGCGGCTTCCCATGGACTTTTAAAAAAGACTTTAGCATCCATTCATATGACTCGGTTGTTTCATCTGATAGTAAAGCACCACCAAAAGTGACGCTCTTTTGATTGTGGTCAATACCAGTGAATGGTACAAAAACAAAATCATACCTGTTTAAAAAAAGTTGTCATTACAGGGATATTTTATAAGATACGTAAAGAAAATGAAAATAAAAAATCAATATTAATATTACCTGTTGGTCCTGAAAGTAGCATCAAATGATACGACATCTCCAAAAGTCTGGTAGTTGCACTTCATAGTCTCATCAGCCCAGAACATACTAACAAGTACCTGCTCATCCACATGATGTTCAAAAGAAAACTCTGGGACATGTTTTTTCCTATTAATCATTTTGTCGACAAGCATTTGTGCATCCGTATCTCCAATGAATAACATCACTGCACGCCTAACATTCCTCCAGTCTTGGGGTGTTCCACGCACTTTATCATAACCACCCATAAGAGCCACTTTCAATCGGTGCGCTTGTGTTGGCATTAAATTGGTAAGCAAAGCACGATGAATAAATAAATAATCACCGAAATTTAAACGTCGCCGCGCTCGGGATAAATCCATATTGTTCTCATTAATAAGTGGATGATTGTGTTTCTCCACAAATATATGAACTTTATAAGCTTGAGTCCCAGGAATTGGTTTGAATACTATTTTTGCAGGACAATTGGTAACCTTGGAACCTGAGTTTCGTTTTCTTTTCCCTTTACCATCGTTTTCTTCATCTTCTTCATCAACTTGCTTCAATGAATCAATGTCACCTTGCTTCAATGTATCTATGTCAACTTTACTTCTTGATTTACCAGCTTTGTTGCATAATACAGACCTGTGTGTTATTATACCCCTGTAGTATTTGATCCCTGACTTTTTTATATTGAACCTGCCCTTCTGGGAATATTCCAAATACATCGCATAAGCTAGATCAAAAGTATCATATACTTTAGTAATCTTAGGTTTCTCGTCCTCATCCATGTATGGGATCCAAAATGGTGTGCCTTTTTGAGAGGGTACAAACTCAAGATCATCTCTATACACATCCATTTCAATGTCTGATAAATCTACATATACAAAAATGTGTTATTAACTATATAATACCAAAATAAAACAAATTACAGTATATTACATGTACACTACTACATCAGATGGGATTTCTACAATACAATAAAAAATGATATAACATCTTTGCTACTACATGACATGATATACAACATCTAGTAATCAGATTATATATAATGAAGTTTGGTAGCAAGCAAATTATATTGTACACTAAATCATATAGAAATTCTACACTACAACCCTTAAACAAGTATTAAAACAAATATTTAAAATCTATATTTTAAAAATTATAAAAAAATTTATTAACTAGTATAGAAATTAAAAACAGAAACAAAATAATTGTTCATACATGTAAACATCTATGTACAATACATCTTCATCTTGTACCCACACATTAAATATGAACATCTATGTATAATACATCTTCATCTTGCACCCACACATTAAAAATAAACATCTATGTACTAAATCATTGTTCAAACAATGAAAATAAATGATGATATTAAAAATGAACATAAAAAAAAAACTTACTAATCTGTTCATCTTGTACCCCCACACCAGATTGATTGTTAACGTCTAGCACATCCCTCCTAATTGAGCCCGAATCTTCAGCTATGTCACTCACATCCCTGGATGTTGAAGCGCCTCCTGTGTCCATAATATCATGATCAGCAATTACTACCATTTTTTTTAAATATGTTGTTTCGTATATTGTACACTTGAAAGGAAATCAAGTTAGATTGTATTTATAGTGTATAATATCATTAGATAAATATTAACAAACTATGATAAATTTAAAAGTTAAATTGAAGATGAAGATCAAATTAATTATTTGATAAAGATGAAAAAATTACCTGGATATAATGTTTATCAAAGTGATAAAGATTGAAAATCAAATTCAAAAACTTGTTTTTTAATATTCTGGGATAGATCGTGAAAACAAGTTGCAAATCCAAACAAGTAGATAAAGATGAAAAAATAAATCGGTTACAATCTTTATCTATATGATAAATATCGAAAATTAAATAAAAAAAAATGTTTATTAATAGAAATATATCGTGATTTATTAAAGAAACCCAGATGGAAATCCACACGAGTATAATAACTCTGATAGTGTGATATATGCAGATAATTGGGATTTATAAAAATAGAATATACAATATATTAAAAAATAGATAAATATGGTAACTGAAAATACCCAAAATAGCCTTAGACATAAAATTGAATTAAATAAATAAAAAGTAATTTACTTAATTCTGATTGGTCCAAAATAGTTCTACATGGTTCTACACTAAAATTGGGTTCTGCATATAACTCTTACCTATATATATATATATATATATATATATATATATATATATATATATATATATATATATATATATATATATATATATATATATATATATATATATATATATATATATATATATATATATATATATATATATATATATATATATATATATATATATATATATATATATATATATATATATATATATATATATATATATATATATATATATATATATATATATATATATATATAGAGGAAGGTTAATGTGAGAACTTTTTTTAAGTTGTAAAAATGAGAACTAATCTAAAACACCAATAAACATTGATACATAATCATATTACCAACAATACACCAAAATATACATTATTTATACAACTTAACATTCTATTGACTAATAAATGACGACTTAGTGTGTAACGTATTACTGATACACAATTAAAAATGTGATACGCATACATCAAAATCTCAACAAGATAACATCTTATACATAAAATGGTACATTTGATACACAACCACCACTGAATAACATGATACACGATACCAAGACATGATACAAATCACACCTTAAATCAAGATGTATCACCTTGAATTCGTCAATTTTCAAAAGAAAGCCCATCAAATTATTAAAAAACTTAGTTTTAGTTAATCTCGTTTAAAAAATGTTTGAAGTAGAGTGTCATTTGTGAGATTTTAGCTGGTTCTTATTTTTTCAACTTTAAAAAGTTCTCATTTGAACCGAAACCTATATATATATATATATATATATATATATATATATATATATATATATATATATATATATATATATATATATATATATATATATATATATATATATAAATAAGAGATAAGTATAATTATTTATGTCTAGTTACAAAACCCGCCCGTTGGGCGGGTATGCAAAATTAAACTAAAATATATATATATACACAAAACAAGAATACGCTTCTAGAAGACGACGATGTTGATGATATTAAAGGCAGTGAACATCCTTGACATCCAATTGAGATACATTATATTTATATATCTATTAGCACTGCACCATTAGATAATATCACCTCCATCCACGATTCCAATACTATGTCAGGTATTACATCTCATTCGATTTACATTAAACTTAGATTCTTCGTTTTTATTTTGATACACAGTCAGTTAGGAAAACTATATTAATAAATTAAATGTAACTGGATACATGATCTTCGTAAGATATATCTTTAATTTTCTTTTGTCTGATAGAATTGAACATGATCCTTTCAACAGGTTTGTTTAATTTCCATTTCAATTTTTAATTATTATTTACATGATGAATTGAATCTATTGATTTGTTTAGGCAATGCACCTATCCGGAAAATGTAATCGTTACAGTTACAACGGACGAGAAAATCACTTCGGAAGCATTGTTTAGCATGGGCTCTTGATTAAATTGTTCATACTGGTGATTGTGTTATATTTCCTTGCAGTATATTCAGGCTTCAAATCAGGTGATTTTATCAGTTGTATATATTTTTGTGTAAATTTTGTTTTATTAGTTGTTGATATGTAAATTTTGTTTTATTAGTTGGAGATTATTTTTTGAAACCCGGCTTGACCCCCCGGGTTTGGGGTGACCCGGATCAACCTGGTTCTTGATACCTGGCCAGGTTTCGATTTTTTCGGGTTTTTAAAAAAAATATAAATTTTACGTATTTGCGACGAAATTTTATTTTTACATATTATATTGTGTGGTAAACAATTTATATCATTAATATATAGGAGTTTTTATGGTTTTAAATATAATTTTTGTTAGTTATTAATATAAGAATAATATTTTTTTTAGAAAACCGGGTGACCGGATCGCTTTGAAAACCGGATTTCAAAACATTGCACGTAACCTGCTGAAACGCATCCAACAAAGTTGTCGTCTATTTTCTTTTAACTTAGGTACCCCAAACGCCCCCTACTAATGATTAACTTAGATACATCGGTAATGTAGCAGATTTTCTTTTGATTGCTTTATTTGTATATAGTGTATGTTGGATTAAGTTAAGTACTAAATTCACGATATATAATTTTTTATTCGTTCAACCTTTCGAAAATAAGTATTGTCATCTGGGATTGCTATTGGTCTGGTAGGATAATCGAAGATGTTGTGAGATTCACCGCTACCATAAATAGATATAAGTATTAATATGGTACCAGAGTTAGAAATTTATATGGAAAATACTAAGTTGTGAAAGTCCGCAGTTTGGCGGGGCGACCTATTATGTTTGCAGCCACCGCGGACATATGCCGACCGTTGTTATCGGTCTAATATTGGTTTGAACACCTTCGACTATAGGTGTAGAATCCCCTGTTTTGGGAGGGTAAACTGTTTAGTTTGCAACCATCTCGGGTGCCTACGTTTTCTGAAACTGAAACTGAAACCGCAACACATGTACTGCGAAAAGGCATTCTCATTTGTGATGATTATTATAATATCAGTAACACATTCCGTCCCTAATTTGGTCCTGGATGGCATGGTCTACGTGTCTGCTATGCAACCGATTGTAATCATTTTTAGAACTGCTGTTCTGAATTGTGTTCCACATCTGGGCATCAATTTAAGGTTTCAATCTGTCTTTTTTGGCATGTTTTTTTCAATTGCTAATTTAAATGATTCAGTTGACTAATAATAGACCGATCCATTGGTCTTATTGTAAAGTCAGTTTATACATGTGGTCCTGTGTTTTGTTTCAAGTAGGTTTATTTAGAGTTTCTTTTGGATGATGCATGTACGTTACCGGTGTGGTGTTTTGTGTGTAACTGTTATTGGTGAAGAATAGGGAACTTTCCTGAAAATGGATCAACTCAAAATGAAGACCGATCAATGAATGCATTGACTCCATAATAGATGAATAAATATAGCATAACTATGTCAGTTTACAAGGTATTTATCATAAAAACATTCTGAAATTCTTTATTGCTGGTGATTTTATATTATATCATAACAGCTCCTTTTATACAGTAATTTGAAAAACTATACGTCTCATCTTAGAAGTTATCATTGGGGTAAACCCAATATACTGATATATATTAAAGAATGATGCTTATATTTCTTCGTCTATTATGCATTGTACTTGAGGTTGAATGGAGAATATGCACTCTATGGGTAGATGCTTAACGTTCTTGAGATCGACTAATGATTAAACGTGTGTTCAGTTTCTTGATTCCTGGAAGAGCTAATAAGATTTGGATATCGGGCAAAGTTTTGCTACTGTGTGTGGCGAGTATTGCAGAATTTAAGGTAAATCTACAAGACTATTATGAATCTTTTGACCCGTTTTGCTACTGTGTGTAGGTGACACTAAACAATTTGACCCGTTTCTTTTATGACTGGTGTTTTTAGTTGCCCTAAGTTTCTTTTATCTTTTCTAATTTTGTTTCTATGCTAACTGTTTTGACCTACAACACGGTACAAAGGTGGATGACAACGGCTCTTGGTGCACCTATGACTTCTAGGTACCAACTACGTTGTGTTTTGTCTCAACCCGTATTACTCAGCTGATTATATATATATATAATCAGCCATTCGATTATTACAAGTGTGTTTTTATATTTTTGTTGAATTATACTCAACCATTCGATTTTAAGTATGTTCATTGTCCATTTGTCCTAGACATAGTACCAGCAACCATAATTTGCATCTCCACTATTTTCTGAACTAAAGGAGGTGAATCATTCTCTTTAGATCCGTCTTTGATTATAGATCGAAAACTTTTTGTGGATGCATATAAAGGGAGACACCCTATACAAAACACACCACAAACAGTTTCATATATTAGCTCGGGGGTTATTTATTACTAATCATATATTTAGGCATGATATCAAATTATCGTCCTAAATTCAGTTGCTTCAATAAGAAAGTTACGTAATTTAGGCACCAGCAAAAATGCACAGTAAAACTCAAGATTTAAACAAAAAAATCACATCTTTACATCAAGTAATGAATGCATTTTTAGCATATGCGTATACAAAGTAGGAGCGTTACGGAAGATGCAGGTTTGATAAGTATTTGCAAAATCAGATGGCGAAAATCTTTAAGTCATTCGTAATGATCCTAAAAAATAAAATACCTCCGGTAAAAATAGCTACGGTTCTTGCAGATCACGATCAGAGGAAGGCATACCATTAAACAAACATACCATTAAAACTCTCGGATGTAGATGCTAATCTTTTCTTGCCGATGAAAATCCACTTATTGTTCAAAAAGGGTTGCTGCCCAAAATCATTAAAAGCAATAAGCAAAGATGAAGATTGTAGACGAAACTAATTTTAGGGATTAGGAGCTTTATATTTTCATGGGATTCAATAAAAATAAAATACCTATTGATATGTGCCGCCGCTATTTACTCCTCATCGCAAGACGGTGGAGATTATTTATGAGGAAGAATCCGAGAGATAGAAGATAAAAGGGTTTAGCGACAAAGGAGAAACAAACCATCGATCGCTAGGGTGATAAGTTGGAAAAACTTTAGGAATGACTGATTTTAGGATCTAATGTTTTATGTATATACTTATCAATCCAATGAGATATATATACGGTGTTTTTGATCATCTATCACAACTTCTTCCTTGCGCCGTTGGTTGAGGTATTTGTATGTGAACATGCATACCCGGGTTCGAATCTTGTAAGGAAATAATTTTTTTAATAAAAGACGAAATTCTATGCTTAGTGCTGACGTGGATTAGTTCCTGATAGATATATATATATATCTTTACATTATATATAAGAGGAGGGATTTGCCACGTCATCAATCAGCGCACTAATCCCAGTCAGCATGAGACGTTTTGGGCTTACAAATTCTCGAACCCAAAAACCTTAATCGCACCCTATAAATTTAAAAAACTTAATCGCACATTCGTTAAAAGAAAACTTAACTGCACATTCCGTCAAGAAAACTTAATCGCACCTATAAACTTAATCTTAAATATTAAAGGAAGAAAGTACATGAATAACGATGAATTATTGATATTGAACCCTTCAAAATTGATTGATCGGATTATCATTGATGTTCACACATTCATTCTTTTAGAGCTACCAAATGGATTAATCAAAGTAAGTTTATACTAAATAACGATTAATTGGTTGATCGGATTATTGTTGATTATTTTTAATGATTATGTTGTTTAATTGTGTTGTTGATCTGATATACATCATAGCAACTAGCACTGTGATGAATTCATCAGCCTTTTATAAGGATAATTATTATCATTGTTTTAGCAGGGTTTTGGTTGTGATTAATACAGCAAAGCACGCCTCTAATGGAATAGATTCTTATGCCACTCTCTGAAAAATGTAAGTCTTCACAAATTTGTTGAGTCTGTTCATCAAACTGTTTATTGTAGTATTATATAGCAGATAAATAGCTTAAACGCGTCGATACAAGTAATCTGGTCATGATCATATGCTTATTTAAAGGCAAAACAAGAAATTTAAAATATACAATTTCTGGATTAGGGGGTTCTGCTGGAGCATAAAAACATTATCTGAATAATTGCTCCTCTTTTATTTTAAGAGGCATTAGTGGTTTCAGTAAGAAAATCCAAACACACAGTATACAACATACTACACTAATTGAAATCTGTTGAATTTTTTAGTATGCATTTAGTTGCTGTTTTTAAAAATCGGTTCCTGTTCCTTTTAAGTGGTAATTGCAAACATTTGTAGGTCTACTGAATCTGCTCCCAAACGTCGCAAAGGGGTGGCAGCTGACAAAGGAGGTTGCGCACACGTGGTGAGTTAGAGAAAACAATTTCCAAGGCAAGAGAGAAAGATAAAATTACCCTACATGAATATGCTTTTCATCATATGAATATTAGTAGTTATTAGAAGTCTATGAAGTTTTTCTAAAAAAGGCTGACCCGTTGCTGCAAAATTCTTTAATCGAAACTCGTGGCCGCATCGATATAACAACTGGTACATTTTTGGCTTAGGTTTTAATATAAGCACCGAAAAAAAAACTATTAAAATTTCGGCTACAATTCATCTAAAGATGCAATCACAAACTTTTCTTGAAATTTCAGCCTTCGCCCAACCGTCTTTTTTGTTAGCTGTGACATGAGCAAATATTTATGAAACTTTTTTTGTTTTAGGAATCTTGGATGTTTAAAACATTTTATGCTATTTAATCCTGTAAGTTACGTAATCTTAGTTTTATAAATGTGTTTGGATATGCGTTTTAATAGTTGTTGTAAATGATTTTTTTTTATTTATTTTGAAAATGTGCTTAAAGAAGTAGACATCGTTTGTGTCTCAAATACTATATTGGTCATTGCGTGGAACAAATATTTTTGGGCCCCTTTCACCTGCACCTTTTTGAGCAGCCACTCAGGCCCTGCTCGGCTATGACATAGTACACACAAGCTGCTACATCTCTTTGGTCAAATGTATCATATTTGTGTGTCTCTTTATATTTGTGACATTTTCTATTTGATTTGGATATTTGTTTCTTTCTACTTTATTGTACTTCCTGTGTGAATGCAGGTCTATATTTGTTCCATCAGCAACTCCATGTGCAGCCAGCTATAACGCTCTAACATCTATTGTGAAGGCCCCGTAAGTATTTTTCCATTAAGATTGACTAATCATAATGTGAATTCATAGAACAGTAATTTACTGAAGTTAATGATGTATGTTCATATAAGCTAGAGAACGTGTACAATCAAGCAGAATAAGTCATCAAGCAGAAAAAGTCATTAATCCAAAACTAAATTAATAATTAACTATATCTGAGAACCTATGTGTTCATGTTGAATTATGAATATGTGCCTCTCTTTTTTATATCAATACACAGTATTGTTTTATGTTAGTTACAGGATAGATTAGATGAAAAAGGGAATTTAAGCTCGATCCTAAGTGGACTAAGTGAGGATGGAACAACAGCTTAACGAGTTTATGAGATCAGCCACGATGCAAAATACTTATCTTACCGTTTAAGTTCGAGTGGAAGCGATTTGTTAACCATACAGATAAACTTTCTTTGGTAAGTTGTAGGAGCTCCGAGGCTGGTCTCTTTTTTCTCCCCATGTGGTTTTAGAACGTGAAGTTGTCTTTTTAATTTCTTAGGTGAATTACATAGCCATTCATCCTGTAAATCTTATACACTATTATATATACATAAAAAGCAAAAAAGAAAAAAGTAAAGTTAAACAAGCTACACATACACTGAAAGTATGACACCTACTTATGTTCTTAGAAGAGATCTTTAAAATCCTCAAACGAGTGCTGCAGAAACTGTGATTAGTTCTTTGGTTAAATATTTTGATTTTCATTGTTGGCTTTCCACGCTATAAAGGTGACGATATGATTTTGTTCGAGATAGGAAAATGATGTATCGTAGGATATTGATAAGATGTTTTAGGGGATACAAGATTATTAGGGTTTTAAGTAAGCTTGATTCGTTATTGAGGTGATTAGAATCAATAGATGTAACTGATCTTAATATGTGAGTTTCTATAGAATTCTTAGTTGAGGAGACTATAAAGGTGTATAATTAGTTAGTGATATTTGTTGAGAACGGTATAAAGATGTTTAGTTATTGATATTATGATTATAGGTTATAAATGATCTTGATATGTGAGTTTTGAGTTGAATATTAAGTTGTGGATGCTATAAAAGAAAGATCCTACCAAAGTTTCATGTCCTTGGGCCATCAAAATCTAAGCAGGCTGTAACCATATTTGATCAATATATATGACCACTCATGTTTTGTAGTTAAATACTAAATGTTGTTCATATGAATGGGTGTTTGGGTTATCTTTTTTTTACCAGCTTATAGGCGGGTTATTTGAATTCTGAAAGAGCTTAGAGCGCTGGGAGTCATCACTCCGAGTGAGTGGGTTTTTGGGTGCCACGTCAGCAAAACTCACTCTCTCACTCACTCAGAAAAAACAGGGGAGTGATCACTCCAAGTGAAATCCAGTTTTTCAGAATTTTACAAAACACCCCCTAAACAAACTTAAATATTTCATTAAACATAAGCAACATTACAATACTTTTAAAATAAAACGAACATAATAAAAAAGGCATACGAAAATTAAAAAAACATACGAAAATTAAAAAAACATACAAAAATTAAAAATTGACGTATAGCCATTGTGCACTTCATAATAGCACTAATACTCATTCGACCCGTAGCATCGGGTCGAGAAGTAAAATAATTAAAATGCTCAGGAAGAGGATCGGCCTGATAATTTTTTATGCCGTTAACTATTTTTAAAAATAGTCTTCGGCTCATTCGAAATCTTTCACGAAACTTAACCAAAGGATACCTGCAATTCTCAACGAAATAATCGTTCATGAGCCGTTCCTCAGCACCTTCTCGGTCACGGTTGACTGGGATCCGAGTTAGTCTTGGACGATTCTCTTCTTCAAGCAACCGTTGATAATGATTGTGTGCTATTGGCAAGAAGTAAGCATCGAATTCCTCATCGATTTCAAAAACTGACGGAACGTGATTGGGATTCATATTTGTTTGTAGAGAGTGTTTATGTTTTGGTGTGTAAGAAATGGTTGATTTTGAGGTATATTTATAGACGGATCGAAAAATATAGCCGTTATAATTCGAATTTCAAAAAACTAGCCGTTGGGGGGGTGAAATGAAAAATTTTCAAATACTAGCCGTTTGGGGGGGGGTTAAATGAAAATTTTTAAAAAATCTAGCCGTTTGGGGGGGTAAAATGAAATTTTTTTTTTAAATTTTCACTCACGCGGCGTGAGTATACCCGCGCCGGGGTCTCACGCCGTGAGTTTTGGCTGGGGTGGGAGTCTTCACAGCTCTCGCGCCGTGGGTTTGGCACCCCACGGCGCCACCACTCCCAGCGCTCTTATACGCTAATTATTTTCATCATATCAAGGTGTTAAGTTGAGCTTATGGATTTGCCATAACCTCATGCTGATAGGCTCACAAGCTGCAAATTATAACTTATGAGCTATTCCAAATTCAACTAAGCTATCCATAAATCGAAAAAATAAGCTAATGGAGACACCCTTTTAATTGTGTTTGGAAAAAGATTAAACCAGGGAGATCCAAACAAGGTTTTACAGACCTTTTCTTCCTGGGTTAGGACCAAATATATCTAACAAATTCAACATAAATTTCATTATCTTAAAGTATACGATACATGCGTTTAAGTGAGTTTAGTAGTAGTTCATAATCTAAACAGATTCTGGTAAAACTCTCTAGCAAGCATGTTTGTTGCCTTCGCAGGTAGGGTATGGCAGTGAAAATTTTTAGCACTGAAGTAATGAAGGTCGTGGTTTTTGCTGTTCATTGAAGCTGAAGGATGTTGGTGGTAAAACTAAATAGGTAAAACAAACTTGCAACCGGAAGAAGGTTATACGTTTGGCGGCATAATGAAACAAAGTATATGCACAACGAGTAGCAAAAAAGGCGAGGTTAAGGAAGGGCATTCAAATTGATCAATAAATAATTCTCGGATATGTACAGAAGGATATATGTTTTCTTTGCAGCTCTTGCCCACGCTTACAGCCTCGAAACTCCTCCATTTCATATCCTCAATGTTAGTAAAAAATCAAGCTTCAAACTATTCTGTTGCTTTACATACATTCCATGGTATGATGATGTTCACTGGAATCAGAAAGTACTGATCAAAATATATTCCTTATATACTCCTAATTTTAGTAAAATATAGTCTGAGTTGCTTTTAATTAAATGAAGTGTCTATACTTTTTCAGACCCTGAAGGGAAATATCAAGTACTTGAAAATTGTGGTAGTGACTTGACGGAACAGGAGAGGTAAATTTGATCCAGTGATAGGCCGGGATGACGAAATCAGGTGGTGCATTCAGATATTGTCTAGAAGAACAAAAAACAACCCTGTGAAAATTAGTGAGCCTGACGTGGGAAAAACTGCAATTGCTAAAGGGTACAGTTATCGTAAATGTTAGTTTGATGATGTGTTGATTCAAAGTAATTGTTAATGTATTGAAATAATTTATATAATGCAGGTTCGCTCAAAGAATTATGCGTAGAGATGTCCCAGAGTCCCTCAAGAAGCGGAAGGTTACAAAAAATCACTTTCTAATCACCATCATTACCACTGTTGTTAATATGTTTCCTGATGATCTACTAACTTTGCATTCATTTTTCAAAGTCACAAGTTTGTGTTGATAAATTTTGATCCTTTATTGTGCAGCTTACCTAGGGAAATATCAGGCACTTGAAAATTATGGTAGTGACCTGACGGAACAGGAGAGGTAAACTTGATCCAGTGATAGGTCGGGATGACGAAATCAGGTGGTGCATTCAGATATTGTCTAGAAGAACAAAACAACCCTATGATAATTAGTGAGCCTGGCGTGGAAAAGCTGCAATTGCTGAAGGGTACAGTTATCGTAAATGTCAGTTTGATGATGTATTGATACAAAGTAATTGTTAATGTATTGAATGTTGTTTTTCAATCTCAGGTTTTTGGATCTTCGAACCAAAATCAAGATATACAAAATATGCAAAGATGTTTTGTGGAATCAATCTTTCATATAAGTTTAATAATCAATATGCATCATCCTTGTTCTTTACAAATGAATAAACTATATATAGTTTTCTAAACGGTACGATGAAACGATGTAACGTTTCATTGTCAACCGTTGTAACGGTTTGGAGATAAAACTGCCAAATAACCGTTTCTATTCTAACTGCTAATAACTGTCTGTTCGGGTTTTGGGATTAGTCTATTGGGCTAAGAGAATCGGCCCAACATCTCCCCCATAATCACAAAATGCGTCTTCAGTGTTGTTGTAGATTTCGTAGTCCAATAAGTTGCCTCATCGTAAGAAATCGTATCTTTGGTAGTGCCTTTGTGAGTATGTCAGCCTTTTGATATTCGCCACTTATAAATTCCACTTGTATGTCGTTTCTTTCAACGCATTCTCGAATGAAGTGATATCTAGTGTCGATGTGCTTGCTTCTTCCATGAAAAACTGGGTTTTTCATTAGTTGAATTGCTGATTTGTTGTCCACCATTATGGTAATCTTTTCTTCCTTCGTATGAGTAAGCTTGCTAAGTAGTCTCTTTAACCATAATGCTTGTGTTGCTGCTGCAGTAGCGGCTATGAATTCTGCTTCACATGATGATAGTGCTACAGTGGCTTGTTTGTGTGAACTCCAGCTAATAGGTGATTCTCCATAGTAAAATATAATGCCAGTAGTTCCTTTGCCTTCTAGAGTGTTAACTCCATAGCTACTATCGCTATATCCTTGTATTTGGTTTCCTCCATTATGTTTGTAGGTGATTCCATGATCTTTTGTTCCTTTTACATAACGTAGTACCTTCTTTATTGCCTTCATGTGTTGCTCTTTTGGTTCTTGCATGAATCGACTAAGTAATCCTACAGAATAACTTAAGTCGGGTCTTGTATGTAGTAAATATCTTAAGCATCCAATTATGCTTCGATATTCAGTTGAGTCTACCAATGTGTCTTCAGTTTTCTTTGTTAGCTTCGTTCCAGGGTCCATTGGTGTCCAAGTTTCATTGCAGTCAGTCAATCCATTTTCATTTAGTATCTTGTTTGCATAGGCAGATTGCTTGATAGATATTTCACCCTTTGATTGTGTGACTTCTATGCCAAGATAATATGCTAATAATCCTAAGTCGCTCATTTCAAATTTTTCTTCCATTTGAGCTTTGAAGAGGTCTATTTCCTTTTTAGGTGTGCCAGTAATGATTAAATCATCCACATAGACTCCTATTAGTAGGATTGAGTCTCGTGTGGCCTTAGTGTAGATGGCTTGTTCCAATGCGCACTTCTTGAAATCTAAAGACTTCAAGGTGTTGTCTAGCTTTATGTTCCATGCACGTGGTGCTTGTCTTAATCCATAAAGTGCTTTCCTTAATTTGTAGACTTTTCCATCTTTCTTTATAAATCCTTCAGGTTGTGCAACGTATACTTCTTCTTTTAAATCTCCATGTAGAAATGCAGATTTTACGTCGAGGTGATGCACTTCCCATTTTCTATTTGCAGCTATGGCAAGTAGTAATCTAATGGTTTCCATTCTTGCTACAGGAGCAAAAACTTCTTCAAAATCTATGCCATGCTCTTGTATGTAGCCTTTTGCTACTAATCTAGCCTTGTGCTTGATTATTTTCCCATTTGCGTCTCTCTTTGTCTTAAACACCCATTTTAAGCCAATTGCTTTATGTCCATAAGGTAAGGTTGTGAGTTCCCATGTGTTATTTCTATTTATAGAATCTAACTCATCCTTCATTGCTTCTATCCATTTTTGATCGTTTGAAGCTTCCTTGTAATTCTTGGGTTCATCTTCTGCTAGTAGTAATTCCTCAGAATCTTCATAAACATCATTCAATGATCTATAGCCCCTTATAGGTGTATGATCAAATTGTGAGTGAGAGCTTGTAGATGCTCTTGATTCGCTATTTCTTTGATTGAATGAGTGTGTCAAGTTATTTGGTGTAACTTGGGAATTTACTCGAGATGATCTTGTTGATGGTGTTTGAATCGTGTGAGAATGTGTAGGTGAGCTATTTGTTGGTGATGTATATCCATCATCGTCAAAATTGTTGAAGTCATCGTCTTCGTCATGTGGTTCGTCTTCATCCCTTGGTTCGGTTTCATGATCAGGGTGATCATTTTTGTTAGGGTTATCTATTATGAAGTCGATCCATTCAGGTTCTTCGTTGATGTGCTCGTCTAAATAGTCGCTCCAATCCCATGTTTCATTCTCCTTGAATTTCACGTCTCTACTAACGCAAATTCTCCTTCTTATTGGGTCAAATAGTCTATATGCTTTTGATCCATATTCGGTTCCTAAGTATACCATTTTGATACTTCTATCATCCAATTTTGTTAGATGTTGTGATGGAACCTTTGCGTAAGCTATGCAGCCAAAAATCTTTAGGGTTTCTAGATTCGGCTTCCTTTGTTTAATTGCCTCGTATGGAGTGATATCTTCCAGTGCTCTAGTGGATGCACTATTTAGGATGTATATGGCGTGTCTAACAGCTTCAGCCCAAAAATCTTGTGGCATGTTTGTTGCTTTCATCATACATCTTGTCATAGACATTATTGTTCTATTTCTTCTTTCTACTACTCCATTTTGTTGAGGTGAATAAGGTGCGGTAAGTTGTCGTGCTATGCCATTGTCTTTGCAATATTGCATGAATTCATTTGATGTGAATTCTCCTCCACGATCAGTTCTCAACATCTTTAATGTTGTTCTTAGCTCCTTTTCTATTGTCTCCTTGAATTCCTTGAAAGTATCAAAAGCTTGATCTTTTGTACTTAAGAAATATGCCCACATAAATCTTGAATAGTCATCGACTAGCAAGAATATGTATCTCTTTCCAGAAGGTGTTGGTGGTGTGATTGGTCCACATAAGTCTCCATATACTAAATCCAATGGTGATGTAGATCTAGTTTTGGCTTTCTTTGGGAATGGCGCTCTACTATGTTTTCCAATTAAACAAACATCACAAATTTGTGTTGTAGGTTTAATGGTAGGTATTCCATGGACTAATTTCTTCTGAGTCATAGTAGTGAGTGACTTGTAGTTTAGATGTCCTAATCTTGCGTGCCATAACCATGATGTGTCTTGTAAGTTTGCTAAAAGGCAGATAGGTGTGCCTATCCTTAGGTTTGCCTTGTAGAGTCGGTTCCTTTGTCTTGTGACTTTTAAGAAGATCTTGTTATCCATGTCATAAAGTCGTAGTTCATCGTTTTCCATTACTACTTTACAACCAATTTCTGTGAATTGTCCAAGGCTCAATAGATTGCTTCTTAGGCTTGGTATGTAGTAGACATGTGATATGATTCTTTGTTCGTCATCATCACACTCTATTATGATTGAACCTTTTCCTTTTATTTCTATGTATGAACCGTCTCCAAATCTTACTTTTCCACTAACCTTCTCATCTAAATCTTTGAAGTGTTCCCTCACTCCAGTCATATGGTTGCTTGCCCCATTATCTAGGTACCATTGACTATCCATGTTTGTCTCTTTATATCCTACATCAGTTTTGTGTAGCGAGACTTCTTGTTCTTCAACATCCTTAAGTCGTTTTCTCTTATTTTGAGGTTCTAAGATTGCCATCAGGAGGGTTGGCTCTAAATCTTCTTCTTCGACTAGGTTTGAATGTTCATTTGCTTTAATTTGTGTGCGACACTTTGATGCTATGTGTCCTGGCTTGTCGCATTTAAAGCAAATAATTTTATTATTCCTTGTTGTGTTGAAGTTTCTTCTTTGGTTATTTTGAGAAGTTTCCTCCTTTTGCTTCTCATCCTTGAATTTTGCGTGGTTCTTGTTGTGTGAAGACTTGTAGTTTCCACGTCCACGTCCTCTAAAATTTCTTCCCCTATTCTCATGTCGTGTGAACATCAATTTTTCTTGATTGTCCACTTGTTTACCCTTCTTATGTTTGATTCTTTCTTCGTAGGTCTTGAGTCGGCCTATCGCTTCTTCTAGAGTCATCTTATTTAAATCTGAGTATTGCTCGATTGATGCGACGATTTGAAGGAATCTATCAGGTACAGCATTTAAGAGTTTTCGTACTAGTGTCGAATCCTCAAAAGTGTGTCCTAAGCTAGCGGCTTTGTTCGCGTATTGTGTCAATTTTCCAGAAAAGGTGTCTATTGACTCATCTTCCTTCATTTGTAACGTCTCAAAGTCGGATTTGAGCGTTTGTAATCTCGCTTGTTGGACTCTTTCCTCCCCCATATGCCTTAATTTTAAAGCATCCCATATTTCTTTGGAGGTCTTGTGCTTCGATATTTGAAGCAGTTGTTCTTCGGGTAAAGATTGATAAAGAAATGCCATTGCGGTCTTGTCTTTCTTGTTATCAGTTTGGGTAGTATCCTTTGGATCTACCATTTCCCATAAACCATTCGCTTCTAGAATGATTTGCATTCGAATTGCCCATAATGGATAATTCGAGGATTTAAGCATAGGACATTGGAAGTGAGGTATACTTGTGGTACTAACCTCCTTCTTCGATCCTCCTCCATCTTCGTTAGTCATATTATTAATTATCTTAATGATAGTGACTGAGAAATTTCCTAATTAAAATAATTTTGACACTTGTAGTGTCCAGAAAAATATATTTATTTTCCTAATGAGATCTCTATCGCCAAATAGGCTATTTTAATTCTAATAGGCTTAATTTTTTGTTAAAAAAAATTTTCCTTGGAAATTTCTATTATTTTAATAGTGAATAAAAATAAGGTTAATTACTCCCTAAAATTATTCTAAAATATAATAAATAGTGAAAACACTAAAAATTATATCTAAGTTTTTTTTATTTAATAAAATCTACTTATGATTTTAAAAGTATAATTTACTAAATAAAAATTTTATTTTCAAAGTTTATAAGTTTTTCTAAAAAAAATTTCTAAAAAACCTATAAATAATAATAAGATGGATAGTTTGGTTTTTATTAAAACCTGTTTGGGCTTTTTGGCCCGTAGATCCTTTGGTGCAGATAAATGAATCGGCCCAAGTCTCCTTTTGGGGTATTAATAACCCGGTCCTTATGCTTCGTGTTATTTATTAACACACTTGTGTGTGAAAAATAAATACACCGTCTCTCTCTCTTCCTCCTTGGATACTCCGTCCCCTCTTTCTTCTTCTTTCACAGTAACCAAAAATTATTTTGGTTTTTGTGATGGATCTATGTGAATCGAATGGTGGATTCAATAATCCTCCTTTTGATTTGTTCAAACGTTCGTTGATAAAAACGTTTGATTCTCCTTATTGTGTTCTTGCGAAAACTAGGGTTTTCGTAAGAAGTTTGGGGATCTGGTATGTTATTCGGATATATCGAATCGTGATGATTTCTATTGGGTTATCAAGTCCTAATTTTGGATTTGATTGGGGTTTACCCAATTTTTTCGAGAGTCTGTGATATCCGAATCCTGGTAAGTTTTCTGTTTTCTTTCGAATCTGTGTTTAGAAAAACAATCCTTGTCTAATCTTGGATTAGGCAAAAATGTTTTTTTCGGTGTGTTTGATTTTTGCAAGTTTTCTGGGAAAAACCCCTATTGCCGAATCGTTGATTCAGGCGGTGGGTAGGATTTTCCTTTGGTAAAAAAAACTATGATTTAATCGTGATTCGTGTTTTTTTATTTGTGCAAAAATCTTCGAAAAGATTTCCGTGGGTTGGTTTTTGATTCGAGAAATCAGAAAGGTATATGATGAACTTTTGGTTCTGTAACCAAACGCTCTGATGCCAAATGTTGTTTTTCAATCTCAGGTTTTTGGATCTTCGAACCAAAATCAAGATATACAAAATATGCAAAGATGTTTTGTGGAATCAATCTTTCATATAAGTTTAATAATCAATATGCATCATCCTTGTTCTTTACAAATGAATAAACTATATATAGTTTTCTAAACGGTACGATGAAACGATGTAACGTTTCATTGTCAACCGTTGTAACGGTTTGGAGATAAAACTGCCAAATAACCGTTTCTATTCTAACTGCTAATAACTGTCTGTTCGGGTTTTGGGATTAGTCTATTGGGCTAAGAGAATCGGCCCAACATTGAAATAATTTATATAGTGCAGGTTCGCTCAAAGAATTATGCGTGGAGATGTCCTAGAGTCCCTTAAGAAGCGAAAGGTTACAAAAAATCACTTTCTAATCACCACCATTACCACGGTTGTTAATATGTTTCCTGATGATCTACTGACTTTGCATTCATTTTTCAAAGTCACAAGTTTGTGTTGATAATTTTTTATCCTTTAATGTGCAGCTTATCTCACTGGATGGGTTCATTGGTTGTTGGTGGTAAATTTATAAGAGATTTTGAGGAGCGACTTAAACCTGTTCTTCAAGAGGTCAATGCTTCCAATGGACAAATTTTTCTATTCGTTGATGAGATTCACGCAGTAGTCGGTGCAGGTCAGCAATTCAGACTATTGCACCACCTGCTTAATTTATATGGATTATGCCTATGTTTATGATTGTCTTAATGTGACATTCATATATAGGAGCTATGGATAGACTGAGGATGGCCTCAAACAAACACATACTATTCCCTATCAAAATTAGGTGTTTACATAGTCACTATGTTTAATTTGCAGTTGCACAACAAAATCACCAGCAGAATCACCCAGCGCAAGCGCAAGTTGACTTACAGCTCTCACGGATTATGGTTTCATATGAGTTTGCACACATCAGGTATCCATACAATTCTCATAACTCTTAATCATGACTTACAACTGGACTGTGCATAACTGCACAATTAACTTCCAGAGAAGGAGATCTTACTTTGTAACTAGAAACAAAGCTTCTAATTTGTAATAAACTATGAGGGAATGTATGTAACACAAAGTTATCGATCACCGTCATAATTTGTTTGCATGTGGAGCCACTACTGTTAGGTGAGTTTACTTACGATGTGGCTTATTATTGTAATCGATTAGCTGACGAATGTGGGGTCTGAATGTTGTAGTGTTGTTGGAGGTGAGCAACCCTTTTTTACTTGGTGTTCTAGATAGATATCGTCTGGTATATTCTGTTGCCATTTCTAAATTTTGTTTTCTTATGAAAATAAAATTTGTAGGCGTGACCTCACCCTATATAGATAATGGTGATTGTGTGTGGTTATGTAGACATTGCGATGCTAAATTTCGATACAAAGAACGATTAAAGGGGTATTCTAAGGATGGGGAAGTACAATACCACAAGTGCTGTTCCAGAGGTAAAAGTTAGTTTGGAGAAAGAAAGATATCCCCCGGAATATATTAAGCAACTATTCAAGAAACAACGTTTCTTCATGAACGAATCTAACAGACAACTTCTAATTTAGGTACAATTATGTTTTTTAACATACTTTAGGGTGTGTTTGGGTAAGCTTATTTGAGGGGCTTAAAAGCTTTATTCCTTTTTTTTAACACTCTGTTTTTTACTACTTGAGCTGCTACAAATTATTCAGCAAATGTCGCTTTATGTCAAAATCTTATCTTTCTCTGTTTCTTTCCAGCGGTGTTGAGGTTGTGAGGATAAATGTTTTGATGTTTGTGCATAACGAAACCATATATGAGGTTCTCGAAGCAAGTAGAAGAAGCAAACAAGAATTGGCCATGTTAGTTCTTTTACCAAGCAATTTCTTGAATCTTATAAATATGGTTTTATGGGTGTACAATTTGAACTTACATGCTTTGATTTGTGGCACTACTGATTCTTTTTTGTTTATAATTAGAATGGCTTTTAGTTATTTCAAATTTAATAAATTTTTATAGCTAAAAATTTTGGTGTCGTCTCTCAAAGTACATAGATGTTACTTTTAAACCATTACACACTGTCTACAAAAATTGAAATTACAAGCGGTTGAATAAGGAGAAGCCAAGGCATTAAAATTGTTTGGGCTCTTTCCTGCCTAGACGCAACAAGGATTAAAAAATGTTGCGATTTTACTGTATTTTATTCATGTTTATAAATAGCGTGAGACGTAACGTTGCGGCATGTTTAAGCAACACGTTTTAGCGGTTAAAGCGAAGCTTTAGCGTTTATAAAGCGTGGCTTGTGGCGGCGCAATATATAAAATATTTATTTATTTTTATCATTTTTCTATATTTAATTTATATTAATTTCACAATAATTATTGTTCATATTATTTAAAGTTAGAAAACTCAATTTCTATGTAATAATATTCATTTTTTAGAGTAGAATTCAAACAATCGCCGAACCTCATGTCGTAGCGCGCCTTAACCTATTGTATTACGTCGAGGTCACGCCTCAAGCTTTAGCGCGCCTTAAGGCAAGCTATAGCAGGCTATTTAGAACCATGATTTTATTAGACTTTTATTTCAATAGTATGTAGGATTTTATCTGCTATTAGGTAGCAATGTACTTAGTAGTTAGAATGTGTTGTGTGCACTTTTTACATTTCCATCATTGGAGCCATGGGGATATGTAGAGACCAGTAGCTTAGTAGTAATAATTAAGCATTTGATGTGTCTCTTTATGATATTGCTAATGACGACATGGTATATCAAATGATGCATCAAAGATACCAGTTACGAGATATGTAGATCAGTTACGATAAAAAGTATTTCGAACAACCACTTTATCTATCAACAAGATCATCTTGACCCTTTAGAAAAACTTAAACATTAAGTAAAGCACCTCCCTAAACTTATTATATTCGAGGTTAATATGGTTTTGTTTCCCATGCATTATGAACAATGTCTTATTGCTCTGTAACGGACTCAGGGGCGAAGTTAGAAAGTTCGGCTCGGGGGTTAAACTTTAATTTCTTTTTATAAATTGCACTATAGAATGGTTTTTATGAGATCAAACTTTAAAAAAATTCGAACATCTTTGAAAATTTACATTACAATTTTTTTGCTAGAAGGGTCACATAACCAAAATAACCAAATGCATTCGAAATAACCAATTACCAAACACATTCGAAATAACCAAAAAGATATATATTCACAACAAGATAAATAGACCGATTAAAAACGAGATTAAAACAACCGGAGAGTGATTGAAAATAAAGTTGGGATAAGGTTTTGAAAAGATCTGTGTGAAATTAAGAGTGCGTTTGATAAGGCGGTATCCTACTATTGGATTCGAATGATTTTCACAAATATTAATATGGTACTCATAATATAAGGTTACCTATTTTGATCACTCGGCCTTTTTTTTATAAATATTTTCTTGGATAAGATTATATTAGTTTTATTTATGTTTTAATTAGATAACATTGTAAAAAAATTCAAATTTTAATATATTAAGTTTTGTTTAAACTTTCTGCAAAATATATTAATTTGATCATTTTTAGATTTAGTTTTAATTAATGCATTTTACCTTATTTATCTTTAATTAAGTTTTTTTAATCATTTGTTTAATAATATTTAAGTATAAATATTATTATAATATTTTTTTGTTTTATTTAAATAATTATTTGAATATCATATTGTCGTAATAGATCGTTGCACATCGTCGGAAAAAGAAATCTGATACGTCAAGCAAAAAGAAAGATCGCACTAAATCTTTGTTGTGAATAGCCTAAACATTACGATAAAAAACGATCACAGAACTCATACCACTACTATGGTTGGAATTAGAGCATCCACTATGGTGATTTAAAAATAGGCCCAAGAATTTATGAAGAGGTTTATAAAATTTTACACCATAGTAAAGAACTATTTTAAATATATGTGGCATGAAGAGGTTTAGGATCTTGAAGATGTTTATAATTTAATGCATTGCATGAGTTAGACGGTTTTATAAACCAACTAAAAGGTTTATCTATAATGGTAATAGGTTTATATTATCAAAAAGTTTATAACTTAATGATATTTTAAGATGTGGCAATTTTATAAACCTCCTAATAGATTCATCATAGTGGATGCCTTTAGTAAGTCTTTCTGAAACATTATTTTTCAGCCATATAAATTGATTATTTTCTTTTTTTTTGTCTCTTTCTTTTCCCATTTTATTTTAGACAGTATTTTATTTGGTTTTTATTTTATAAATCAAACTTTTAAATATATAATAATATATATTTTATCCTTTAATTCTTTCTCAAATTCATATCAAATTTTTCAAACTTTTTTTATTCTACTAACATTTATAAACCAAATTCTTAACTACTTATTTAAAAAAAAACTATGTTGTTCAGACTTTTTTTAAAATCTAATACCACTTATTAGTTCAATTACACGAGAACTCAAATTTTAAGTCATTCTATTCAAATTATACATATGAATGCTACCTTGCAATTTAAAATTTAACTACCATAAATAAATATGATGGTTAAAAAAATAATTGAATTTAAGAGGAACATAACATAGCTTATGCCAACAAATATGGGAAAATATACAAAGCTTAATGAATTCAATTATCATTGCATGTTAATAACTAATAAATCTTTTGAATTAATAACCCCAATGTTTAGATAAATAAATAAATGTATACAATAATCTGAAGTTATACCCGTCCATCGAACAGATTTTGCAACTAGTATATATATATATATATATATATATATATATATATATATATATATGATATGGGTTATAATAGTTGAGTGTCTTAAAATTGTTAAAATGAAAAAGTGTTTTAAACCATTGGATTTAATGTTTTGATCAAGATGATAGCAATCATATTAAATGAAAATCACAGAAATTAAAAAACAGAATTAATTTTTATTATGTATTAAAAATATTAAAAAGGGCATATTGGACAATCTTCTTTTCATTGATCAGGTCGTCTGTTACAATACAGTGATATACCATATTCATTACCTCCATAATTAACAATCTTTTCAGATTCATCATCTTAATCAACCCTTGATATGAGCTTCACCATCTCCATTAACTCAATAACTAACAATCTTTTCAAATCCGTAATTTAATCATCCATTGATTTGAGCTTCAGTTATTATTCATATAATTCCTATATAATGTTCATTTGTATTCAACCACAACATAATTCATCCGATTACATTTATCATCACTATGAGTTCATCTAGCCATACTGAAATCAAGAATTCTGATAATGTCGAAGGTAATTCATTTATCAATCATTTTTCGTACTGCTTTATTCCTTTTGTTGATTACTGGTGGTAAACATCCTTTTTCCTACTGCTATTCAATCCGTTCATTGATTTTTGGTGATAAACATGTACCAACTTTTGGTTTATATAAAGATAATGTTTTTAATGTTAATGGTAATAATTTTCATTTTATTATGTTTGTACCGCTATAATGAAGAGATTTGTATAATAATTTGTTTACTGCTACACATCTAAAATCATATAAAGTTGGAAACAAACACTTTTGAATGTAAGGCTAATTCTTGGTTTATAAACATTTACCAGCTTTTAGTTTATTAAAAGATTCGGTTTTTAATTTAAATAGTCATAATTTTCATTTTTTTAATATTAGTAACAATTTATTTTATCATGATTTAGGTGTACCATCAACTTCCCAGCTTTTAGTTTATTAAAAGATTCGGTTTTTAATTTTAATAGTCATAATTTTCATTTTTTTTGTGTTTGTAACAATTTATTCTTTCATGATTTAGGTGTACCATTAACTCCTCAATCAGTGATAATTGACCAAGAATCAGTTGTTGAAGTTAATTACTCATCTCCTATCCAAATTGGTTTTGTCCAGCCTTCTCCTCAAAGTACTAATTATTGGGTACCAGAAGCTAGTAAAAAACCGGTAGAAGGAACCATATTTGATACACTAGAGTTGGCCTTAAAGGCTTACAAAGCTTATGCGCGTGAGGCTGGATTTGAGGTTAGGAAAAGAAAAAGAAAAATTCGTTCTTTTTCCATATACCCTAGCTCGCCTCTTTTACATTATTTTCTTTTGCCCACCGTCACTTATTATTTGGATCACATAATTTAATATTTGATCTAGATAATTAATGTCGCATTCATTCATTCAAAGCAATGTAGTGAAGAGGCTGAATATCAGGGTGTTGCTAATGTTGTTGCTGAAATCGTTTGAATTCGTAATCTTCTGTTGGAATTACATGCTCCTTTGCATACTGCTGCACTTGTGTACTATAACAACGTCAGTGCCGTTTACCTTTCTACTAATCCGGCACAACATCAACGTACTAAACATATCGAGATAGATATACATTTTGTTCGTAATTATGTGGCTTCTGGGCAAGTGCGTGTTCTACATGTTCCGTCTCGGTTTCAATATGCGGATATCTTCACCAAGGTCTCCCGAGTTTTTTATTTCTTGACTTTCGTTCCAGTTTGAACGTCCGAAGACCTCCCGTTCTAACTGCGGGGGAGTATTAGCCGAATTATATTTGGCCCATGCATTAGTGACTGGCAAACGATATCCGTGGTTATTGTTCACAAATTATATGAAATTCGATAATCATTAATGTTGGAAACTACTACATCAAATAACACAGCTATATAATTTACCGCATTCATGTTTGTAGTAACCTAAACTAAACTGAACATTAAAGACCGAATCTAATAGCTGCAACGTGATCCTAACACCTTGCAAACCATCCTCGCTATCATTGAATGATAGAATTTGACTGATTAAGAAAAAGTAGTGTTTCCATGTACGAACATGATTTCAATACAATACGGTCTCCACTATTAATACGTCCTTACGAGGATTCATAAACTTCAATTTGAGAGATTTTAATATCATCATCATCATCATCATCATCATTCAATACAAGTACAACTTTGCCATTGTTCCTAAACCCCAATACGTGATATTGATATTGACCCTCAATCTTAACATTATATATATTTGAAAACTGTTTATTAACACCGTCTTTCTTTATCCATACACCCAAACCCACATCCAGCCTCTTTATAACACACAAGCAAACCAAGCGACTCATATATCTTCACCACACTAAAATCATAAGCACTGCTCTCTCTGAAAGAAACACTTCACCAAACTTCTTGTTTTTCAAATCAAACAAAATAACATAAATAGGATGAAAAGACCAATAAATAATCCCTTATATACAAACATGATTCTGCCTCAAATAGCACGATTTAAAAGGCACACAAGTATGGACAGTTTTCCAAATGCGTGAACTTAACTTAAAGACCTGAACCTCCCAAGATACACTTGGATTTTTAAGCGTAGGGTCATTAGAAAAAATATTTTTCGTCAAAAACGTAAATGTGTATAAAAAAATTTAATTTTTTCGTAGACAGATTTTAGCTTTTTAATTAAAAAAAGATTTCTAAAAAATTTTAAAATTTTATATATTTATTTTTCAAAATTTTAAAAGTTTTAATTTTTCCGAATAAACGTATTCCCATAAAAAGTAAATTTTAAAACAATTTTTTTTTAAAAAAAAAACTTTTTTTTCGAAAAGTTTTTGGAAAAAAAAAACCTTTTTTTGAAAACAAAACTTGTTTCGAAATTTTTTTTTTTAAAGTTATATGCAAAAATTATCCTTTGGTTGTAAAACGATTAAAACACCTCTAAGTTGACAAACAGTTTTAACAAACACAATAATGTATTCTGCGCAAAATATTAACAAAAAATGTACTTTAAACTTTTGACAAGCTAAAAAAATAATTTTTGCACTTTAATTTAGTTTTTAATAAGAAGGAAGAAAAATCACAAACGGCCCAATGACTGAGAATGGTGGACATCAGATAGTTTAATAGACTAATGGGTCTGTTTTAGTCGTCTTTCAGCATGCCGTATAGGATATCAGATAGTTTAATAGACTAATACTAATGAGGAACATAGTCGAACATTTGTGGGTACTGTATTATTAAGACAAACTATCAAGACGTTGAACTTCGAAGTCATTAACGATGCGAGAGGTGCTTCCTTCCTATCCAGTGCCTTTTTTTAATTTGTCTGCTTTTTTGTGTGCATGAGTGATCAATCAATGGATCTGTTCTTGGTCGAAGTAAAAATGGAAATAGCGATGTATGTGCGAGCACACATTATCTTTCGATGTCACCAAGGGATCTTGATTCACCCTCATGAAACAATATTTGTGCTAATAATTCTGCTATATATTGTGAAGTGCGAAGTGTAAACTAATGAGAAACCCTAAGCTTCTCATTAGCAGTGTCAACTGATAGTAAATCTTTATATTAATTACATCACCTTCTACCACATCAAGAATCATTCAGATATCGTGCACAAAAAATGACAAAAATAAAAATAAACACATAGCAACGCTAATCTAAGCTGGCGATCGAGGAATGAAGTCTTCTTAGTTGATGCACTGGTGTCACTTTGCCATTTTCACTCCTGATTCAGACTGGGGAGAATGAAGTCTTCTTGTTCTTTGGGATCATTAAAAATATGAACAAATTGCTACTGATAATATTCTTAGGATAGAACAACAAGATCTAAACGGTGAGATGCGTGATTAGGATAAGAACTTGTATCTTCTCTTAAAGTGAACACATATTCTCTATGATTACTCGTTTCTCGTTTGTGGGACATGCATATTTTGCTTCTAAAACATAAATTGATTTTCTGCTGGAATTTTTCTTCGGCTTATTTTTAGCTGTCTGAACTAAAAAATGTGTCAACATACTTCATCTTAAAAAAATAAATCTTGTTCTTGTGCTATCTTGCAGGCAACCAACGGAGTATAGCGACGGTGACTCTTTTAAGGATTCAAGTAGTGATGTGGGCGCAGTGACTATGATGAACATGATAGGTGTTCTTTACATTACTCAAGGGAGAAGCAGAACAATCGCCACCAAAACGGAGAAATATCTAGGCGAATGGACGAGCTGTCACTAAACGCGCAGCCTCATGTACTCCAAGAAGGCTTTTCTAGTGATGATGGTAATTCTATAAGCACTCAAGGTTGCCTGTTATTTGAGTATCTTGAGCGAAATCAACCCTGGGGCAGAGAACCTTTGACTGATAAGGTGAGTCTGCTATCATTTAGTTGGCTATCAGTGGCTTGGTAAGATCTAGGATCTGGTCCTGGTGTTTGCTCATTGTCACATATACGCATGTACTTGATGGGACTTTGTGATGCTTGTATTAGGTACCCAATATACAGGATTCCTATGGGACCCACCCTAAATGTTCTTGATGCTTGATTTCTGACATATCATTCTCTGCACACTCCTGTGACAGGTCAGTCGTTCGTTCTGATTCTGCATAATGCATTTGAAAGTTGTATGATAGTTAAAGGTTGTATGTTGCGAGTATTGAGTTTGGGTGTCTTTCCACATGTTTCCTGCTAAGCTATTCTTCATTAATGACCGACTGATACACAATTGACTTGTTGCAGGCATTCAATGTGAGCATCCACATGTTTTCAGCTATCCAAATGGGAAGGATGACATTCCTAAGGTGTCATTACCAGTGTTTGGTCTTGCTTCGTACAAGTTCAAGTCACCACTATGGGTCCACAATGACCACACTTTTTGTATGTTTACTGACTTAATAAAAGGGTCTGTGAATGTTAAAGAAATATGATGTTAAGCCATATGATAGAGAAAAGATTGATAGAGTAGACGTGAGTTTATTTGCCGCTATTTATGTGCAAGTTTCACACCTTTGTTTTGTTTGTACTGTATTCGGGGGTTTTTGCTCATACAAGCATGGTTTTTTTCCCTTCTTTCTGGAAATGCCCATGGAAACTGAAAAGGGACATGAGTGTTTTTAGCTGATAATTACTCTGCAAGAATCAGTTATGTCCTTTCGTGGCTAGATCTGCAGGGTTTATCAGGTTGTTAAGCTCCTTTTTTTATGCGATTCAAAATGGCATTTTGTTGCAGAAAACTAATGATAGTGATGTGCAGTCAGTCGCTGTTGATGCTGTGGAGGTGGGAGAGATGTATTTTGTATCTCTTCACCACTCTTCATTAGCATGATTTCCAAATTAGATTTGGTTGTGCGGTTTTTCAGAGTTGGGCCTGTCTAGTGGAATCAACGCATCACTCCATTTTATCGTTGTTAGGCCGACTAGCAAACAAGCTAGTCATATAATTCCTAGGTATTGTCGGCCAGATTGATTATAGGCCTAGAGAACATCATGGGGCTATCAAGCTAGTCTTTAACCAAAGAATCTTCGAGTTTCAAATACGAATCTTGTTAGTGTGATCCGTTTACACACTACACATTCCATAGTGTGCGGGTACTGACATTGTAAATAAGTCGGGTTTAATAAAGGTCCACCCCGTTGCGCAATAATCATGTTAACCAATAACCAGCCCTCTATATACAGTTTAAAGATTGTGTATTCTCATTTCATTATATGTTATAAGCCAGATTCTCTAAAGTAACTTTGTTACATCACATAAGATATTCTTAGTATATAAAGAAGAGCGCATCAGGATGATCTTTCGGGAGACTGTTAAGGTAGTGATATAAACGATCTAAATCTTCATCACCAACAAGATCGGCATCCATGACTTCATTTTCACACGTCAAAACCCATAGATCTCATGATTTTACTCTCTTTAAGCTGCCTCGACAAAATGGACAAGTTACAGACCTCGTGTTGTATTTCAGCCAGAAATATATCTTTTAATTATCCCGAATATTTGACAGTTATGCATAAATAAGCGTTAAATTTTTTGTGAAAATGTGTCTTATGTCAGAAACAGCCCGACCCATAAAAAGGCGTCATTTTGAAAAATAATTGTTACACGACCAGTCAATGTTATTGGATGCTATAAAACCGCATATACAATTTGAAATTTTGGCAAAAAGTTTTTCATGCCAACATAACCTGACCCATTTTGACCCGTACAAAAACCACTACTTTTGACCTGACCATATCACACAATCCGTCCAGGTTTTAGGATACTGGTGACATATTAGTCTTGATAGCAGTTGATGCACATAGCGTGACAACAATTAGGTAAAACAACCTTTGTACAAGGTTCTAAACAAATCCTGCACTCATCTTCTCTTGCCACATCAAGATTTGTAAAACTCAATTCTTTTTCGGGTTTCTTTTTGTCAGGTGCTACCATCCTCGAGGTCTCTCCTTTAGTAGTTTAGTACCAGAGATCATTGAATATTCGAGTTCCACCAAGTCACAGTGTAGCCTTCTTAGAGATGGCGGTATAACAGCTGCAAATTACTGGTCTTTATCAGAAAAAGGAAACAGAGCGAAAAGCCTAGTAAAATGGATCAAAAAGCTAAACAGGTAACGGGTGATCTTATGGTTAAAATTTTGTCCATCTGACCAACATAACCAATTATCACATTTATATGTAAACAGGTCAAATTAGTTGTTCCAAAGAGAAAACCTTGTCAAATGGATCAAAATGCTAGACGGATAATAAATGTTCAGAAAGACAAACAATAATAGTTGCTTATTGTTGCCTTCCTTCCATGCCTGGTAATATTTGGCCGTCCATCTGCATATACATGCAACGGAAGATTTTCGTATCATGTACTAAATTTTTCTGCCATATAACGCATGTTCTCACTAAACAATATCATACTTAGGCTTCAATTACAAAAAACAAAAGTTATTGAATACCAACCTTGTAGACAAGAACATGGACAAAGTTCAAGTATCTAGGAATCAATCCACTGAAGCACGAACATAACGAAAGGTGCTAATTCATTGTAAACTAGTTTCATTTGAAATCTCAGATGGATATCTAGGAATTGCAGATGCTCTGCAAATCCAAGACCAGCAGACTATCAGAAACACAACATTTTTTCATCTATTATCATAATCCAAACACTCCATACAAGTGATACAACACACAAATACAAACACCAAGTCTGTTTTACTCGGTTCGAGTCTGTATGGCAAGCCTTCCAAGCCCGCTTTATTAGTCTTCCGAAAGGTCTAAAAAAATATTATAAAAGAATAACACATGCAAAAAAAAGACTTAAAACACAGCACTTATATGTCTTTGGTAGCTTTTAAATGTTACTTAGACCACTTCTTTCTTTTTGACATAATAAAAAAAAAGTTACTGTACTATACAGAGTTAACATATACTGTAGAAAAGTTACTATATGAAATACTACTATATATATAAAAGGAAAAGACAAAAATAGGAGGAGAAATTGTCTTTTGTTGAATGAGGAAAAATGAAATTTCACAAACCTATGCCATTTTCACATGGATCGCCAAGGTGTAACAATGAATGGCCAAGATCATCTTGATTTTCACACGGATCACCAAGGTGTACCAATGAATGGCCAAGATCATCTTCAAACAAACACAAAAAAACCTCAAAGAAACACAAGTGTCCATCGGGGAAAAGGTATCCATCTTATTTTCATCTATAGATCTGAGAAAGTAAGCTACTAAAACACTCAGTCCAGATCCGAGAAAAGGTATCCATCTTATTTCTTTGTGTATTCTTGTTTTCAGTCTTACATAAAGATTGAGTATTATACAACAAGTAGCTTATAGTCGTTCATACTACAAGTAGCTTGCTAATATATTTTCTGTCTTTTTGTTGATGAAGGCAACCAACTGAGTATAGCGACGGTGACTCTTTTAAGGATTCAAGTAGTGATGTGGACAGTGACTATGATGAACATCAATAGGTGCTCTTTTCATTGATGACCGACTTAGACTGATACACGCAATTGACTTGTTTCATAATTGTTTGTTGCAGGCAATCAGTGTGAGGCTCAACCTAATAGACGTGAGTTGTTATAGTAAAATAAATAGTATGAGATAAGCAGGTTCCTTTTTTTCATGGTGATCTGTTTTTAAAAAGTCCGTAATGGTATTATTTAGTGAGCTCGTATATTCTCTTAGTTTATTTGCTGCTATTTGTGTGCAAGTTTCACACCTTTGTTTTGCTTGTTCTCTCCAAACTTGGTCGCAGTCGGGGTTTTTTTCCCTGCCTGCTTGAGCAACGTTTTATGATTCTATAAATGCAAGTAAAGCATTTAGCATACCCTCATAAGGATGCTCATACAAGCATGGTTTTTTTTCCTTCTTATTGGAAATGCCCCTCCAGGAAACTGAAAAGGGCTGCCTGGCTACATGAGTGTCTTTAGCTGATAACAACAGGGTTTATCAGGTTGTTAAGCTACTTTTTTATGCGGCTGAGTTCAAAATGGCATTTGTTGCAGAAAACTAATGATAGCGATGTGCGGTCGCCATTGATGCTGTGTGTTGTATTTTGTGGAAGAGACACAAGTCCATCTCTTCTTGTTTGAACCTTTTATCTCTTCATCACTCTTCATTAGCATGATTTCCAAATTAGAAAACAGTAGATTTGGTGGTGCGGTTTTTTAGTGTTGGCCCGGTATTGACTAAAACCGGTTGGGTTACTGCTGATAGTGAATTTGATAATGCATAATCGCTTACTGATTTGGTTAGTCAACTACATGAAATTAGTTATATGAGAGCATAAATGAGAAGTTCAAATAGCCCATTCCATAAAGTTCAGCTAGTCCCAAATTTCTTGAAATTTAACTGTTTATAATAGTTAATCATTTTTCAAACTGGGGCGAAAATGAAAACTTTAACTGTTAATAAAATTTAATCATACACTACTTGAAAACCTTATTGCTTCCAATCAAAAGAGGAGAAAGAACAGGAATAACATCTGACTAGTAAGAAATCGAACAATATGATTAAGACTATTCTAAGTAAAATAAAAGTAGATTTCAATACCACATACTGAATTGAGGAGAATTGAACCACACATAATCATACACGAGTTTGATACACTGCTATTGTTGAAAGCACGGTATTAGACCTGAAAGAGTTAAAAAAGACAAGAATAAAACCATGTTAGAGATGATTTATTGACCAACTCATGTAAAATCACATTCTATAAAAAGAGAGAACAGAGTATTAGTCAGTATTTTGTATGTTGGCCCATGGCCCATATTCTAGACTATTCTATGTATCTTTATATACTTGGTTGTTAGACCCAAATCAATCAATGAAATCAATTACCTTCTGTCATGGTATCAGAGCCTAAGAATACCTCCTAAAAATTCTGCCTCTCCTACGGTTTCTTTCAACCAACCCTAATACACCACCAGTCGGCAACCAAGGCCGCAGGTGATACCCCCCCTCCACAACAATCTTCTACTGAAAAAATAATCCCCTTTACTATCCCTAACAAGGTTCCTATCAAATTGGACCTTGAAAAACACAACTACAACTCATGGAGTTCTTTTTCTCTCATTCATCTTGGAAGTCTAGGGCTTAAAGACCATGTGGAACAGGAAGCCTCTTTTACCAGTGCTGAATGGTCTCAACTTGATGATCTAATCAAGATGTGGATCCTTAGCTCCCTTTGTGATTCACTACAATAACAAGTAGTTACAACCCCCGGTAATGCTAAGGCATTATGGGATCATCTAAAGAGTCTCTTCCATGACAACAAAGATGCTCGTGCAATCTCCCTTGACAATGAACTCCGATCCATAATGATCGGAAACATGATGGTTAATGAATACTGCTCGAAAATAAAATCCATGGCTACCCGCCTCAAAAACCTTGAATGCAACGTAAATGAGAAGAATTTGGTTATCTATGCGATTAATGGCCTTGACAACCGCTTTACCACTTTTGTGGGAATCATCCGCCATCGTGAGCCTTTGCCGTCATTTGAAACAGTGCGTAGTATGTTGCTCTTAAAAGAATCCTCATTTAAAGACGAAGCCAATACCAACACCACCTTTAAAGCAGTTCATCCTCTCCAACTGTCCTCATGACGTCTAACAATAAAGGTACCCCACAAAAGTCGTCCAATCTTCCCCAAATATGCAACCATTTTAATAAGGGCACGTCTCGCTTCGGTGAAAAATGTCGATTCATCCATGACTATAGGGGTCGTCCCGGTTTATCTAGTCGAAACCCCTCACCTGTTGTTAACAGTGAGCACAAAAACATGAGGCAAATGGTTGCTCAAACCCACTCCTAGCCTTATTGGACTTCTACAGCACCTCCTGGATTTTATGCAGCCCGCCAAGGCCACCAGCCAACACCACAACACCCATACTACAATTCGCAGCCCAGCCCTTTTGCTCCTTTTGGATCAGCAGCTCACGCAGCCCAGCAAGTCGGCCCAGCAGCATCCCACACCTACGGGACAGCCCAGCAGCACCCTCAGGCTCACCTTGCATCCCCCACTGTTGGACAGCCCGCACCTCAACACCCGAGTCCAGGCATACTCGTTTCGGTTCCAGCTCATTATGGATCCCAAGCTACCACTCTCCCGAGTGCTTTTAGCACCATGACCTTACAGGATCCCACTTGGCATATGGATACAGGTGCTTCTTCTCACTTAAATTCTACTACAAGTAATTTAGGCACTGTTTTTAATAAACGCTTATATCCATCTATCTATGTTGGCAACGGGAATTCTATTCCTGTCACCAACACAGGTCATAGCATTATTTCTTCCACCCATCGCCCCCTTCATCTTAACAATGTTCTTGTCACCCCTAACATCATCAAAAATCTTATTCCTGTTCGTCAGTTTACTAGAGATAACAATTGTACAATCGAATTTGACGCGTTTGGTTTTTCTGTGAAGGATTTCTTGACTCGCCATATCCTCCTCCGATGTGACAGCTCGGGCGATCTCTATCCGGTTACCAAGCCGTCAAATCTCCCTACTGCTTTCGTTTCTACCAGCCCTTCCACGTGGCATCAACGCCTTGGTCATCCGGGTGATGAAGTGCTACGTTCTCTTGCTTCTCGTAATTTTATTTCTTGTAATAAAACGAAGTCTACACACATTTGCCATGCATGTCAGCTTGGCAAACATGTGAAACTTCCCTTCCATACTTCTAACTCTATTGTTGAACATTGTTTTGATATTATTCATTCGGATTTGTGGACATCCCCTATTGTTAGCTCTTGTGGTTTTAAATACTATGTCTTGTTTCTAGATCATTACTCCCACTATTTATGGGTCTATCCTCTTCGCAACAAGTCTGATATGTTTGACAAATTTTTGCACTTTCGTAAATATATCAAAAACCAGTTTCAATGTGACATCAAAAGTTTTCAGTGTGATCATGGTGGTGAGTTCGATAACACCCAACTACATAACCTCTTTCTCAAAAATGGCATCCAATTCCGATTCTCATGCCCTAAAACCTCTCAACAAAATGGGAAAGCTGAACGCATGATCCGTACCATTAACAATACTATACGCATTCTTCTTTTTCAATCCCACCTACCTACCACCTTTTGGGTCGAAGCTCTTCATATGGCTACCTACCTTCTCAACCTTCTCCCTTCGACGGCAATACATAACGAAATCCCATTCACCCGCCTATTTAACAAAACACCCGACTACTCCCAGCTTCGCATCTTTGGATGTCTTTGCTACCCTCACCTACACTCACCTCATAAACTTACACCTCGCGCCACTCCGTGCGTATTCTTGGGCTACCCAGCTTACCACCGCGGCTTTCGGTGCCTAGATCTCGAAACCAATAAAATTATCATTTCCCGTCACGTCGCTTTCGACAAAACATAATTTCCCTATAAATCCATGACCCCTACATCTACACCTTCTTACACTTTTCTCGATCCTACACCCTCCCCTCTCCTGCCTTTTTTCGTCAGTTCATTGGCTCTTTACATCGTGAGTTTGACATGACCGATCTTGGGGCACTAAACTACTTTCTTGGTATCTCTGCTACTCGCCACACTACAGGCTTGTTCTTATCTCGGAAGAAATACGCTCAATAGCTTATTGCACGTGCTCATATGGAGGCATGTAATCCCTCCCGGACACCCGTTGATACAGAGTCTAAACTGGGTCCGAACGGTGTTCCAGTTCAGGATCCTACTTTATATCGTAGTCTTGCAGGTGGACTTCAGTATCTCACTTTTACACGTCCAGATTTGTCTTATGCAGTTCAGCAGGTTTGTTTATATATGCATGATCCTCGTGAGCCTCATCTTGTGGCTCTGAAACGGATCTTGCGCTATGTTCAGGGGACACTGGATTATGGTTTACACTTATATGCTTCCGCTACAACATCACTGGTTGGTTATACTGATGCAGACTGGGCAGGTTGCCCGTCTACACGTCGCTCAACCTCTGGTTATTGTGTCTTCTTGGGTGATAACCTGCTATCTTGGTCGTCCAAAAGGCAACACACTCTCTCTCGATCTAGTGCCGAAGCCGAATATCGAGGTGTTGCTAATGTTGTTGCAAAAACCGCATGGCTCCGCAATCTACTTCGTGAGCTCCACTGCCCATTGACTTCTGCTACATTGGTCTACTGTGACAACGTGAGTGCAATTTATATGTCTGCTAATCCGGTACAACATCAACGTACCAAACACATTGAGATTGACATTCATTTTGTACGTGACATGGTTACTGCTGGCACAGTGCGCGTTCTTCACGTTCCCTCTCGCTACCAGTATGCGGATATCTTCACCAAGGGTCTCCCCTCAACCTTGTTTGAAGACTTTCGGTCCAGTTTGAGCGTCCGGCCTCCTCCCGCTCCAACTGCGGGGGCGTATTAGTCAGTATTTTGTATGTTGGCCCATGGCCCATATTCTAGACTATTCTATGTATCTTTATATACTTGGTTGTTAGACCCAAATCAATCAATGAAATCAATTACCTTCTGTCACAGAGTACCACCTTATATATTTTGACACTTAGTCAGATGCAAGTCTGCGTAACTTTGCTGGAACTTCGGTAGTGCTAATGTTGGTATTTCACAAGGATCAGAAGGAACTCCTACAGTGTTAACATCAGACCAACACTGAATGTAGGTCACTGAGTTGAATCAACTGTTGTGGTAAATGCGCCTCTAAGTGGGTCAGGTGTTACTGATGTCCCCGAAATTATTTCCAGAGAATATCTGGAGGTCGCTCTAAAGGTTGTCCAATAATCTTTTGATAAAAAACTTGCTGATATGCAACAATTACTCAATGAAAAGCATGTTTCAACTGAAGAAGCAATATCACCACCACCTTTCACCGCCTCGATCACTGCAACAAGACTTATCTGTGGTTGAATTGAAGCAATTGTTACTTACGGAGATTTCGTCACAATTCAGAAGACGAATCTGCTGATGCTGATTTGATTATGACCATGGGACCATCAGTATATGCATGCGAATTTACATACCAATGGAACGTTAGTTGTTGTTCGTGTGGTTTGAGGTGAAAAAATGTAAGCTATAGCAGTTAGTCTGTTGTTTGCTGAATAAGTAAGAAAATGTGACATATCTGGTCAACTGGTGGATTGGGTGGGACAGGGAAGATACATCCGAGTTACTGTTCAGTGAAGAGGTTTCAGTCCATGTAAAAGGTATGTGGGACTCTAGTGAATAGGAAAATATGCAGCAAAGAATATTCTTGGCTAGTCGGCTGAATAGGACTAGCAACCTTCTTCCAGCATAACAGAATCCATGTTACGTTTTCTACCAATTGAGCAGGCAGTTAGGACAATTATCCTATCTAGGGAATGGAGGTACTGTTGGACGAAATCCCAAACTTGTGTTTAACAAGTTTAAGTTTCATTTGCCAACTGATTGGGCTGAGTTAATAGATGATAAATGTGTTTTGTATACTCGAAGGTTCTGATGCTGCTAAGCCTGCAGGTTGTAGTACCTTCAGTTGACTTAGTTGTGTGTCCATGTGGTAATTGGTGTATCGTTTATGCTCAAAATTGTAATCCAAAGACTTAGGAATAATAGGTACTCTTATAGCATTAGTAACTATAACAGCATACAAGAAGAACTTAGTTACACTTACACAATTACACAAACTGAAACTATTGAGAACAGTAGAAACATGTTACTTTTGAAAATAGCTTACTCAACAATGTAACTTATGCATTGTATAAACCAAAGCCTACTCGACAGACGACAGTGCAAGTAATAATTGCTAAGTTTATCAGCACGGGAAATTGATCGTATGACATGGTAATGAGCGTTCCAAATGAAACAAATATTACTTACATCAAGACTTCAACCGAGTTGCACCTTTTACCTTTAACTACCATAATACCGCAAACTAAGAAGTTCGGCCTATACTTATACCAAAATCCAGTGAGCCCATAGCATTAAATTAAGAACTAGACTCACAATGAGTGCAGGTTTGGTGATAGTTGATATCTGGAATCCTTATACAAATACTAACTAAATACATCCTACAGACTGGAAAACGATATCTGTGCTTATTGTTCACAAATTATATGAAACTGATAAAATGTAGTAGTCATTAATGTCGAAAAGTGGGACAAATAACACAACATAGCTATATAGATGACCGCATTTAGGTTTGTAGTAACCTAAGCTAAAGTGAACAATAAAGACCGAATGTAATAGCTACAGCTTGATCCTAACACCTTGCAAACCATATTCGCTATCATTGAATGATAGAATTTGACTGATCAAGCAAAAGTAGTGTTTCCATGTACGAACATGCTTTAAATCCAAGACGGTCTCCACTAATGCCAACACTATTAATACGTCCTGACAAGGGTTCATAAACTTCGATATGGGAGACTTCAAAATCATCATCATCATCCATTGCAAGTACAACTTCGCCACTATTCCTAAACCACAATACTCTATATAACAAATTCTTACCCTCAACCTTAACGGTATACATCTTTGTAAATTAACACCATCTTTTTGCATCCACACACCACAAACCCACATCCCACCCTCTTTATAATACTCAAGCAAACCAAGCAACCCATTTACCATCACCACTCTTATTAAATCATAAGCACGTGATAATCTCTCTGAAAGAATTACTTCACCAAACTTCTCGCTTTTCAAATCAAACGAAATAATAGAACTAGGACCATTAGACCAATAAATAATCCCATCTATAAAAACATGATTCTAATGCAAATGACATGATTTAAAAGGCGCACCGGTATACACAGTTTTCCAAACGTGTGAACTGAAAGTAAAGACCTCGACCTGAACAAGTGAAGTGATAGTTTTTTTATAAATTTCGGCTATTAATAAAAGCCTTCCATTGTTTCGATACGGATCGAAACTGAACAAGTGATTTGGCAGGAAGCTTTTTTATAATTTCAGATTGTATATCAAAAGGGATATAATCTGACATTTTCTGAGTTTTTGATTTAGGGTTTTGAATTTGGGGATCTTGTGACTGATGAAAGAGGAGTTTGTGTTTATGAAAGAAAAAGACAGAACAAGAAATGAGCCAAGGGTGTACACTATTTAAGCGGCCACATGGGCTAATTTTAAACAATGTAATCAATGGAAATGGGTATAATGGATGGAATAAAGTAAACATATTGGGTATTTTGGTGGTGGTTAGAGATGTTTTTCGGTTCACATTTCAGGTTGTTTGGTTTGTTGTTTTAGGTTATTCGAGTTACTTTTATTTTGGGAATAATCGAAAACTAAATCGTACTATAATTTTATTTTGGGCTAACTATAAACAATGTAATAATTGAATTTGGTTTGATCTTCGAATTGACCCACGATATTTCCTCTTAGCAGAGTTGTGAAGCTCAAATTCATCAACATTATAAATTATACTTCGTATAAGTCTTCTCACAATGTAAAATCTATGTTGCAATTTATGTCATGTCAAAAAGAAAGAAAAATGAGTGTGTGACATGCAATAATATTATTTGGAAAAGAATTGATTGACATACTTTATTTTTTGATTGAGTATAAATTGTTAAAGCACGAATACACAATACAACATTGCATGGTTTGAAGTGTCTCGATCAATTTTGAGAGTGTGGAAATCATACTTTTTTTAACCTTTCAACAAAAATTACGAGATAAGGAAAGAATAAGGGTGATGTCGTCACATGAAAAGCCGTGAGTGATGTAGCAGGGCGTTCGCTAGTTAAAACACTAACAAGGACTGAAAAAGTTGCAATTTAGGATTAAAAGGGTGTTTTTTTTGGAACATCAAACTATAGTATTTTGTGTACAACATTAACGACGTCGTATAGAGAGTTTTTTTTACATTTTGAACAAAATCGTAAATTATCAGGACAAAAAAGTAAGTAGGAGCATCTATATCTTTTTTGTTTATATAAATTATAGTTTTCTTTATATTTCTAAATTTAGTAGCTTGGTTTTTTAAACTTGGGTTTAAAGAATATTATGCATATGTAAGATGGTTTTTGTGAGTACTTATGTTTAAGACTTACTAGGCTGCACTTACTTGGTGGTGTCAACAAAATGAAATTAGACCAATACATTTTATGCATACATATACATATATTCTTTAAACCCAAATTTTATAAAACCAAGCTACCAAATTTAAAAATATAAAGAAAACTATAAATTTATATAAATAAAAAGATGGAGTTGCTCCTAAACTTGTTAATTTATTTTGTAAAATTAACAAAATCATAATAAAAAAGATGTAGACTCTATCTTTGTAAAATGCAAGTAGACATTACATAAACTTGTTAATTTTTGTGTCGTGTCAAAAATTACCACCATTAATTTCTTGTTAAGGAGGATATGAGTATTAATATAGTTTCATAGAAAATAAGCATGTCCCAAACTAATTTTTCTAATTACCCCTAATTAATAGGAATTTTTCATCACTTGAACAGTTGATGTGGCGATTATCTGTTTTGAATTGCTTTCAAATAGCAATGCCACACACCCCTTAGCTGTGGAGTAGCTAGAAAAAACTCGTATGTGATGAATAATCTGTATGATCTTTGCTGAGTACGGAAACCTCAATTCGATCTAACTAAAGAAGAAATAGAAGATAGTAGAAGATGGTGAACCTTACGATATTTTTCAGGATGTCATTAGTTAGGCGCTTTTTTTTGGAAATCGATGGATAGCTCTTCATCAAGACGAAAAGGTCCATCTATGTATTTATACTTTCATTTTAATCTTTGTTAATGATATTTTCTTGCAAATCTTTTAATTACAAGTTAAGTTAGTTAATAAAGATATGACTTATTGTGTGATTATTCAGAGGCGATAAATTTCGTGTTGTAAGTGTTCGTGATCCACTTAAAAGCTAGGGACTTTTTGTCTCTTATTTAATAAATGAGCTTCGTACCTAAACCTCAAGTAACCTCACGAGCTCAAACGAGGCTGATAAATATGTGAGTTTATATATGAAGATTTAGAAGCTCTGTAGATTTCAACAATACAACTTAGCAATGGGAAAACACGTTGTATATATATGTAAAGAAAGTAAGGCAGAAAACTATCACTGAAATCACATTCTATATTCAACAAAGAGAGTGCTATAAACAGTTTTACATGGGCTACAAACAAGGAACACTAAAGAAACGTGGATTCATAGATTCATGTGACTCTTAAAGACCAGACACTACTATGACCTACTTTCCATAACATTTGGTCAATCATAGACTAAATCAGGACTTCGGAGAAATCAGGACTTTTAACTAACATTTACATTAGGTGGCAACATCATCAAGCTCCCGTGAACCCCCAAGAACCCCTAGGTCCACCCCTGAGGAGACACCTAAACTTTATAAACCAAAGCCGTGATCATCTTTTTTTTTCCTTCCCCTTAAATATCCACTAACACATCTAAGTATCTAACACTTTATTTCCTCATTTGTCATTTCTGAATGATATTGTAAACACCTAAAAGCCAACTGTGCTACTGATGTGATCATCGCCATTATTTCACCTCAGATCAGACATTAAACGTGGGTCAATCAGTTATCAAGTTCACCATCTTTGGCTCTAGGAATTGCAGCTTCCCTACAAAATCAGTTTCAGCACATTTTTTCATCTATTATCAGTTTCCAAACACTCCATACAACTGATAAAGGTAACATCACATCTTTAGCTCTTGGAGAACCTCATAAGCGTCTTTCGCACTTTTCGTGCCTCGCAAAGGAATGAAACCATTACATTATATCTCTTGGTATCAATAAAATAGTCTTTGTCAGATAGAATCTCGAAAACTTATAATAATTCATCGTGATTTCCTTCCATATAAAGAGCTATTGATTTGCTGACTTGCACAAATTGTGTCATATATTTTTTTCAAACATGTACCGTACTACTTTGGCTGCTAGGGAGAATGTTACTTCCAAATGTAATGGAGCATAACATGACTCATATATATTGATATCTTGTATAAAACAGGTTTAGTAATAAATTTGTAGATAAACTGATAGCTATATGGAGTTGAGATTAGACCTTTAACATATCCTAGAACCAATCAATCAATCACAGTTACTCATTTTTTTTAAAAACCTCACTTCCGACCATTTCTTTTAAAATTAAATATCTCGTAAATGGTAAATCGTCATGAGACAAACAATACACCATTACAACGATAATTAAATCGTCTTTCTATCGAGGCACATGCATATACTTTCGACAAACTTTTTTTTTCAACTTTTTTCTTAAGTCACGTTTGAAAAAAATCATATAATCATATATGATTTTCTAAGACGTGATTGAAAAAAAAAAGTTCATCGAAAGTATATACATGTGCCCTCGATAAAAAGATGAGTTAATTCTCGTCTCAATGGTATATTTCATTTTGCGTAACGATCAACAGTTTACGAAATTTAATTTTAAAAAAATGAGTTTTTTTGTAGATAAAAAAATTGGTAGGTGTGATTAGGGGTGTCGAAAAAGTCGACCCGACCCGACCCCGAACCCGAATAAGCATATTTGGGTCGGGTCACTAGGGTCCAAAATTGTATTCGAGTCAATTCGGGTCGACCCGAGTTCTAATTAGGCTCGGGTTTATAGTTTTTAGCCTTGACCCGACTTGACATTTTTCCTAAGTATATCTTTTTCAGCTCTTAGAGTGAACGGTATCATGGCATAGTGGCTCGCCAAATCCAACATGGCACTCAAGCTCTCGACGATACCGCGTCAGCTCGGCAGTTTCTCGCCAAAGCTTCCCTCGTTTGACGGGACAGTGAAACACAAAAAGCCAAAAAAAACTTTTTCAAAAAAGGTACCCGTTGTACAACGGCTATTTTTTTAAATTTAATCCCTACTAATAATACAACACACATTTTTTTCACCACTCATTTCTTCACAAAAAAAAGATAGTACTCCATCTCATAAATCATAACTCCAAATGAAAAGTAACCTACCTACCATTCACTTTATTTCTCACCCAAAAAAAAGTCTCTCTCTCTCATCTCATCTCAGAAACAAACACCACAGATCCAAAATAGTTTCCTAGGTTATTTTTTTAATTTGTAGATCTATAATAAACAAGTTTTCAATTGTTTATTTTCATAGATCTATATCTTTTGCATGCTTAGAGTGTTGGAATCAGCCTCCTCGGACCCGGACTCACACCACACAAACACCAATCAAAACGGCACTTGGTTTTCACTGCTTGTGTTTATTAAGATAGGAAACTGATACAAACATAATATAAAATCTCCTACCTATTTATAGAAACATATGCATGAAATGAAACGTGGGTGTGGGTGTTGGCATGATCTCCTGAATAATAGGTCAAACTAACTAGTAACACCCAACATGGGAAAACCCCTGCTAGTCTTCTGCCATGCATTTCGGTACCACATAAACACACCTTAGACCAAGCAACACACTTTCCACATGTGACTAAACTGTGCTGCACCGTGATATATCAAGATTATCCAACATTCACCCCCATAATTTTGATAATATCGACCCGAGCCTCTTGCACGGTTCTCTTTCATGTTCAAGACGTCTTCCCCCATACTCTAGCTTTATGCCGCCTATTCCTTGCTAAGCAGATGGTCATTCTTTTCTTCTTTTATTGGCTTTCCTTCTTGCTACTTTCCTACTTAAAAGAAACAGTTCTTGTGGTCTTTCTTTGTTCGGTCTTTCTGTGAATCTTCGGTCCTTTGATTCAACAGTATTCGGTCTTCTTCGATCTTCGGTCTTCGGTCTTCAGCCTCATGAATCAACAACATCTTTCGGTCTTGTGTTGTTGAAACTTCGGTCTCACTTTCATTCTCGGTCAACGTTAACCCGCTGTCACGGTTATCTCTTTCGATCTACTCTTCGGTCTACTTTTCGGTCTACGGTCTCTTCGATCTACTTTTCGGCCTTCGGTCTCACGCCGGAGCTTCCTCGGTCTTCTCCACAGCGTCGGTTTTTTCTCGGCCTTCTTTTCTTTCTCGGGCAACACGCGGTCACAGTCTCGGTCTTGGTTGCCTCGTTCGGTCTCTAGCTATAAAAGCTTCAGTCTAGACAACCGCGGTCACGGTTATCTCTTTCGGTCTCGGTCTTCCTTTCTCGGTCTAGATGCCACCAGGTCCTTTTGCGGTTATCTCGGTCTAGGTGCAAACCTTCGGTCTTGGTTTACAAGTTCTCGGTCTTTTCAGTCTTCGACGGAACTCACTTTCCGGTCACAGTCTTCTTTGATGTATGCTTTCGGTCTCCAACTTACACGGTCTAGGTCTCTTTCTTTCTTTCTTGACTACAACATGTGATCATAACATCCAAAGGCGGACCTTTCGTGACCTAAAATCGGGTGTAGCCCGTGCTACACCCGGCTCCCAAGTGGGTACGCCCCTGATAAAATCACAACCCCTTCGACACTACACCCGGTTCCCTACTGCGTCCGCCCCGTAGCGAAGGGCTACACCGTTTCTTGAACCGACTCTCAAACCCGTTGATCGAACACGCTCTGATACCAAATGTTGGAATCAGCCTCCTCGGACCCGGACTCACACCACACAAACACCAATCAAAACGGCACTTTGTTTTCACAGCTTGTGTTTATTAAGATTGGAAACTGATACAAACATAATATAAAATCTCCTACCTATTTATAGAAAGCAAATACACAAACATATGCATGAAATGAAACGTGGGTGTGGGTGTTGGCATGATCTCCTGAATAATAGGTCAAACTAACTAGTAACACCCAACATGGGAAAACCCCTGCTAGTCTTCTGCCATGCATTTTGGTACCACATAAACACACCTTAGACCAAGCAACACACTTTCCACACACTTATCCAACATAGAGGGCTTTTTTCCGTTTATATCTAATTTTTCCAATATGTTTAGAGGCGTCTTATGGAAGTTTCGACATACACAACTATGCTTTGATATCACTGAAGGTTTTTGTTACCTTCAAAACCAAAACAAGATGAAGGCCATACATCATGACATAAAGAGTGAAAACACAGTATATTCATGGTCCAAACGCATTTTGTTTATTTTTCTTAGGCATACATTGCAGCACTTGAGACACGCTGAATGCCGCAAATAACACCAACCAGAACAACTAAGGGAATATGTTATGTATGTGTGTTTAATTTGTTAAATAAAAATTGTATGGTGTGGTGTTTGTGTTTTGTGTTAATGCTAATGATTATGTGATATTATGTGAACGTTACCTTTTAAACCAAAACGAGAAGATGAAGGTCATACATTGTGACATAAAGAGTGCGAACACAGTAGAGTGGATGAACAAGAAGTCGTTTTTTCCATATGATATCGAGATTCATGGTCCAAACGGATGCCGTTTCATATAAGTTTAAAGCAGGCAGTTCCTAAAGAGAAAGACTCGGGGCTTTTATTAAAGGTGCAGCTGCGAGAATGAGTTTACATGATCCATTAAACTTGATAACCTTTGTAGTTTGTAGTGGATCATATTTGTAGTGATTTTTTTTGTAAAATTTATGTTGGCAACAAGAACGTCTATAATTATTGGTATTTTAGTACTATATTTTTCTACGATATGCTCTCGTTGGTTTATTTTGTTATATTTAGTTACTTTTGGTTGTGTTGATGTTGTGTTTTGTGAAATAGATAGTGTTTGGTGATGGGTTTTAAGTCAGGGTGTTTGGGAATAGGTTTAAGATGGCGGAATCCTCCTTCATACGTATTGATACACTTGGTATAACCGTACGGGACCTGATACCCGTGAATCCCTTGGTTGTTTGCGTCCTGTTACAGAAGAATCAACCTGATACCATTATGTAACAATAATATTAAAATGCTCATTACTCACCATTTACCCCATCAAGAATCTTTTTGATTTTGGAACAAAAAATGACAAAAAATAAACATATACCCGCGATTTATGTAAGTCTGCATAATGTTTCTATTTACTGGTTGGATTTTTCATTGACGGTCTATATCCATTACTGCTGCTTATTGTAGTTGATGCACTGGTTTCATGCCATTCACATCTCTGGATTTTGTTTAACGCAAGGTTAGCCAAACTTCTCGCCCGTCTTGGAGTTTACCTTGTACATACGTGCAGAAACATCAAGTTTCAGTAATTTGAAGTCAAAATGAACAACTAAACAACATTCTTAATCGATGTATTATTGGTTCTATTTTTTTTTCTTCCAGTATATAATGGGCAGGTTTATCACGGTCTCCCAGTTCACCGCGGGCGGTTAGTGCTCCACCGTTGCCACCACCGTTCATTCCGTCATCACCACCACCAGCCACTATTCCACCACCATCATCACCACCACTATTACACCCGCCACCACCACTGGCCACTGCCCCACCACCAACTACTGCCCCACCACCACCAGTCACTGCCACATCACCGTCATCGGCTCCACCACCACCATCTGCACCACCTCCTACGCCGCCCCCTAGACTCGCGCCTCCACCGCAATCTAACCCGCCTACTAGTTTGCCCCCATTACCATCTTTAACCCCACCAATACCCTCATCACCTACCCCTGGCGGTATGTTGGAATTGGTGCCGTAATAGGTGTTGTTCTTCTTACGGTTATTCTACTAGTTTCGTGTTGTTTGATCAAACGGAAGAAAAAAGTTAATGGACTATATGATATGCCGACTTCAATGGGCAACTCACCTCAGTCGGGTATTGATTACGGAGTAATGTGTTCGTCCGTATCAAGTTTTACAGTTTTATTAATGGTTATAATTTGTGACAGATTCTAGTTTACTAAAGATATGTAACTAATAGCAGTTGGGACGGGATAGTTGTCAGCGAATGAGTTCATGTATCTCATCAGGATGGTGGTGGATTAGGGAATTCGAGGTCGAAGTTTACTTATGAAGATCTTGTGGAGTCTACAAATGGATTCTCGACACTTAACTTGTTGGGGTCGGGTGGATGTGGTTTTGTTTAGAAGGTGTATCTAGCTGATGGGACGCAAGTGATAAAGGAGTCGAAGGTTGGTGCTGGACAAGGGGAACGTGAGTTTAGTGCTGAGGTGGAAATTATTAGTCAGATACATCACCGTCATTTGGTTTCACTTGTGGGGTATTGCGTTAATGAGAATAAGAGGTCACTTGTTTATGAATATGTTCCTAACAACACACTTTACTCATACGAACCTATCCCCCATACTAGGCCCATATCGGTTTATAAAACTCACTCAAAAACCAACCTAGCTTGTTTGAGAACTTTTGGGTATGTTTTACTCAATTAATTGTTTGACTATGCACTTAGTTTATTTGTGTTCAACTTCATTTCAAATATCAAAAATGTCCACAAACATGAGAAATTTTGAGGACTAAGGTCAATGCTATGATACTTGAAATGATCAATAATAGGTCAACGTGTGATGTTGTCTCCAAATATGTTCAACCGAGAAATGTTGTTATTCTTTCAGATGCATAACTCTCCCTATTAGTTTTATTGAAATTCCATTTCTTTACATTCAGATACATGGCGCCTGAATATGCTTTAAGCGGTAACTTGACAAATAAATCAGATGTCTTCTCCTTTGGAGTGGATCTCTTGGAACTAATCATTGGTCGTAAATCTGTGGATGCATCTCAGCCGTTGGGGGAAGATAGTCTTGTTGAGTGGGTAAGTTACTGTCAAACAGATTAATTCCTTGTCATGATAAACGGTTTATTCGTTTCAATCCTTTTTGGGCATGCATAATATATATTTATATTCAATATCAACTTTCTGTTTTGTTGACTTTTCAGAATCGGACACTGCTTAGTCATGCACTTAGAACAGAGGACTTTGAAGTGCTGGTTGATCCGAGACTTGGTAAAAACTTTGTTGCAAGTACGATGTTTCGCATGATTGAAGCTGCAGTGTGACACTCGGCTACAAAAAGACCAATTAGGCTGTTTGGGAGAATGGCGTTTGGAAGTCAAAGTTACAGCACAACACAGATATTCTTACTCAATGTAGCGGTGCCCCTCCTTTTAGTAAGGAAAGGTAAATACTGAGATTTGTATTCTTTCCACCACCCATGGGGCGAGCTTCTGTCAGTCCATTGTCTGAATACCAGAACTCAGATTTTGGCCGGTTTTGAGGGCAAAGATTTTTGAGACTTTGTCACCTCACCTAGTTCTCCACCGGCGGTTAGTATTCTACCGCTAGCATCGTCGCCGTCTACCTCACCTCTAACAGCAGACACTGTTCCACAACCATCATCACCACCACTATCACCACCACCATTACCACCACCACCATCATCACTAGTACCAGCAGCCACTCTTTCACATCCATCATCACCACCACCACCACCGTTACTAGTTAGGCCTCCTCAGTTGCCTCCATCGCCATCTTTAAGGCCACCAATAACCTTATAACCGCCACCTCAACATGGATCACGTACCCTACCAGTACCTGGGCCCACTAGAAATGTCTTACCACCACCACCAGCACCAAGAGCCCATCCCCCTACTCCATCGCGTACCCCACAAGCTGTTGAACCCACTGCAAGTTCACCACCACCAGCCCCGCCTCCTCCACCATTTACCCCTCCATCTACGAATTTTTTGTCACTGCCAGGAGTAGCAGCCTCTCCATCACCTCCACCACCTCCACCACCTTCAGACGTTTCAATACCACCCCAAGCAATTCAAATAACAATGATTCTAGTCCTAATATACAGCTTGGAAATGGAGGGAATTGAGGTATTGGTACTGGTGGGATAGTTGGAGTTGGTGCAGTAATATGTGTGGTACTGCTCACGCTTATTGTATTAGTTTCGTGTTGTTTGAATAAACGGAAGAAAATATTGCTGAACATAATGTACTTTATGAGATGTCTCACCGTTAAGGTAAATTGCACTTCTTATTGATTATTCACAATTCTCGGCACTTATAGTTTTAAGGTATGGTTATGATTTGTGACAGATTCAGGTCTACTAAAGATACGACCAACTACAGTCAGGACTGGAAGCCAATCTGCGAATGAGTTTGTTTACTCTGCACAGTTTACTTATGAAGATCTTGTGGGAGGCTACAAATGGATTCTCACCACTTAATTTGTTAGGTTCGGGTGGATTTGGTTTTGTTTACAAGGGACATCTAGCCAATGGGACTGAAGTAGTTGTAAAGGTGAACGTCGAGTAGCTGTGATCATTTGACCATGCACATAGCTTTAAAGACTTAATTTTTTAAATATATAAATACCAAAATTAATGGTATTAGGCATTAGTCTGTCCATACTTTGAAATGGTTAATAGTGGTGGTCTTTACTGGTCGATGAATGGGTAGATTTGGATTTCAAACTTGTTACATACAGAAATGTTAATATTCCCTATTTAGGCCGGCCTAACCGTTTTCTAATTACAAACCCTCCATGTTTTTCTATTCACCTTACCATTGGTTCCAATTTTAGGTACATGGCACCTGAATATGCTTCAAGTGGCATTTTGACTAAGAAATCATATCTCTTCTCGTATGGGGTGGTTCTTTGGAACTAATAACTGGAAATAAATCTGTGGATATATCTCAACCATTGGGTGAAGAGGGTCTTGTTGAGTGGGTAAGTTGATATCACACTGGATATTCTTTTCGTGGTAACCCTTAAGATATTAAATGACTGCCAATGTTCGGGGTATTGTTTATGCTCAAAATTGTAATCCAAAGACTTAGGACTAATAGTTACTCTTATAGAGTTAGTAACTGAGCTATTCTAAAAATCATACAAGGACCTAGTTACGCTTATACAGTTACACAAACTAAAATCATTGAAAACAGTCCAACTTGTGCATTGTAGAAACCAGAGTCTACTCGGCAGTCCAAGTCATCTACATTCCCCGTGTCGAGATCAGATCATTAACATAAATAACAATATCAACTTATCTAATTGCTAAGTTTGTTCAGAAGTGGAAATGATACAATGTGGGACAAAGTTTACCAAAGGCGCAATAAAGCAACTTAAAGGGGCGTTGGGTAAATATCTAATTCTAGAGGGATAAGGCTGTTATTTATTAATTCTATTATTTATTTATGGTTATTACTTGTTTAGCAAGTCAGTCTAGTATAAATAGAGATAGGGGTCATTAATTTAGGGAGGGGGATTAATTAGAGTCGACTTAAGATTCTGGAAAAACTTTGGTCTTGTTTTATTTTCTTTTCTATTGTTCTTGAATACTACTTTTTAAGCAATTATCAGTTTGGTTCGTATCAAATTGGTATCAGAGCACGATTCTGGTACAATCAAAAGTCGAATTACTGTTCACAGCAAAAAAAAACACCAGAAAAACAGCCATGACTGTTAAGAAAGTTGCTGATGTGGATTCTGAGCTCATTGAGTATAAGTCAGAGGCAAATGGAAGAATGGATGCGTTGGAGACGAAGTTTGACGAAGGTTTTGGAAGTCTAAAAGCAGAATTTGAAGAAGGGTTTGGAAGTCTAAAAGCGGAATTTGATCAAAGATAAAAAAACTTGAGCAAAAATTTGAGGAATTGAAACTGTTGATCTTAGGGAAGGATCCAACACAAACATCAACTTCTAAACTGACAGCAAAGGCGAACGTGTATGTACCACCACCTCGTCTACACGAGGCAGCAAGACGCAACTATGATGACCTTGGGTTTGGATTGCCTAAATTCCAGGCTGAACCGAGCAATGCTGTTGGAAGGAATGAGGGGATGGACTTCATGGAGTTAGAAGACTCAAACAAACTCGACCAAGGGAAACCAGATGATATGTTTGGTGATCATGTTAGGCAAGGTGCGGGTTTGGAATCAGGGTTTGAAGCAGCAGCAGCACGGATGCAACCAACAGCAACAGCAGGGATGCAAGCGACAGCAGGGATGCAATCAACGTGGACGCAACCAACAGGGATGCAACCAACAGGGATGCAGTCGTCATGGATGCAACCAACAGGGATGCATTCAACAAGGATGTAACCAACTGTTTGGACGGGGGTTTTCGGCAAACCCAGCAACCGGGAGTTGGAAGAGAGACATATAATACCTATGATCACCGAATGAGGAAACTAAAAATGCCGGTGTTTGATGGCGATGATGCTTATGGATGGATTTATTGTGTTGAGTGTTATTTTGAAGAATTCCAAATCAAGAGCAGTTACGGATGGTTGTGGTTAGTATGGAAGGAGATGCACTTTCTTGGTATCGTTGGAGCCAGGGTCAGACCCCTTTTGTTTCATGGGAACAGTTCAAGACGCGCTTATTAACTCGTTTCCAGCAAAAGTAGGGCGGTAACTTGTATGAACAATTTTTAGCGATCGTACAGGAGGGGACAGCTCGGGAATATGTCGCGTTGTTTGAAAAGCTAGCTTGCCAAGTAGTGGGAGTTCCTACTTCTGTAATGGAAGCCACCTTTATTAAAGGGCTTAAATCAGATCTCAGGGCAGCCATACGAGTAATGATACCTGAGGGGTTGGCTCATGCAATGGAATTAGTCATAACCATGGAAGAAAACCAACAATTTGAGGCGGTAACTCGTACCGGGGTAAGTAATTTCCGCTCTAATTCAACTAGTTATTCTAGTTAATCGTAACAGTGGTCTGGCGTCGTCTCGTGCTTCCGCCCCCTTGGTCCGATCTCCTGTATCAACAGTTAGGAGCGGAACAAATAGCCGACCAGGCCAATTTAAACGATTGACCGAAGCGGAATTAGCTGATAAACGGTCAAAGGGGTTGTGTTTTAAATGTGATGAAAAGTTTACAATAGGACATCGTTGTCCAAGTAAAACCTTACAAGTATTATTAGTTATGGACGAGGAAGACGATGAAGATGATGACAGTGTAGAAAACAAAGACGGATCGCACGTTCACCTAGATTCCGTAGAAGTGTCACTGAACTCGCTGTTAGGTTTCACAACGCCGCGCACAATGAAAATTCGTGGAATTATTGGGGGATTAGCTGTGACGGTACTAATCGACTGTGGGGCAACCCATAACTTTCTGTCTAAATCATTGATAACAAGGTTGGGGTTGTATGTTTCAGGAAATAATTCTGTAGGGGTAATGTTGGGTAATGGAGGATTTGAGGAGAGTGTCGGGATTTGTAAAGGAGTGGTATTATCTCTTCTCGGAATACAGATAATAGAAGACTTCTTCCCTTTTGAATTAGGTAGTACAGATGTCATCTTGGGAATTAAGTGGTTGCAAACGTTGGGTGACATGGTTGTTAATTGGAAAGAGTTAATAATGAGTTTCAATGTGGATGGGAATCCTATTCAGATTAGGGGAGACCCTTCACTAAACAGATCGTTGGTTTCTTTAAAATTGATTTTGAGATCATTAAAGCTTGAAAAGAGAGGTTATCTGGTGGAGTTGAAATGTTTAGATGAACCGCAGGAAGCAAGGACTGCGACTAATGAAGATATCGTTGAGTTGTTAAAGGAATTTGAGGACATTTTTGATATGCCGTAGGGTTACCTCCTATACGTACACAAGATCATGCTATCAATCTTTATGAAGGTAAGGGTCCTATAAGCGTTCCACCTTATCGTTACCTACATGCTCAAAAAGGAGAAATAGAGAAATTGGTGGCAGAGATGTTACAGGCAGGCATAATTCAACCAAGTGTTAGTCCTTTTTCAAGCCACGTCTTGCTAGTTAAGAAAAAAGATGGAAGTTGGAGATTTTGCGTAGATTACCAGGCTTTAAATAATGCCACGATATTAGACAAGTTTCCAATGCCTGTAATCGATGAGTTATTAGATGAACTTCATGGGGCAAAAATTTTTACCAAGTTGGATCTCAAATCCGGATATCACCAAATTAGAATGAAGAAAGACGATGTACCTAAGACCGCATTCAGAACTCATGATGGGCATTACGAGTTCTTAGTTATGCCGTTTGGCTTAACTAACGCTCCAGCAACTTTTCAATCACTCATGAACGAGGTATTTCGACCCTTTCTACGTAAATTCGTTTTAGTGTTTTTTGATGACATTTTGGTTTATAGTAAGTCGTTCAAGGAACATCAGGAACATTTGTCTATTATCTTTGCTTGCTTGCGTGAGCAGAAGTTGTTTTGCAATATAAAAAAATGTTCTTTTGCTCAAGAAAGTGTTGAATACTTGGGTCACATCGTCTCCTGAGAAGGGGTGGCTGCTGATCCATCTAAAATATCGGCGATGTTAAATTGGCCCATTCCAAAAACATTAAAAGAATTGAGGGGGTTCCTCGGCTTAACAGGTTATTATCGAAAGTTTGTGGTTGGCTATGGAAAAATTGCACGAGTGTTAACGGATTTACTTAAGAAAGATAACTTTCACTGGTCAAATGAAGCCACGCAGGCTTTTAAGAATTTACAAGACGCAATGACTCGTATGCCGGTGTTGGCATCACCTGATTTTAGCCAAGATTTTATGGTGGAGACGGATGCTTCAGGGTATGGGATAGGAGCGGTTTTATCCCAAAAAGGCAGGCCAGTGGCTTTTTTTAGTAAGACTCTTGGCACTCGGGCACGACTGAAATCCGTATATGAGAGGGAACTAATGGTGATTGTGATGGCAATTCAAAAATGGCGTCCTTACTTAATAGGGCGACGTTTCATTGTACGAACGGACCAACGAAGCCTAAATTTTTTACTCGAACAAAGGGGAGTCACTGAGGAATATCAGCATTAGCTTTCCAAGCTATATGGATATGATTTTGAAATACAATATAGGCCAGGAAAAGAAAATAATGTTGCTGATGCTCTATCACGAAGAGGGGATGATGTCGCATTTGGGGCGTTATCGGTTCCAAGAGTTCAGGATTGGGAGGAACTAATAAGCGATTTGCTTGAAGATCCTGAACTAGAACTTATTCGAGCTCAAGTACTTAGGGGTGATAAAGGGATGGAAGGATATACTATAGAAGATCACAACCTACTTTATCAAGGAAGACTTGTTGTACCGAAATCTTCAAAATGGATTCCTATATTATTTCAGTACTTTCATGGTAGCATGGTGGGGGCCATAGTGGGGTACTTAAAACATATCAAAGAATGGTAAGTGAGATTTATTAGGTGGGTATGCGAAGAGACGTGGCTAAGTTCGTTGCGGAGTGTGAAAAATGTCAACGACACAAGTATTCAACCATGTTGCCGAGCGGGTTGTTACAACCGTTGGAATTACCATAACGAGTTTTGGAAGACATTACTATGGATTTTATTGAAGGACTACCACGTCCCGAGGGATTTAGTGTCATACTAGTTGTTGTTGACTGACTGAGTAAATACGCTCATTTTATTCCTTTGCGACATCCGTTTACAGCTGTGACGGTCGCTGCAGCATTTCTTCGTGAAGTCATCCGATTACATGGGATACCAAGCTCCATCGTTACAGACAGGGATAAGATATTCTTAAGCAACTTTTGGAAGGAATTGTTCCGTTTTCAAGGCATGAAACTGAAAAGGAGCACGGTGTACCATCCTCAAACGGATGGTCAATCCGAAGTGGTTAACCGAAGCCTAGAGACTTATTTGAGATGTTTTACATTTGATACTCCAAAAAAATGGGCTTTGTGGTTGTCGTGGGCGGAATATTGGTATAATACTTCTTTTCATTCTTCAATCAAAACAACACCATTCAAGGCCTTGTATGGTCGAGATCCGCCTCGTTTGGTTTTCTATGGAGTAGGTACATCTCCCTCATTTGAAGTAGACGAGTATTTACAGGAAAGGGACCGAATATTAACAGAATTAAAGGGTCATTTGGTTAGAGCGCAACAACTGATGAAAACTAAAGCTGACAGCCACCGTAAAGACGTATAATTTGAAGTGGGGGAGTTCGTGTATTTAAAACTCAGGCCGTATAGACAGCGTTCTGTAGCTCGTCGTGTGAATGAGAAGTTAGCACCTAAGTTCTTTGGGCCGTTTGAAGTATTGGAGAAGATTGGAGAGGTAGCTTATAAACTAAAGTTACCCGAGTCGTCGAAAATACATAATGTATTTCATGTGTCTCAACTTAAAAAAGTTATTGGTGACTGCATTCCCGAATCAACATTACCAAAGGGGTTGACCGAAGATATGGAGATAATAATACAGCCTGCAGAAATCTTGGGAGTTCGGAAGGACAGTAAAGGAAATCAATTTGTGCTTGTGCGTTGGAAAGATTTTCCTGGTTATGAAGCAACCTGGGAACCGCTTGAAAATTTTCGCCAGCAATTTCTAGACATCCACCTTGAGGACAAGGTGGTTCTTCAGGATGGGGGTATTGATACAATGTGGGACAAAGTTTACCAAAGGTGCAATAAAGCAACTTAAAGGAGCGTTGGGCAAATATCTAATTCTGGAGAGATAAGGCTGTTATTTATTAATTCTATTATTTATTTATGGTTATTACTTGTTTAGCAAGTCAGTCTAGTAAAAATAGAGATAGGGGTCATTAATTTAGGGAGGGGGGATTAATTAGAGTCGACTTAAGATTCTGGAAAAACATTGGTCTTGTTTTTTTTTCTTTTCTATTGTTCTTGAATACTACTTTTTAAGCAATTATCAGTTTGGTTCGTATCAGGAAATCGATTGTATGATATACCTGGTAATGAGCTTTCCAAATGAGACACATATTACTTTCATGAAGACTTCAACTTAGTTGCGCCTTTTTCCTTTAACTACCATAATACCTCGAACTAAGAAGTTCGACCTATACTTATACTGAAATCGAGTGAGCCCATAGCATTGAATTAACATGTATACTCACTATACAAAGCAGTGGACTGCTTGGCATAACATGGATATTCATTCCCATCAAGTGGCCGTTTGCACGTGCTACTGACAGAGGGTCTATTTTACTGGTTGATATTTCTAATACATCTCCAAATACTAACATCTCAGTGACTGACAAACGATATCAGTGCTTATTGTTCACAAGTTATGAAATTCATTAACAACAGTATTCATAAATGTTAGAAACTACAACAAATAACACAACATAACTATATAGATGACAGCATATATGTTTGTAGTGACCTAAACTAAAGGGAACTAATAAAGACAAAATGTAATACCTACAACTTGATCTAAACACCTTGCAAACCATCCTCGTTGTCACTGAATGATTGCATTTGAGTGATCTAGCAAAAGTAGTGTTTCCATGTATGAACATGCTCTAAATCCAAAACAGTCTTCACCAATCCCAACACTATTGATACGTCTTGATGAGGGTTCATAAACTTCAATTTGAGTGACTTTAAAATCATTAACATCAGCCAATGCAAGTACAACTTCGCCACTATCCCTAAACCCCAATACTCGATGTAAATACTTACCCTCAACCTTAATAGTTTATATCGTGTCTCTCGATCGCTCTTCTTTATTAAGATGAAAAAAGTAAGTAACAACAGCTCCATCCATCTTTTTATAGAATTCATTTATAAGTTTAGTAGCTTGGTTTTATAAACTTGGGTTTTAAGATTATTCCTTGTGGGGTCAGGGTGTTCTTACTGATTCACTCATATTGTGTAGATAAATTGATACAGTAGATTGATGTTGTTGATTATAGGATTGGAATCAATTCTATATTGGAGCGCCAAACACCCCCCTGCAGTTTGTGACAGATTCAAGTCTACTAATTAAAGATACGACCAACTGCAGTTGGGACTGGAAGCTAATCTGCGACTGAGTTTATTTACTCTGCACAGTTTACTTGAAGATCTTGTGGAGGCCACAAATGGATTTTCGCCACTTAATTTGTTAGGTTCGGGTGGATTTGGTTTTGTTAACTAGGACATCTAGCCGATGGGACTTAAGTAGCTGTAAAGGGGAACGTCGAGTAGCTGTGATCATTTGACCATGCACATAGCTTTAAAGACTTAATTTTTTAAATATATAAATACCAAAATCAATGGTATTAGGCATTAGTCTGTCCATACTTTGAAATGGTTAATAGTGGTCTTTACTGGTCGATGAATGGGTAGATTTGGATTTCAACTTGTCACATCCAGAAATGTTAATATTCCTTATTTAGGCCGGCCTAACCGTTTTCTAATTACAAACCCTCCCTGTTTTTCTATTCACCTTACCATTGGTTCCATTTTAGGTACATGGCACCTGAATATGCTTCAAGTGGCATTTTGACTGAGAAATCATATCTCTTCTCGTATGGGGTGGTTCTTTGGAACTAATAACTGGAAATAAATCTGTGGATATATCTCAACCGTTAGGGGAAGAGGGTCTTGTTGAGTGGGTAAGTTGATATCACACTGGATATCCTTTTCGTGGTAACCCTTAACAGGGTTCAGTTTCTTTAAAGTTATGGCCTAGCATAAGATATTGAATGACTGCCAATGTTCGGGGTATTGTTTATGCTCAAAATTGTAATCCAAAGACTTAGGACTAATAGTTACTCTTATAGAGTTAGTAACTGAGCTATTCTAAAAATCATACAAGGACCTAGTTACCCTTATACAGTTACACAAACTGAAACCATTGAAAACAGTCCAACTTGTGCATTGTAGAAACCAGAGCCTACTTGCAGTCCAAGTAATCTACTTTCCCGATGTTGAGATCAGATTATTGACATAGATATCAATATCAACCTATCTAACTGCTAAGTTTTTCAGAACTGGAAATCGATCGCATGATATACTTGGTAATGAGCTTTCCAAATGAAACACGTAGTAGTTACATCAAGACTTCAACAGAGTTGCGCCTTTTGCCTTTAACTACCATAATACCTCGAACTAAGAAGTTCGCCTATACTTATACCGGAATCGAGTGAGCCCATAGCATTGAGTTAACATGTAGACTCACAATAAAAAGTAGTGGCATAACATAGATATTCATTCCCACCGAGTGCTGGTTTGCAGGTGCCACTGTATAGACAATATTTTTGGTATATTAAAACTAAACTTATGCATACGGGAGTTTACATATCAAAATACTAACTAAATACATCTGATAGCAGTGCTTATTGTTCACAAATCATGAAATTCATTAACAGAGAAGCAGTCATGAATGTTGGAAACTTCAACAAATAACAAAACATAGCTATATAGATAACCGCATTTATTTTTGCAGTAACCTAAGCTATGCTAAACAATAAAGACCGAATGCAATAGCTACAACTTGATCCTAACACCTTGCAAACCATCCTCGCTATCATTGAATGATAGAATTCGACTGGTCAAGCAAAAGTAGTGTTTCTATGTACGACCATGCTTCAAATTGAAGACGGTATCCACTAATCCCAATACTACTAATACGTCCTCACGAGGGTTCATAAACTTTAATTTGAGAGACTTTAAAATCATCATCATCAGCCAATGCAAGTACAACTTCGCCACTGTTCCTAAACCCCAATACTCTATATAACAAATTCTTACCCTCAACCTAAACGGTATACATCTTTGTAAACGATTTATTAACACCATCTTTCCGCATCCACACACCACAAACCTTTATAATACTCAAGCAAATCAAGCGACCCATTTACCTTCACCACTCTTAAATCATAAGCACGTAAGAATCTTTCTGAAAGAATTACTTCACCAAAGTTGTTGCTTTTCAAATCAAACGAAATAATAGTACTAGAACGAGTAGACCAATAAATAATCCCATCTATAAAAACATGATCCCAATCCAAACAACACAATTTAAAAGGCGTGCCTGTATACACAGTTTTCCAAATGCCTGAACTTAAAGTAAAGACCTGGACCTCCCATAATATACTTGGGTATTCAACAAAATTAATCTTTACAAGCGTAGGGTCATTGGTATCACAACAAACCCCAAAACCAATACGAGTATATCTGATGTGTTTACCAAATACATTAGGGATAGGAATACCAACCGATTTTCTAATACAAGGATTCCAAAGAACAACCATATGATTAGTTAAGGCGCACCAGCCATAAAAACATAACAACCCGTAAACGGAACCGAGCATTTTGAGTATCTTATTAATGTAAGTGGCTCGGGAGCTGTTAAGGCAAACTTTTGGTTTGGGAAAGTGTTGTCATCGATAATCGAGGTATATGTGTCAACCTTGTACTGTATAAGTATAAGTAAATGGTGTTGTGGGTTTGGATGATGGATGTGGTATGTTTTTATAAACTCCGGATTATCAATAAAAGCTTTCCATTGTTTAGAAACGGATCGAAACTGAACAAGTGATTTGACAGGAAGCGTTTTCATGATTTCTGATTGGATTTCAAAAGGTACGTAATCTGACATTTTTTTGATTTAGGGTTTTGAAATCGGGGATAAAGAACGAGGAACAAGAAAAGAGCAAAGGGGTGGGTGTATGGAGTTAACTTGAACACTGGGCTTCATTATATATATAGACACTGAGCATTATAAGGAAAAAACGAGGTCGCTTTGAGAATGGGTCAAATTTTAGCCCAGATTCTAGTGTGAGAATTATTGCTTACCAATTTTAGTTTTTAACTTTATGAGTCTCGAATATTAATTTTGGACTTTACCTTTTTAAGATTTTGCTTATACTGAAATATTGGTGGTATATATCGACCCAAATACCATATAAAACTCGTGTTTGATCCATAGTGTTACTGTTTCTTAGCTTCATTAATTTGCACACCGTCACAACTACAAGAACAGATTTCAGCGTAACCGAGACTTCTCAAAAGGTATTAAAATGACTTTATAAATAATTGAGGATCAAGTTTTGCTTCCAAGTTCTATGCTTTACTCTAATTGGAGAAAGTTGTACCATCCGAGTCAACAAGTTTATCGAACACTATCAAGAACGTCACTTTGGAACCAGAAAAACAAATGTACCAAAATCTGTTATTACTATTTGAGTTTCTCCTCTGGATTTTTTTGTCATAGATAAGTTGTTAAATATTGATTATAAATGTTTTCGTTATGTAGTGATCGACGTCGAAGTGCCGGTCAAAAATAACCTAATTACCTTATACTAGATAGGGTAAATGGGTATCGATCCACGAGGACTATGTGGTTTTAGTTTAAGTTTTGAGGTGATCACTGATCAATAAAGGTTTTGGTTTTGAAATCTAACAACTAAAATACTTTTAATAATAAAAATGCGGATTAAAAATTAAAATAATTATTAAGCTAATAGTAAAGCTAGAAAAATAAAATAAAGATGTAAACAATTAAAAGAAAAATGCAATCCCTTCCAGCTCCTAATATTTATGGTTGATCACACTTATGGATTATTGAAACTTTTTAGAACCGATTACAAAAATTATTTTGACTTAATATGAATGAATTAATGTCGGCATTTATTATGTTTATCAATGACTTGCAATAATAAATCTTATATTAATCCAACCAATAATTATGTTTTAATAAATTTATTTAGGTACAATTTATATCAATTATACGACCATCTTTTTTTTTAACTAAATAAAATAAGTATGAATCGTTAACGAATAATAAATTGTCTTGCACAAATAATTAAACATAATATTAAGTCAATAAAAATAATTTATAAATAAATCATAAATCAATGTAATAAAAATATGATAATCCAAAAGTAATGATCAAACCATAAATAAAGTTACCGGAAGGAATTACAACACAATTAGCCGGACATCGCGGAGTACCCGACCCGCTTAGTATAAACCATCATCCCTTCTCTTCTATACTTGCTACAAAAACAAATCTATCCACTCCCTTTTTTTTTACGTCACCCCACAACCAAATCAATGTACTTTTTTTTTTTGGTTTAATGGTTTTTATCCTCTAAGATGCATGCCCACCATAATTGACTTTTGTCAATTCTTCATCAAATAGTGGGGCGACTGTTTTTCTTTTTTTTTTATTCCTTTATGTCGACAACAACAACCTCCAAGGCACCCTCCAATTATATACACCCTCTTATGTCGGTTGACAATTGGGCCGTGGGCTAATAATTTTTTATTTTTTTTTCTTTTGAAATATAATAACTTTGGCCCAAATAAAAATAGCCCAACATTAATAATTGCTCGAAAGAAGCCCGAACATATAATAGATGACCGAAAATATTGCGACACGCTCAAATCTTTTTCTTCAATATTTTTTCTTCATTAATCGGCGCTCACAATGTCTTTTCTCCAAAAAATTAATTAAGCGTCCATTTTTATTCCACTTCACTCGTAACCTACATAATCACAAAACACACTCAAAGTACATATATAATGAAAAATAAATATATAAATATACTAAATTAACATGCTATGAGGTGTATGCAAAATACACCGATTAACTCCCCTCAACTTAACTTTTACCGTCTCGTGTAAAAATAAAATAAAAATATACAAGCATGTTAATTTCATAATTTTTAATCATACTATTGAAATTTAATCAAAAAAATCACATTCAACCTAATACATTAATAACCATCCTATATGACAAATAATCCAAAAATGATTACCAATATTTTTGTCCTTCTTAAACACTTAGCATAACCATTCCCATTGATTCCATTTACTTTATATTTCATATAATTAACCATGTGGCCAACGTACCTATTACACACCTGTAATCAATATAAACATTAATCTAAAACAAGAGGTGAGAATATCGTACACCTTTTTTAACGTTGGAGTTTTTATAGCATAAGAGCACATCATAAGCCATCATACTTTAGCTTACATACTTCCACTTTTTTTTCATCATTTTTTTTTTCTTTTCACATTTTTTTTTTCATTTTTTTTTCACTTTTTTTTCACTTTTTTTTTTCACTTTTTCACATCACACATAAGCTCTCTCTTTCTTAGCCATTCGAGACCGTTTCTTATACAAGTCATCCCGAACGCTTTATACACTCCTTTTAAGGTTGATATAAAGACCAATTATTCAGAAAAATGAATATCTATCCTATAGGTGCATACTACGACACATTGGCACATGAGAACCGGTTAATTAAGTCTGTTTAATTAAATGGGAACAGTCATACTTCGTGCCTACTGGTACATCACATGATGGAGTTACCTACCACATAGTATAATTATACAATGCACTAAATTAAACTAATCTTTCTAATTTCATTACAATAATACCATGATTGGGTTATTTCACATAAAATTGTCTCAGCTAAGTGCAATGCTATCCATCATAAAATTTGGCGTCTGACCCATGCTAACAACTAAAGTATCACCTTGCGCGGGTGACGAATCAGATAGGCAAGCCCAGCATATGACTACCACCAATAATTATGACAGTTCTCCAACTCTTTTCTAAGGCCACCATGCGCGGGTGGCGAGCCGAATAAGATCAATTTTAAATGTCCTAACCCAACTATTACATTACTATATTTCATATTATTTATTTAACTTTTTACTCGATCTAAGCAAAGGTAAATAGAGGGAATTCAACCGGCGTGGTTTGATCATCTAATTATACATATGCCTAACTACATGCAAACAATCAAATCAATTTAATAACCAAATTATACAATGGAATCGGGTGCACCTGATAATTATGACCAAATCTTCTAGCTTGCTCCAATAAATCATCCACAAACTAATCTTTAGAATCTGCAAACACTCAACAAACATATATGTAGAAGAACTTCCACATCTAATTAGCACAAGACTCTTATAATGTGATGTAAAATTTTAAAAATATTCAATTTTTCCCAAAAATCACATTTTAACCCATTTTGACCAAAATTTCACACAAAAGCATGTAACACACGTGCCACCCCCCCTCAACTTAAAACATTGCATGGTCCCTAATGCAAAAACTTTAAATTGAAATTTTGGTTAAAAATCAATTTGACAAACTCACACAAAAAACAAAAACCTAACTCACTTTCGTAGGAATCACGGTTGCATTTAGCGTATGCAACAAGCCTTTAAACCACTCGGTAGCCCGACTGGACGAGTTTTGTCTCGTGAGGGTTTGTAGTGAACACACCCACAAAGTTCCACAAACCACGGGTTGCCTCCCGCGAAGCGCTAAGTTTACCGTCTTCAGCCAGACATAACTCGTATGAGCTATTGAGACGGATGGAGTGGTTCCAAGTAAACCACATCCACCGTTTCCATCTGATCACTTTCTAACTCAACATACGGCTTCAAACGGTGTCCATTAACTTTAAAAGGCTCTCCACCCACCATATTTTTTATTTCAATGGCTCCGTATGGAGAGACTTGAGTCACAACGTATGGACCCGTCCATTTACTTCTCAACTTTCCAGGAAAAAGCTTAAGTCTAGCATTGAATAACCAAACTTTTTGACCAACCAATAAGGACTTCTTGGTGATGTGTCGATCATGAAAAGCTTTGGTTTTCTCCTTATAAATCCTAGAACTCTCATAAGCATCACGTCTAATCTCATCTAGTTCAGATAATTGAAGTTTCCTAGAACTACCCGCTTTCTCTAAATCCAGATTAACGGACTTAATCGCCCATTCAGCCCTATGCTCTATCTCAACCGGTAAATGACATGCCTTGCCATATACCAACTTATACGGTGACATACCAATAGGAGTCTTAAAAGCCGTCCTATATGCCCACAATGCATCATCTAACCTCAAGGACCAATCTTTCCTATCACTACGAACGGTCTTTTCCAAAATTCGCTTAATCTCCCTATTAGATACTTCAACCTGTCCACTAGTCTGTGGGTGATAAGGGGTAGCTATCCTATGATTAACTCCATAGTGTTTTAACAATTTTCCAAATCTAAAGTTCTTAAAGTGGGAACCCCCATCACTAATGATAGCCTTAGGAATTCCATGTCTAGCAAAGATACTTTTCTTAACAAACTTAAGAACTACACTATGGTCATTTGTTCTAGTCGCCTCAGCCTCTACCCACTTAGACACATAATCCACTGCCACTAAAATGTAAACATTGCCATGGGAAGTGGGGAATGGTCCCATAAAATCAATACCCTACACGTCAAAGATCTCAACAACAAGTATAGGATTCATAGGCATTTGATCACGCCTTGAAATCCCACCAACTTGCTGGCAACGAATACATGCTTTCACAAAAGACTGGGCATCCTTGAATATAGTCGGCCAAAAGAAACCGCTTTGTAGGACTTTATGCCCAGTTTTCGTAGCACCAAAGTGTCCACCACATGCATAAGAATGGCAATGAGCCAATATGTCCATATGCTCATGGTCAGGAACACATCTCCTAACAACTTGGTCAGCACACACCTTATAGAGCTCCGGATCCTCCCAAAAATAATGCTTCAACTGAGAGAAGAAGTATTTTCTTTGTTGGTTGGACCAAAAATCCGGAAGTTTTTTAACAGCTAGGTAATTAACTATATTTGCATACCAAGGAACCTTAGAAACCTCAAACAAACTTTCATCCGGAAAACTTTCCTTAATCACATCAGAAGGGTTGAACGGCGGAGGGATAATTCTAGACAAATGGTCGGCAACTACATTTTCTGACCCCTTTTTATCCCGAGTTTCTATTAAATTCCTGTAAAAGCAAAATCCACCTAAGCAACCTCGGTTTTGTCTCTTTCTTAGTCAACAAATGTCTTAATGCACTATGATCTGAAAATACTATCACCTTAGAATGCCCCCAAATATATGACCTAAACTTATCAAGAGCAAAAACCACGGCTAACAACTCTTTTTCAGTAGTAGTGTAATTCATTTGAGCTTCTGAAAAAGTCTTACTAGCATAAAAGATCACAACGGGTTTCTTATCGACCCGCTGTCCTAGAACCGCCCCAGCGGCATAATCACTCGCATCACACATGATCTCGAAAGGCTTCGACCAATCAGGTGATTGCAGAATAGGGGCTTCTACAAGCTTTTGCTTAAGCATATTGAATGCTTTAAGACATGATTCATTAAAGTCAAAGCGTGCATCTTTTAAGAGTAGATTGCAAAGAGGCTTTGATATTGCACTAAAATCTTTAATAAATCGCCTATAGAACCCGGCATGACCAAGAAAAGAACGCACACCTTTGACGGTAGTAGGAGGAGGAAGGGTCGAAATTACTTGAACTTTGGCACGATCAACCTCAAACCCTTTTTCAGACACAACATGCCCTAATACAATTCCCTCTCGAACCATGAAATGGCTCTTCTCCCAACTAAGCACCAAATTAGTTTCGGTGCATCTTTTTAACACACTTTCAAGCTGATCAAATTTCAAAGGATTGACCAAAAATGGAGAAATCATCCATAAATATCTCTACAGATTCTCCAACCATGTCAGAAAAGATACTCATCATACACCGCTGAAAGGTAGCGGGTGCATTACACAGGCCAAAAGGCATTCTTCGAAATGCAAACGTTCCATAAGGACATGTAAATGTAGTTTTGGCCTGGTCATCAGGATGGATGGGTATTTGATTATAACCAGAGTACCCATCCAAGAAGCAATAGAACTTCTTACCAGAAAGCTTCTCAACTATTTGATCAATGAAGGGTAGTGGGAAGTGATCTTTAGATGTGGCATTATTCAGCTTACGGTAATCTATACAAACTCTCCACCCAGTGACTGGTCGGGTTGTGAGTTTTTCCCCATTCTCGGTTTCAACAACGGTGATTCCGGCCTTTTTAGGCACCGTTTGAGTAGGACTTACCCATTTACTATCCGAGATGGGATAGATGATACCAGCATCTAACCATTTAAGAACCTCCGTCTTCACTACCTCTTTCATATTAGGATTCAGACGCCTTTGCGCATCTCTTGCTGGCTTAATATTTGGGTCCGTAACAATTCGATGCATACATAATGAAGGGCTGATCCCTTTCAAGTCTGCAATCGTCCATCCTACTGCTGCTTTGTACTTGGAAAGCACCTTTAGAAGTGCTCCCTCTTGTGATTCAGAAAGATCAGAAGCAACAATAACGGGTAACGTATTATTAGGACCTAGAAAAGCATATTTGAGATTGGATGGCAAAGGTTTTATCTCAAGAGTTGGAGGCACCTCTAAAGACGGCTTCGTAGCCGTGTCAAAAGTAGAAGGCAAGGGCTCCACTTTATAAGACCAAGGTGGTTTTTGATGGTCCAAAGAATTGACCAAACACTCTTGAATCTCTAGAACTTCAGCAACATCAAGAATCTCCTCGTTATCACCAGTTAAATATAGTTCCAAAAGATCATCCTTAAGCATACGGGATGCATGCTTTTGAACTTCCTCATCAATCACATCTACTTGGTAAAATTCATTCATCGTAGGAGAATTCATAGAATTAAACACATTCAATCTTATCTTCTTATTACCGAATGCAATATCCATGGCACCGGTCCGACAATTAATCCTAGCATCTATCGTGGCTAAGAATGGGCGCCCAAGGATAATAGTCGGTTGAACATCCTTGTATTGTGACTCGGTGTCCATAACAAAGAAGTCAACTGGGTAATAGAAGTCATCAACTTTCACAATAACATCCTCTAAGATACCTCTAGGAATTTTAGTAGATCGATCGGCTAAGGAAATAATGGTGTCAGTCTTACGAAGAGTTCCTAAGTCATACTTATCAACCAAACTAGCAGGAAGGATGTTAATACTGGCACCAAGATCAAGGAGCGCCTTCTTAATGGCAATATTTCCGACCACCACTGAAATCAACGGTGCTCCAGGATCTTTGAATTTAGGAGGAAGAGAGCTAGATAAGACCGCACTAACATGCTCAGTTAGGTCAATCTTCTTAGGCAAAGACGCCTTCAGCTTCCTCTTCTGAGTACACAAGTCCTTTAAAAACTTGGCATAAGCAGGAATTTGCTTGATAGCATCAATAAGGGGGAGATTGATTTTAACTTGCTTGAAAGTCTCCCACATATCCTCAGCGTGAGGACCCTTTTTAGCTAACTTTGCAGATGTCGATTTCTCCAAAGCCGTAGGGTAAGGTGTGCTGGACACACCACCCTCCTCAACTTCGGGAGTTTTCGTAGCTTTTGGATTCGGTGTTGTTGGTTTAGGAAAATCATTTAACAAATCATTTACCAACTCAGAACCGGACTTAACATTATCAGAATTTTTACCTTCAACAATAATTTCGTCATCGGTAACGAAATCCTCGACATCAGGAGAATTTGGAATTCCCTTGTCATTGTTGTAGATTTTACCGTTTCGAAGAGATGTCACCATATTCACGTGCTCATTTCCATTTTTCTTGTGTGCGGGATTCATGGTGGGGTAGCTCGGTAGCCTTCCCTCATCTCTTTTGCTTAATTGATCCGCTAATTGACCAACTTGTCTCTCAAGAGCTGCAATAGATTTAGTAGTGGTCTCGTGTCTTTGATTAGTGACCTCAAATTTTCTATTGATCTCTTGATTGTTGGTAGACAATGAATCCATAAGCCTATCAAACTTTCGGTCAAGGTTCAAGAGACGGTTGTCATCTTGGCCTTGGCCCTGATTTGGATATTGTTGTTGTGGCCTATGATTGTAAGAATTTTGTTGGAAGTTAGATGAATCGCCACCCTCGTACCTTGGTTTGTAACCATAGTGTTGTTGTTGGGCATTATTAGGGCGAGTGTCTTCATCTTTCCAACGGAAATTGGGGTGATTGCGCCATCCAGGATTATAACTTTCGGAGAATGGGTCATTTCGTGGACGACCACCGTAGACTCCATTTACCTCCTCATTCGGTGGCGCCCCCCAACTTTGACAATTATCGACAGAGTGACTCGGATCACCACACATTGAACACCCACTATGCGACACATTAGACACATTTGGCACACCTTTTCCTATATTTTTCAACAAAAGATCCACTTTCTTACTTAACTCGCTAATTTCAGAATTTGTGCCACGTTGGTTAGACACATAATTAGCGGAAGATGGGTGGTTGTTTCGATCCACTGAAGCTTGGGTCTTGGAACCTTTGCTTAGTTTTTCAAAAAACTCCCATTCTTCCTCCATAGGTCGCGAGAAAAACATACCCCCACTAGTGGCCATCACAAATTTTTGGTTGTTATAATCCAATCCATCATAGAAGACTTTGACAAGCTCCCATTTTGGAACATCGTGATGAGGGCATGTTCTTAATAACTCCTTAAGTCTATTAAATGCTTCATGAAACTGCTCTCCTGGGATTTGACGAAAGGATTTAATCTTATTCCTAATGGCAGCAGTCTTACTTATAGAATAAAATTCCTCAAGAAAAGCAGATTGCATTTCAGACCATGAGTTAATACTACCTGGCTCAAGAGATGAGAACCAGTCCTTAGCTTGATCTTTAAGAGAAAAAGGAAAAAGGCGAAGTCTTACCTCATCCTTGGTAATGTTATTAACCTGATGTGTGTCAGCAATTGAGAAGAATTCTCGCAGATGTGCGTATGGTTCCTCACGACCTCTAAACACCGGCAAGATTGCTATGAGGTTCGGCTGGATCTTGAAGTTACTTGTAACCCCTTTAACCGGATCCGGATAAACGATAGGCGAGGGATCCTCGAAGATCCCCGGCTTGTAATAAGAATCAACACCCCGTGGTGGAGATTCTCCTCCGCTGCTACTGCCGCTAGCACTTCCGCCAGCATCTTCGTCACCTGGCATTTCAGCGAAAAGCTCTGCTAAACCTGAAAAATCAAGATTAGTAGAAAACTGTCGAAACGTCTTCCTTCTCAACCTCGCACTTTTCTCAACCTCGGGATCGTAAGCTAACGGTGATGTACGTCCCGATCTACGTGTGCGCATACACTAACCTGCACACTCACAAGAAACAAAACAAACAAACAAAACAAAACAAAACAAGAAAAATAAAATCTTTTTGTATTTTTTTATTTTATTAAAGAAAAATATTAACAAAAACTTAAACGAAAAGCTCACTGAGTCCCCGGCAGCGGCGCCAAATTTTTTATCGACGTCGAAGTGCCGGTCAAAAATAACCTAATTACCTTATACTAGATAGGGTAAATGGGTATCGATCCACGAAGACTATGTGGTTTTAGTTTAAGTTTTGAGGTGATCACTGATCAATAAAGGTTTTGGTTTTGAAATCTAACAACTAAAATACTTTTAATAATAAAAATGCGGATTAAAAATTAAAATAATTATTAAGCTAATAGTAAAGCTAGAAAAATAAAATAAAGATGTAAACAATTAAAAGAAAAATGCAATCCCTTCCAGCTCCTAATATTTATGGTTGATCACACTTATGGATTATTGAAACTTTTTAGAACCGATTACAAAAATTATTTTGACTTAATATGAATGAATTAATGTCGGCATTTATTATGTTTATCAATGACTTGCAATAATAAATCTTATATTAATCCAACCAATAATTATGTTTTAATAAATTTATTTAGGTACAATTTATATCAATTATACGACCATCTTTTTTTTAACTAAATAAAATAAGTATGAATCGTTAACGAATAATAAATTGTCTTGCACAAATAATTAAACATAATATTAAGTCAATAAAAATAATTTATAAATAAATCATAAATCAATGTAATAAAAATATGATAATCCAAAAGTAATGATCAAACCATAAATAAAGTTACCAGAAGGAATTACAACACAATTAGCCGGACATCGCGGAGTACCCGACCCGTTTAGTATAAACCATCATCCCTTCTCTTCTATACTTGCTACAAAAACAAATCTATCCACTCCCTTTTTTTTTACGTCACCCCACAACCAAATCAATGTACTTTTTTTTTTTGGTTTAATGGTTTTTATCCTCTAAGATGCATGCCCACCATAATTGACTTTTGTCAATTCTTCATCAAATAGTGGGGCGACTGTTTTTTTTTTTTTTATTCCTTTATGTCGACAACAACAACCTCCAAGGCACCCTCCAATTATATACTCCCTCTTATGTCGGTTGACAATTGGGCCGTGGGCTAATAATTTTTTTTTTTTTTCTTTTGAAATATAATAACTTTGGCCCAACTAAAAATAGCCTAACATTAATAATTGCTCGAACGAAGCCCGAACAAATAATAGATGACCGAAAATATTGCGACACGCTCAACTCTTTTTCTTCAATATTTTTTCTTCATTAATCGGCGCTCACAATGTCTTTTCTCCAAAAAATTAATTAAGCGTCCATTTTTATTCCACTTCACTCGTAACCTACATAATCACAAAACACACTCAAAGTACATATATAACGAAAAATAAATATATAAATATACTAAATTAACATGCTATGAGGTGTATGCAAAATACACCGATTATGTAGTCACATCAGTACGTATATCTATAATAATTTATTTTCATCTACGTTGGTTTATCTTATCACATAATTAGTAATGTATGTAGATTGACTGAAAATATGATGAGTGGAAACGTTTTTTTATATGAGAGAACGAGAGACTATACTATGATGTTGTTGTAAGTAATCCATATCACATCATAACTTAGTATTATCAATGTCTGCTCAAAATATCCACTAACATATCTACACTTTACTCATCGTCGGCCTCACTCCATTTCTGAATGATAATGTAAACACTTAAAAGCGAACTGTGCTACTTAAACCTGGGTCAATCAGTTATCAAGTTCACATCTTTGGATTCTGTTTAAAGCAAGATTAGCCAAACTTCTCGGCCGTCTTGGAGTTTACCTTGTTCGTGCAGAAACATCAAGCTTGAGTAATCTGAAGTCAAAATAAAGTTGGAAAATTTGATTGGGACACAATAGCAACTGTTAAGAAAAAAGGCGTTTTGATTGATCATTTCTCGCATGGAATGAGTTGGATTTAGCTGTCCTGATAGAATGATATATACTTGCTAACATTTCTGCTTTAGGCTTATTCCATTGGTGAAAAGGGACATACTTGTATGTATAAGAAAAACGTTATGTGAAGTGTGAACTAATGAAGATATTAAAATGTTTTCTACTGGTATTATGATAATTATGTATTTTCATCAAAAATGCATAAGCAAGAATCCTTGTGAAACAAATGTATGCCATCGTGTATTATTTATTGTTAAGTGGTGAGACTAGGTATTGTCATGTCTATGAATTCAGAGTTAAAGGTATGTGAAGTACTGGAGTTGTAATGTACTTTACTTTATGCTTTGGCTTTGGCTTGTACAAATTAGAGTCTATGATGTGCAATTTTAGCGATTTTGATTGGGAAACAAATTAGTAAGCAGGTAAACAGTGAGATGCGTGATTATTAGAGATATTAACAAATTGCTACAGATAATATTCTTGATCCTATTGTTCTATCCTAAGAATATTATCCTAACTACTTTTGGTTCCTACCTCCTTACTAATTTGTGTCCCAATCAATAACAAAGCAAGAATCAAGATCTTTGTGGTGCTTCTATTAGGTACCCGATATACAGGATTCCTATGGGACCCACCTTAAAAGATCTTGATGCTTGCTTTCTGACATATCATTCTCTGCACACTCCTGTGTGACAGGCCAGTCGTTGGTTCTGATTCTGCATAAGGCATTTGAAAGATGTATGATATATAGTTATTATCTCTATGCGTATTTTGTTTATGAGAGGTTGCCTAATATAAACTTCACAAATGGAAATGGTAAAAGAGGTTGTATATTGGGAGTATTGAGTTTGGGTGTCTTTCCACATGTTTCCAGCTATTCTTCATTGATGACCGACTGATACACAATTGACTTGTTGTATAATTGTTTGTTGCAGGCAATCAATGTGAGTATCCACCTGTTGTGTCAGCTATCCAAATGGGAAGAATGACTTTCCTAAGGTGTCATTACGGGTGTTTGGTCTTGCTTTGTACAAGTTGAAGTCACCACACTTTGGTGAGCGATTTGTTGCAGGCGGCTGATAATTGGTTGACAGTGCTTCAGGTCAATCATCCAGATTATCCTTTCTTTTCCCGTAGGAATAATAAATAAATATGGTGTTAAGCCATATGATAGAGAAAGTTTGATAGAGTAGACGTGAGTTTTGTTATTGTAAAGTAAACAAGTTATGATCTGTTTTTAAACAAGTCTGTAATGGTATTATTTAGATATCTATTATTTAGTGAGCTTTATTCTTTTATTTCGTAGTATCTTAGTTTATTTTCTGCTGCTATTTATGTGCAAGTTTCACACCTTTGTTTTCCTTATGCGTGCTCTCTAAACTTGGTCGTATTCGGGGAATTTTTTCCCTGCCTGTTTGAGCAACGTTTACGATTCTGGAAATGCCCCTGGAAACTAAAAAGGGACCAGACTGTTTTTAGCTGATAATTACTCTGCAACAATCAGTGATGTCCTTTCGTGGCTAGATCTTGAGTAGAACAGGGTTTATCAGGTTGTTAAGCTACCTTTTTTCATGCGGTTGCGTTCAAAAGGGCATTTTGTTTCAGAAAAGTAATGATAGCAATGTGCAGTCGTTGTTGATGTTGTGTGTTGTATTTTGTTGAAGAGACACAAGTCCATCTCTTCTTCTTGTTTTAACCTTGTATCTCTTCACCACTCTTTTATTAGCATGATTTCCAAATTAGAAAATCGTAGATTTTGTGGTGCCATTTTTCATAGTTAGGCTCCTCTACTCTTGTTTAGGAAAAAAACGATATGTTCAGCTCTAGGCACACCCAAAGGCAATAACTTTTCTTGTTTACTCATGTCAACCACCTTCCTATAGTTTTATTGATAAACCTAAATGGACTTTTTGACCACTGCATCTTTGAGAGCAGTAAAGCTAACCATTATGGGTATTTGGTAGTTGATTTAGTGAAGGAAGTAAATGTTGAGGTGGTGAGTCCTAGTTTAGTGACAATTACATGCGGTTTAAAGAATTGTGTGATGTTACTTATACCCTATGCCGAGTGTTATGTATTTAGTCTTGATTAGCCTAAGTCGTGCCTAGGGGATAGGTATCGGGTTTCCTAATAGCCTATAGCAGTAAAGGTCGGTTGGCTGTGTCGAAGCCCAACCCGACCCGTAGTGTATATAACAGTCGGTTCCCCCTCATCTCTATAAAAGGAGGTGAGGGGGGACGAGATTCACAACGCTTCTTTATCAATAAAACTAATCGGGTCGATTAGGGATACATACCTTGTGTAAATTACTTTTCTGTCGATTGCATCTTTGATCGGAATATTCCGCATCTAGTTGACCAGGTTGTAGTGAACGAATCACTACAAGTGGTATCAAAGCTTTGGTTCAAAGTCTCGCTGGTTTGCTAGGATCGATCGGGTGCAGCAGATCGACAGGAAAGGGTTCTTCTCACTTCTTCTCGAATAGCGATCGGTGAAAGGGGTTTTTTTTGGTTTTTTTCTAGTTTTTGAAGATCGAAGGTTCGCTGGTGGTGATGTCTGTTGCTGCCATTGTTAAACAAGAAGAAAGAAGAAGATAAAAAAAGGGTCGTTGTTTTTTACAAAAAGTCAACGACAAACTTCAAAGGGTTTTGGTTGGGCCAGATATATTGGACTAACAATTTATTATTGTTGGGCCAAGGATTAATTAGTTTGGTTTATTGGGCGAAGTCTAATACATGTATATTGGGGCTGCACCAATTTTAATACTAATTTTTATTTGGTTTATTACAAGATAAAAAGGGTAGTATTACTTTGAAGGGATATTACACAAGGGGACTTTGTAATTCGTGATTGTGAGGGTTAATATCACAAGGTTTAGCGAATTATCGAAGGGACTTTGTTAATTTGTGATTGTGAGGGTTTATCACAAGGTTTAGCAAATTAATAAAGGGATAAAGAAGTGTTAAAGACTTGTCGAGGTTGCAACATTTCTTAGGTTATTAGAGATCGGTTTGCAAAATTAAAAGTACGACAAGGGTTACTTCAAAAGGCGCCGGGTACTTTCTTGATTCAAGGATTGTCGATTTATTGGATAGGTTATTTCCAAGGTTCAGTCGATATTTGAGTCAGGAAGGGTTTTACTTTTGAAGGGTTACTTGGTTTGATCGATTACTAAGATTTTTATCTTAGGGTTATATCGATAAAGCAAAGGTGTTTTATACACAAGATACTTTGCTAGATCGTGTTTTTGTGTAGGTAAATTCACAAAAGGTTAAGCGGTTAGCAAAGGGTTAAAATAAGATGACGCTGAGCAAATTTGACATCGAGAAACTCGATGGGAAGAATGACTTTGGGTTATGGCAGGTAAGGATGAAGGCTTTGCTGGAACATCTGGAATTAGATGCAGCATTGGAAGAATTACCCGCCACCACAATAGTAGCTTACGATAACGTCATTCAGAAAAAGGCTTACAGCGCATTGATCTTGTGTTTGGATGATCGTGTCCTACAGGAGATCACCAAGGAGACGACTGCAGCAGGGATTTGGAAAAAGTTAGAGACTTTATACATGACAAAGTCTTTAGCTAATCGTTTGTACTTGAAGAAAAAGTTATATACTTTTCAAATGCATCAAGGTAAGAGTCAGTCTGAACATATTGATGAGTTTCATAAGCTCGTGGGTGACTTAGCGGCTATAGATACTGCTATATCAGATGAGGATCAGGCATTATTATTACTCACATCTTTACCATCGTCTTACGATAATCTCGTGGAGACTTTGCTATATGGTCGGGATACTTTGAAGCTAGAAGACGTGCTCGTGACACTTAATTCTAGGGAACTTCAGAAGATGACGGAAGCAAAGGGTGATGGTGGTGAAGGGTTGTATGTGAGGGAGAGATCTAATCAGAGAGATATGGAGCAGGGTGAAAATAGTTCGTGGTTAAGGTCACAAGGAAGGAGCAACAAACTCAGGTGTTATATATGTCAGTCTAAGGATCATTTGAAGAGGGATTGTCCCAGGTATAATCACAAGAAATCTCAAGGTTTTGTCAGGAGTAAAGATCAGGTATCCGGTTCTAGAGCTGATGGGTATGACAATGCTAATGTTATGATGGCTATGAGTGTTGATGAACTTTTGGACTGGATCATGGATTCAGGGGGCTCATACCATATGACACACAGGAGAGATTACTTGGTTGATTTTAAGGAGTATGACGGTGGTAATGTACTACTAGGTGATGGTAGGGAATGCCGTGTACGAGGGACAGGAAAGGTTCGAGTACGAATGAGGGATGGATCAAGTTTCTTGTTGGACAACGTCAGGTATGTTCCGGAATTAAGACGAAACTTGATATCGTTGGGCACTCTTGAAAAGGAGGGTTTTACCGTGAAGATGCAGTTCGACAAGATCAAGGTTATAAAGGGTTCACTGGTGGTACTATCAGGAACCAGAAGGGCTAATTGCGTATATACCCTGAACGGTCAGGCTATGACTGGGAAGACAATGAAGGGTAGGAAGCAGTTAGGAAAATTTCAGACTGGGTGGAAGATCAAGACAGGTGATGTTCTTGATTCATGTAATCAGAAGTCTAAACAACAATGTATGAAGAGTGGGGTGACCAAACATTTGGATGTTGCGGGGTTACAGCATCAAAATGGGTTGGTTGAGAAGATAAACGTGACACTCTTGGATAAGGTACGTTGTTTTCTGATTAAGTCTGGTCTGTCCAAGGTTTTTTGGACAGAGGATACAACCATGTCTACATATCTAGATAATAGGTCACCATCAGCAGCGATTGGATTCAAGAAGACTATAGATATGTTTGGGGTTTTTGTTGGCTTGCTAGTATTGAGCAAGGGATGCTTGAACCAGTTAATTTCAAGTGCATATTCCTGGGATACCGTAAAGGTATGAATGTTGATCAACTTTGGAGGTTAGATGACGTTACTTCAAAGGGAGTGCTTTACAGGAATATGGGTTTCAATGAAAGTGGACAATACAAGAAAACTTTCATTGGTTCTGGTGTATGTACAAGTTCAGTGCAGGTGTTGCAAGGAGTTGAGTTTGAGGTGGAATATCGGGAGGATCATGCATTTGAGGTGGAACCTCAGGGAATGTTGATCATGTAGATGTTTCAAAGAATGTACAAACTCAAGTTTTGATATACTATCATCTAGCACGTGATAGGGAGCAACACTTAGCACGGGAACTATTCAAGAATAAAGAAGACAATAATGATACTACTTTTGCAGTTGCTGCAGTGAAGAAGATATATGCACACGAGTCATTGACTTTCAATGATATAGTTGCTTGTGAGGTTCTTTCCAAGTGGATGGCTAGATTGAAGGAAGAAATGGATACTCGGTTAGATGTGCATGTGCTCAGCAACGGTTGCAGGAAAAGCAGTGACGACAGATACGGTTATTACTGGGAGGATACACCAGGTATGTTCATACATCTATTTCTCTATATAGATTGTATGGTATTTTCTTGCGGATGCAAGGCTGAGATCTCGGTTACCAAGGGTTTGCTGGTTAAAGCAAAGGGAAATATACTTTGTATTAAGATCATCAGGAATCGGAGTGGTAATACTCTAAGGGTGTCACGGTCCAGGTTTTACAACAGAAAGTTGGTACAGACTTTGTTGAAGGGACACTCCATACTGTCGTTGGAGGATAGTCTATCAGGGGACTGTGATGTGGTAAAGAATAGTAAGTGGTCATATATATATGCGGTTGGAAGCCAGGAGTATCAGGTGGTCTGCACGAGACCTGACATAGCATCTATAGATGTGAGTATGTTGGATAGGTTTGATCATGGATTACAGACATACGTACAAGTTTTTGTGGATTTTGACTACACCATGGGTAGATCGATCACTATCATGGGTAGATCCATCACAGGGTCCGAGTTGCTGATACATGGATGTGCGTGAAGCTTAACACTATTGCAGTTAATTGTGAAAATCAGGGCGCGATTCATTTATCGCGGAATCATGTTTTTCATGATAGGACAAAGCACATCAATGTGCGTTATCACTTTATCAGAGGAGTCTTAGAAGAAAAGACGGTTGAAGTTCTGAAGGTGGGGACTGAACACAATGCTGCGGATGCCTTGACGAAGGTGGTACCTAGACGCAAGTTACAACACTACTTGGAGTTGCTGAGTGTTGGGATAGGCTAATATAAGCCTAAGGTGGAAATTGTTAGGTATTTAGTCTTTATTAGCCTAAGTCGTGCCTAGGGGATAGGTATCGAGTTTCCTAATAGCCTATAGCAGTAAAGGTCGGTTGGCTGTGTCGAAGCCCAACCCGACCCGTAGTGTATGTAACAGTCGGTTCCCCCTCATCTCTATAAAAGGAGGTGAGGGGGGACGAGATTCACAACGCTTCTTTATCAATAAAACTAATCGGGTCGATTAGGATACATACCTTGTGTAAGTTACTTTTCTGTCGATTGCATCTTTGATCGGAATATTCAGGTTGTAGTGAACGAATCACTACACCGAGTATAAAATGTTTTTATCACATAACCTGTAGGTTTCCTTTGTGTGTTTTTCGCATTTGTATCGTTTCATATACGAATCCTTTATCATTGCTAGGCCGACTAGCAAACAAACTAGTCGGATTATTCATGGGTATTGTCGGTGAGGTGATTATAGGCCTAGAGACCATCATGGTGCTATCAAGCTAGTCTTTAACCAAATAATTGTCGTGTTTCAAATACGACTCTTGTTAGTGTGATCCGTTACACACTACATATTACACAATGCGGTACTAACATTGTAAATAAGTCGGATTTAATAATGATCCATCACCTTGTGCAATAATCATGTTAACCAATAACCAGCCCTTTATATACAGTTTAAAAAATTGTGTATTCTCATTTCCTTACATGTTATGAGCCGGATTCTCTAAAGTAGCTTTGTTACATCACATCAGATATTCATAGTACATAAAGAAGAGCGCGGTAGGATGATCTTTCGAGAGACTGTTAAGGTAGAGATAAAATCGAACTAAATATTCATCAGCAACAAGATGCGCATCCATGACATCATTCTTACACGTCAAAAACCATAGATCCTGTGATTTTACTCTCTTTAAGCTGCCTCGACAAAACAGACAAGATGCAGAACTCATGCTCCTATTGCATTTCAGCCAGAAATATATCTTTTAATCATCCCAAATATTTGACAGCTAATTATGCATAAATAAGCGTTCATTTTTGGTGAAAGAATGTTATATGTTGGAAACAATCCGACCCAACCCATTGAGTGCTCTACCTCAAGCCATCGACATCATACGAGATTTCGTTGACCCAAAACCGTTACACGACAGGCCTTGTTTTAGATGGTATAAAACCGCCTATAAAGTTGGAAAATTTGGCAAAAAGTGTTTCATGTCAACACAACTTGACTCATTTTGGCGTGTAGTTTTGACCTAAGTACCTAACACCGTCACACAATATGTCTGCCCGCACATGTTTTAAGATATTGGTGACATACCAGTCTCTAGAGGTAAGCATATCGGATTTTTCTAAAAACCAGATGGTTTGAGTCAACAAGTCAAAAAACCGGATTGACCTTAAAACCAGATCGGTCCGGAATTTTTTAGATTTTACTCGGTTTTCAACTGGATCCGATCGGTTTTAACTTGGTTTTAACCTGTTTTCAATCGGATCAGATCGGTTTTTAACCGGTCCTGACCATTTTATAAAACCGGTTACGACCCACCGTTTGAGAAAAACCGAGTTTTTTAAAACCGGTTTTGGTTTTGTTCCCCGGATCGAAACATAAACCGGTTTTTTCCCACCTCTACCAGTCTCGATAGCAGTTGATGCACATAGTGTGGCAGCAATTAGGTAGAACAACTCGTGTACAAGATTTTAAGCAAATCCCACACTCATCTTCTCTTCCACATCAAGATTTGTAAGACTCATTTTGTTTTCCGATTTCTTTTTGTTAGGTGTTACCATCCTAAAGGTCGCTCTCCTTTAATACCACAGATCATTGAATAATCGAGTTCCACTAAGTCATAGTGTAGCCTTCGTATAGATGGCGAGTGTATAACAACTGCAAATTATGGGTCTTTATGAGAAAAAGGAAATATAAATGTAAATGGGTCAAATTAGTTATTTCGAAGCGATCAACATCCAAATACTACATTTTTATGTGGTATATGGCAAGTTCTCACTACACTAAATCATACTTAAGCATCATTACATATAAAGTTTATCGGCCTACCTATTAGAACATAACGGGATGTGCTAATTCATTGTGAACTAGTTTCATTTAAAATCTCGCGCCATCTTTGGCTCTAGGAATTGCAGTTGCCCTGCAAAACCAATACCAACAGACACAATATCAGTAACACAACATTTTTTCGTCTATTATAAGTGTTACAACACACAGATGCAACCAGTAATCCGTTTTACTCGGTTCGAGTTTGTATGGCAAGACTCTCACTTCTTTTCTTTTTGACAAAATATAAAAACTCATATAGAGACATAGAGTTATTAAAAAAGAAGAGACAAAAATGGTTGTGTTGGTTCTGGCCAAGTTTTTGTTGTGTTGCAAAATTGAGCCCAACACAATATTTAACTAGAATAACAGCCCAGACCAGCCCAGCCCAAGAAGAGTAGTAAATAAAACACATAGTCACTCACACTTTAACCAAACCCTAAACTCATAACCTCAAAAACATTCGCCGACACTTGTGTTTTCTTTAAGATCCTTGATGAGTCTAGATTCCGAGAGCATGTCTCGAAGATCTACTCCTCGAGGTTCTTTCTTGTTTTAATCTTTATATCCCAAACTACTACAGTAATATTTACTCTTTTCTTTTGGTTTCATCTTTTTCTCTGACTGTATCTGTCTTTTTGTGATGAAGGTTGTTGTTACCTTAAAAACCAAAACAACATGAAGGTCATACATCATGATATAAAGAGTATTATCATTGACTGCACCCGTCTGCTTAAAGAGAAGCAGAGATTGTGCGTTTTTTAATTTCATTGAGCCTCTAGTATAAGGATGTCAATGCCTGCTCCGTGGTCAATAGATCGTCGTCTCACGCTGTAAAAGGATATTCATATCAGCTTTAACCGTCCTCTCTCACGTTCTTCTATCGACATTGATTTTTGTGTTTGTATGTTTGATTAGTATAAGGGTGTTAATGAACATAAGTAAAGAGTCTTGCAGTTTTGTTGAGTACTGCAATAAAGATCCTCATTTCGTTGGTCTTCGAGCAACTTGGCAAATATCACCCCCACATCTTACACATGTATATGTAGCTAGTGCCTGTTTCAATGAGGCTTTTATTATTGTAGTGACAGGGAGTACAATTTCGCTAAGGGGCTGTGCAAAAAAGAAAGGGAAAACAAGCTTTAAGGCCGAAGTTCTTTGGGCATATTATTGCAGCTAACCTAATTAGCTAGCTCTTGAAGAATGAGTGGTAATTGACAAGTGTATCTGCACTTTGTAGTTTGTAGTGGATGATCATATTTGCAGTAAATGTTTTGTAAAATTTATATTGGGCTACAATAACATCTGTTCATATAGTTTTGAGGATAATTGGCATTTTTAGTATATTTAGTTACTTTTGGTATGCTCTTGTTGGTTTATTTTGTAATATTTAGTTACTTTCGGTTATCGATCACTTAAAGGATGTATAACGTGGACATTTGTACATTTACACAAATCGTGTAGAAACTCTCTTTAATAATATGTATGACTTATACGTAAAACAAGATTGTTTGGGTTGTTTGGTCATCACTTACCCTAAGTAAAATCTATTCTGAGTGTGAATGTATATTTTGTGGTATCTTTGTGGTTGATTTGGTGTTCATTTTGCTGCACGTGTTTGGTGTAATTGATTTGGCGAAAGAAGTAATTGCTGATATGGGATGCCGAGTTCAGATCTGGTCTAAAGAATCATGTAGTGTAAAATGTCCTAATAAAACGTGAACAATGTACTTATATAACTTATGAAGTGTGTGTTTTCTGTGTTTTTCGCATTTGTAGCACTCGTGTAGTACAAGTCCCTTATCACTTATTATGTCGACTAGCAAACAAGCTCGTTTGATTCAATCTACATTTCTATTCTACATATACGTCGGATTATTCCTAGGTATTGCCAGCGAGATGATTATGGACCCAGAGAATACATCGCGGTGCTATCAAACTCTAACAAAAAATCATACTAACATTCCACATTGCGCCGTACATTGTAAATAAGTTGGAATATAAAAAACATCCATAACCTTAAGAATAATCGTGTTAACCAACAACCAGCTCTCTATATACAATTTTGAAGATTGTGTATTCTCGTCTCATTACATGTTATAAGCTGGATTCTCAAAAGTAACTTTGTCATTACATTAGATATTGAGATAAAATCAAACTAAATCTTCACCAGCAACAAGATCCGCATCCATGATTTCATTGTTACACGTCAAAACCCATAGATCCCGTGATTGCACTCTCTTTAAGTTGCCTTGGCAAAACGGACAAGATGCAGACCTCGTGTTCCTGTTGCATTTCAGCCAGAAATATATCTTTTAATCATCCTGAATATTTGACGGCTAGTTATGCATAAAAGCCAACTCTGCTACTGATGTGATCATCGCCATCATTTCACCTCTCAGATATTAAACCTCGGTCAATCAGTTAATCAAGTTCACATCTTCGGATTCCGTTTAAAGCAAGGTTAGCCAAACTTCTCGCCCGTCTTGGAGTTTAACTTGTACTTGGAGAAACATAAAGTTTGAATACGGAGTAATTTGAAGTTAAAATGAACAACTAAACAACAGAATCGATATTATTGGTTCTGGTTTTTACTTTTTATTTTTTTAGAGTATGAATGGCAAGTTTATCACCATCACCCAATTCACTAACCACTGGCAGTTAGTGCTCCAATGTTGCCACCACCATTAACTCCGTCATCACCACCACCAGCATCACCACCACCACCAACACCACCACTACCAGTAACTGCACCACCACCACCCGTAATTGCACCACCCGTAACTGCACCACCACCATCAGTGACTGCCCCACCACCGTCATCACCACCACCAACTACTGCTCCACAACCATCATCACCACCACCACAGTAACTGCACCACCACCATCAGTGACTGCTCCACCACCGTCATCAGCAGCGCCACCATCTGCACCACCAACTACTTCCCCACCATCAACACCATCACTACCCCACCACCACCACCATCTGCACCACAAACTACTGCCCCACCACCAGCACCAATCACTGCCCCACCACCGTCATCGCCTCCACCACCGCCATCTGCACCACCTCCTTCGCCTCCACCATCAGGAAGATGGTGGTTGATTAGGGAATTCGAGGTCCAAGTTTACTAATGAAGATCTTGTGGAGGCTATAAATGGGTAATTTGTTGGGGTCGGGTGGATTTGGTTTTCTTTACATGGGGTATCTAGCTGATGGGACGGAAGTGGCACTAAATTAGTCCAAGGTTGGTGTTGGACAAGGGGAACGTGAGTTTAGTGCTAAGGTGGAAATTATTAGTCGGACACATACTTAACTCATACGAACCTATCTCCCATACTAGGCCCGTAGCAGTTTATAAAATTCATTCAAAAAGCAACCTAGCTTGTTTGAGGAGGAGGGGACAGCTAGGCTTTATAAACCATCAACCGATCCCATACTTGAACGATACATTCTTCCACCGTCATGTCATGGTAAATAGTTCTGCTGGAAAGTTTATTTAGTGGGTGTTTGGATGTGCTTATTGAAAACAAATTATTCATTTTGAAAACTCCATTTTGAAAAATCATCATTTTGAAAACTCCATTTTAAAAAATAGTGTTTGGATTTGATATTCCAGTTTGAAATCGCAATAATCAAATAATCACTTTTTTAGTGTTTGGCAAATTTGATTATTTGATAATAAACTTCATTTTGAAAGCTTACTTTTCCAAAACTCCATTTTGAAAATGAAATAAGTAGCTCCCCACTAACTATTTCAAAACTCCATTTCGGAGCTTCTAAACGCAAATAATCACTTATCTCCATTTATTACCCAAACACATTTTTTTAACTTATCTCCATTTTGAAACTGAGATATGGAGATAATCTCCTCCTAACCGCACATCCAAACACCCCCTTAGTTAACCACATAATGTTGCTGATATGTGTCCGTGTTTGTTTAACTACGTTGCAATTACCGTTTTAGTGTCAGAGATGGTTTTAGATTGGCCAACACGGGTAAAGGTTCCTTGGGGTGCAGCAAGGGGTATTGCATACCTACATCAAGAGTGTAAGTACTAGAAAAACATACGACATTAGTAAATGGTATGTAAGGTATGCAAATAAATATATCGTTATGTTCACTTTATACAGTTCATCCACGGATTATTCATCGAAACATATAGTCATCTAATATAACTTTGAGGCTCGGGTATGCCCTTCTGTCATAAATATTATTTTGTACTGTATTTTAGTGTGTGTATATATGCTTTGTGTTTAACTATTGGCTTTTGAGAGTAACTAAGTGTTTAACTTCTTACTTCATAGGTTTCAGATTTTGGACTTACCAAATTAGCTACAGGTATGTACACTCGTGTCACAACACGCGTTATGGGAACTTTTGAGTATGTTTTACTCAATTAACTATTTGACTATGCACTTAGTTTATTTGTGTGCGACTTCATTTCAAATATCCAAAATGTCCCACAAACATGAGAAAATTTGAGGAACAAGGTCAATGTGTGTTGTTGACTCCAAATATGTTCAACCGAGAAATGCTATTATTCTTTCAGATGCAAACTCTCCCTATTAGTTTTATTGAAATTCCATTTCTTTACATTCAGATACATGGCGCCTGAATATGCTTTAAACGGTAAGTTGACTGAGAAATCAGATGTCTTCTCCTTTGGAGTGGTTCTCTTGGAACTAATCACTGGTCGTAAATCTGTGGATGCATCTCAGCCGTTGGGGGACGAGAGTCTTGTTGAGTGGGTAAGTTACTGTCAAACTGATTAGTTCCTTATCATGATAATAGGTTTATTCTATTCAATCCTTTTTGGACTTTTATAAATTCTATATCTTTCATTGTTATGAACTTGAAATAAGCACATAAATAAATTTATGTTTTATTGATTTTTCAGGCTCAGTCACTGCTTAGTCGTGCACTTAGAACAGAGGACTTTAGAGTGTTGGTTGATCCGAGACTTGGTACAAAATTTGTTGCAAGTGAGATGTTTCGCATAATTGAAGCTGCGGCTGCATTCATACCACACTCAGGTACAAAAAGACCGTGCATGGGGCAGGTATATTACTAATAATATTTTCCAAGAAAGATCAAGGATTAATATTTAACCTAAAAAAAAAAAAAAAAAAAAAAAACCATTTTCCATAAAGTTGCTCAAACTGATATATATAGCTTTGGACAACAATCCACAGAGGCCATTCTGCTTTGGAGAATGGAGTTCGGAAGTGAAAATTACAGCACGGGTTATTGAGATTTGTGTATTATTCTCATTGTGTGAATATCGGAAAGATTTTGACTTGTTTTGAAAGAAAAAGATCATGACTTTTGATCAGGTTTTGTAATTAGTTTCGATAGCTAAATATTGTATATTCTGACCTGTTCTACCCGCACAGAAATGACCCATTTTGACTTTTTCACCCCACCCAACTTGCTGATCTACCCATAAGTCCACTTCTTATAGCAATAGATGTCCACTGTTATTTGTTAGTCCAACCAGAACTCTAACAATATAGTCTGTGATGCTAGATGCTCTAATAATCAGATTCGCTAATGAAACAAACGAAAGTGATGCAATTGAGATAATCAAAACGTACCTCTCTAATCTGGGGCAATTGGCCTTTATAACTCGCAGTTAGCTAGTCTGCACATAGAATTGCTATCTGGACTTTGATAGTTAAGTGAGTTGTTATTTGTAAATATTGTTATTTGATACTTGTTATTATCTTCCACTGTTATAACACATTAGAACTCACGGTAATGTTTACCGGTTCTATAAAGTTACTGTAACGATAACGGTGTTACATACTAGAACTAGATGTTGGAACTGAAATGAGCTAATTGGGTTTTATGTTGAAGTTGTCTTCAACTAACCAAATTTTGGATGTAACATAGGCGATTTCGTGGAGATGTCAAGATGGACGGGTTGGGTATCGGGTCAAAACAGGTACGGGCCGAACAAGACAGTTACAAGTACATGTAGTCAGGTAGGTTTGGACTGACCCGCACAAACTTTTTTTGTCACTACCTTTATAACTGATACTCCGTATGTTTCAACCCGTTTGACTACTACCTTTATAGCTGATATGTGCTTCACCCATTTGAGAAAAAACATAATCCAAATGCGTCAAAATTTCCATCTTTACTAATTTTTACCACATGTTTATAACTTAAAAGCATTATCTAACTTTGGTGAAGTGATTTATCACCTTGTTTTCGTGAATCTTCATTTCATACCCATAAACAGTCAAAATTACCAGACGGCAAACGCTACTGTAGGTCTATAACCAATAAAGCAAAATGTTGGGATCAGATTAGGTACAAATAGAAAATGACGTCAATGAATTGAATGAAAGATATTTAACCTTCAGGACTTTGTCTAGGATAATTCCTTCAGCCATATTAACTTGTTCACCTGTGCCCACTAAGTCGAGATATGCTTGACCGTGTTTATTGGTTTTAGTATCAGCTAATAGTCCAATCGTGGCTTTTAGACTCTGTGAATGAGTATCATTCCAGCGAAGCCCATTTCAAGTACTTTGATAAGCTGTCAATAGTGAAGTTAAAATACAAATCATTTTATAAGAAGGAAAGTTGAACAAAACTTGCATTCACTTACAAAACGTTCACAACCTAACCTTTGTTCAGTGGGTATAATGGACGGCATAAATTAGTTCAACCGTGGCTTATGCCACGTCAACATAAATTAGTTCATTAGTTGTTTCAAAGCGAAAAGCCTAGTAAAATGGATCAAAAAGCTAAACAGGTAACGGGTGATCTTATGGTAAAAATTTTGTCCATCTAACCAATTATCACATTTATATGTAAACGGGTCAAATTAGTTGTTCCAAAGAGAAAACCTTGTCAAATGGATCAAAATGCTAGACGGATAATAAATGTTCAGAAAGACAAACCATAAAAGTTGCTTATTGTTGCCTTCCTTCCATGCCTAGATATTTGTGGTCCATCTGCATATACTTGCAACGGAAGATTTTCGTATCATGTACTAAATTTTTCTGCCATATAACACATGTTCTCACTATACTATATCAGTATATCATACTTAGGCCTTAATTAGAAAAAAAGTATATCCAATACCAACCTTGTAGACAAGAACATGAACAAGGTTTAAGTATGAGTAGTAGGAAATAAGCAAGTACAAGAGGAATCAATCCATTGAAGCACGAACATAACGAGAGGTGCTAATTCATTGTGAACTAATTTCATTTGAAATCTCAGATGGATATCTAGGCATCGCAGCTGCTCTGCAAATCCAAGACCAGCATACACAATATCAGAAACCCAACATTTTTTCATCTATTATCAGAATTCAAACACTCCATACAAGTGCTACAACACATAAATACAACCACTAATTCTGTTTTACTCGGTTCGAGTCTGTATGGCAAGACTTCCAAGCCCGTTTGATTAGTCTCCCAAAAGGTCTAAAAAAGGTTAAAAAAACAATAACACATGCAAAAAAAAAAGACTTACAACACAGCACTCATATGTCTTTGGTTCCTCAGAAGCTTTTAAGTGTACTATATAGAGTTAACATATACTGTAAAAAAGTAATATGAAATTCGGAGTATATATAAAAGGAAAAAGTCAAAAATGGGAGGAGAAAGGGGAGGAAAAATGATCTTTCACAAACCACATCAGCATGAAATCTTGACCCTATATCATTTTCACACGGATCGCCAAGGTGTACCAATGAATGGCCAAGATCAGATCACCAAGGTGTACCAATGAATGGCCAGGATTATCTTCAAACAAACACAAAAATCCTCAAACACAAATGTCCATTGGGTAAAAGCCACTCCTTTACACCCTTTATATCTCTATATATCAGACACATTAGAACACACCTAACCCAAACTTTTTCTGTACGAATTTAATTTCATTTAGATCTGAGAAAGTAAGCTAAAACACTCGGAAGTCCAAATCTCAGAAAAGGTATCCATCTTATCTCTTCGTGTATTCTTGTTTTCAGTCTTGCTAGTTATGTTTAATGAAACAAGCGATTTACATGCATAAAGATTGAGTATTTATATTTGTTTTAGTAGTTTAAAGACTAGTTTATTTTTTTTTTGTTATACTCGATCTTGAAATATACAACAAGTCCTGTCTTTTTGATAGTGCTGATATATTTTCTGTCTTTTTTGTCATGAAGGTTGTTTTTGAGACAAGTAGTATGCTTCTTCTTATGGAAGTCGTGATGGTTGTTGGTGAAATGTCTGTTTGGGCTCGACATACACAACTATGCTTTCATATCACGGAAGGTTTTTGTTATCTTCAAAACCAAAACAACAAGATCAAGGTTATACATCATGACATAAAGAAGAAGCATGAGGCAACCATGAGCAGGTGCGGCCATGACAGATCTCTTCAACTATGGAGCCAGCATTCAACACAAAACCAACATCCGCATGGAAGAGTACGGTCTTGAAGCGGCGTTGACTTAATTGTTGTGAAGGTCTTGATCATATATTTCCAGGATCGATAACGACCAAACTAATCATGAACGATCATATATATAAAGACAGAAATTGATTTAGGGAAGAACAAGAAAAGATATGGGGTGAACCCTTTCTGCAGATATTATTGATATGAATATAATGGGTTACTTTGAATTACAGAGAACCTATCCTATATATAGTATGTGAATCGGTGCCTTATGAAGCTATACACCGTTTCAATAAAAGTAAAAGATATATACAACCGTTCCTAACTGCTGTATTTACCCTAATGGGTTTGGGTATGGGCCTAAGAGCCCGTTTATGTTCTTCCTGTATTTCTCTTCCTGATGTCTTTTGCACAGGCTTGATCTTTTGGCCTCTAAGACATTAAATCAGGTCCAACAGTTCCCCCTAATGTCGAGATGCCAAAATCTTGAACGTCTCCTAGCACTCCCTGCGTTTCTCTGTCTTCTAAAGTGTACATGGCTTTGGTTGGTTTGTTGCATATGGTTTCTTCTTGCTTTGATTTAAAAATCAAAGCCTTATCCTTTGTGTATAGTTTGTTTTCTTGCAGTCTTCATCATCCTCCATAATATGCTTACCCCTCTTGAACATCCAATTCTCGCACAAGTTCATCGCCTCAAGACTCTGTCGTCTTCCTCCATCCTTATTGATGTGGGTGCCTATGGTTTGTTCCATATAATGATGTAATAAACATCCCTTGTAAGCCATATCTTCTTCCATCTATCCTTGTTGTGCAAGGATTCTGCAATTGTACCAAAAATAATTTAAACCGTACACATCTTCTTGAATTTCTTATGAAAAACGTGTTCTTCCTTCTTTTGCAATAAACCACGCAGCCATCTTCTCTGTCTCTTTTCTTTCTGTTCTTCTCTTTCTTTTCCAAATCTGTTTTTTTTCTTCTTCTGCCTTTTATGTTTTCTTCCCTTTTTCTTTCTTTTTTGATGTTCTTCCTTCTTCCCTTCTGTCTTTTTCTTTCTGTCCTTTTTTCTTTCTTCTTTCCCGAATGATGATCGAACCATGACGTTTGATTCTCAGGCTCTGATACCACTGTTGTGAAGGTCTTGATCATATATTTCCAGGATCGATAACGACCAAACTAATCATGAACGATCATATATATAAAGACAGAAATTGATTTAGGGAAGAACAAGAAAAGATATGGGGTGAACCCTTTCTGCAGATATTATTGATATGAATATAATGGGTTACTTTGAATTACAGAGAACCTATCCTATATATAGTATGTGAATCGGTGCCTTATGAAGCTATACACCGTTTCAATAAAAGTAAAAGATATATACAACCGTTCCTAACTGCTGTATTTACCCTAATGGGTTTGGGTATGGGCCTAAGAGCCCGTTTATGTTCTTCCTGTATTTCTCTTCCTGATGTCTTTTGCACAGGCTTGATCTTTTGGCCTCTAAGACATTAAATCAGGTCCAACATTAATTCATCAATTCCATCAAGCACATGATCATAATACGCGCAAATGTTGCCCTTCACACTTACTTTCTCATGTCATTTGTGTGCCTCAAACCTCATCTATAGCATCTTTTAAAAAAATATAGTCTACGTCTATGATGTAAAGAAGAAGCATGAGGTATTGGTTTAAACAAGATTGAAGGTCTTTGGATAATTTTTAGTTTGCGTTTTTTTTATGATAATTAGCATATTAATTAAGTATTTATAAAACAGTTTAAATCCTATAAGGATTATGAAGCGAAAAAGGCCAGAAGGGGTAGATATTTTTAAGCTTTCATGTAGTGTTTATGACTTTCGGATTAATGTAACTTAAATATGTTTTTTTTATGCTTATGTATTAACTACCTTTGATGTGTAGCCGCTGTTGCAATCTGTGTTTAAAAAAAGCGCGCTTTAGGCACGCCTTAGGCATTGCGTTTACGTGATGCATGCCTCGGGCATACCAAAGATGGTTTTATAAGATTTATTTGTAATATAGTAATTGTTTTGCAAGATTTATTTTGGGCAACAAGAACATATGTTCATCGAGTTTTTTTCTTGTTGGAACAATCTCGTAAGTTTACATGATCAAAAAGCCGTAACAACCGCCATCATTGCGTTGATATAAATGTCTCGCCAAGATACGGCCATTCGCACAGTTGATAAAATCTAAGTGACCTAACCCAGAATCAAGCGATCTATTTGCCTATATAATACGATCGTTTTGAATTAACCGCTATAGCTGCGTTTGTATAAATTCCCAGCCAAGATGTGGCCATCTCAGACGTTAATGATTTCCGTAACATAACTTAAGGCAAAGCGATCTCGTTACTTATATTATAAACCATCATAACAGTCGTTTAGAATGACAGATCCATTCCGCTGCGCACTCGTAGTTAATGGTTTAACTAGTTCAAGATCATTAATTGATTTATTCAATTAATTAAAGGTTGGTTTTATTATTGTTTTATTATGTGTTAATCATAAATATTATACTAGATCCATTCCGCTGCGCACTCGTAGTTAATGGTTTAACTAGTTCTAAATCCCAACACAAACCATCTTCGCTATCATTGAATGATAGAATTTGAATGATCAAGCAAAAGTAGTGTCTCCATGTACGACCGTGCAGTAAATTGACCAGGTGCTCCACTAATCCCAACACTATCGATACGTCCTGACGAAGGTTCATAAACTTCAATTTGAGAGACATTAATATCATCATCATCCTCCAATGCAAGTACAGCTTCACCACTGTTCCTAAAACTCAGTACTTGATATAAATACTTACCCTCAAGCTTAATAGTATATATCTTTGTAAACGGTTTATTTACACCATCTTTCCTCATCCACACACCACAATCTTCGTTATCGTCATAAAACTCAAGCAAACCAAGTGACTCATTCACCCTCACCACACATAAATGAAAAGCACGTTTTAATCTCTCAGAAAGAAATACTTCACCAAACTTCTCGCTTTTCAAATCAAACGAAAGAATAGAAATAGGAGGAGTACACCAATAAATAATCCCATCTATAAAAACATGATTCCAATCTAACCGACCCAAGTTAAAAGGTGTGCCTGTATACACAGTTTTCCAAATGCGAGACCTTAAAGTAAAGACCTGGACCTCCCAAGATATCCCATCAAAAATATTAATCTTTACAAGCATAGGGTCATTAGTATCACGACAAACCCCAAAACCAATACGAGTATAAGAAATGACACCGTATATATCAAACACATCAGGGATATGAATACCAACCGATTTTCTAATACAAGGGCTCCAAAGTAGAACCATATAACTTTTTAAGTGTGTATCTTGGTACCGGCCATAAAAACATAACAACCCATCAACGGAACCGATTAGTATTGGGTATCTTATTAATGTAAGTGGGTCGGGAGGTGTTAGGGGGGACTTTTGTTGGGGAAAAGTGTTGTCATCGATAATCGAGGTATATGAGTCAACATCCGTGTACTGTATAATTAAATGGTGTTGTGGGTTTGGGTGATGGATGTGGTAGTTTTTATAAACTCCGGGTTATCTATTAAAGACTTCCACTGTTTAGAAACGGATCGAAACTGAACAAGTGATTTGACAGGAAGTCGTTTCATGATTTCTGATTGGATATCAAAAGGTATGTAATCTGACATTTTTTGATGAGAGTTGTGTGTTTTATGAAAGAGAAAGACAGAACATGAAATGAGCCACAGGTGTACACTACTACTACTTGATTTAAATTGGACCTCTGTGGGCTTCACTACTTTGGACCACTGTGGACTTTTGGACAACTCGATTTATTTAAGCGACCACATGGGCTAATTTTAAACAGTGTTAAACATATCAGGTATTTGGGTGGTGGTTAGAGATGTTTTTCGGTTCAGATTTCAGGGTGTTTGGTTTGTTGTTTTTACTTTTATTTTGGGAATAACCGTAAACTAAATCATACTAGAAGTTTACTTATTTATTGTCGGCGGAGCACAAATAGAAAAAAGTGACATGGCACTATCTAAACCGTATAAATTCATATTAAAATTAATCTAGACCACTTAAAATCATGCCCCATTTAAGGCATTTCAGTTGAAAAGATATGCATTGGATTATAACACGTTTGTTATCAAGTATCTGAAGATAAGTACAAAACTAATCTCATCAAGAGCCTACTTTTACCAAACTTTCAGATAAATTGGGTACTTTTAGCATCATTTCCGTCCGTCACTATCCCTATATAAGTTAACATATCTCATTGTTTTATTCATCCACATGTTACCCTTACTATAATCATCTGAAACATCCAACTCGACTCGAAAGAAAAAATATCAATTTCAAAGAGGTTTAACATTTTAATACAAATCTTTTAAAGATTTTTGTTAGAAGATAATCACCTTCTCTTTTTATCCGAACATAAAGATATGTTATTAACTAAATTGTTATAACATATGATTGTTTCGATTCAAAAGACATAAACAATTATAAGGCACCTACCCGAGACCAATTAATAGATCTTGAAACGAGTACTTCTTGGTTCATGACTCTATGGATTGTTCGCATGACTTTAAGTAGGAATAATAAAACGGGGTTATGTTTGCAATTCGAGCTTTAGCAGAAAAAGTACTACAGGTTATCTTCATTATTCGTGTTTCATATTGGTGATAAGATTAGAAGAGTTTCAGTTTAATTGATGGTTGATGTGTTTGAATTTGCATCGTCATGAAGATGTATGATTGATCTGACTTTGATGAAGTGATTGATATATGTCATATTGGATAAAGACGAGTAAATGATAGCTTTATTGTTTTGAAGGTTGTTGTGTGCTCTTGATAATTTTACATAGGAAATATCGAGTGAAAGTGATGGAGCAGACACATCTACTTTTAATATGACTTATTTATAGATGGAGCACACACATATGTTTTGACTTCACAAGTGTCAAAATACAAGCAAGTTTGTTCAATGTGTAATGCCTATTTTGACTTTTTTTAAAGTTATTTACCTTTAAACAATGTTTCCAGACCCGTGTTAATTTGGTTCCGGTCGTCATATCGTACTTATTTATAATTTTGAAATGCGTTTAAATCCGTCGGGTTTGGTTTTCTCGGGTCAACCCGTTTTTTAAATTACATGTAAATTTTATGTATTTCCGACGGAATTTAATTTTTACATATTATATTGGTTGGAAAAAAGTTTATATATCTAATATACGAAAGTTTTCATATATAAGGTTTGTTAAATGTTAAAATATGAAAAAGAAAATATTTCTTTAGAAAACCAAGTTGACTCGAATCGATCCGGGTTAACCCGGATCCGATGACTCGACGGAAGTGATTTAAAAACCGGGTTTCAAAACATTGCCTCTAAACCCTTAATTGATTTTAAAAAAGCCTAGCAACTTTTAGTTTGACTTCATATGTACATGTTGAAATAATGCATAGTACCACATGTTTTTTTAATCCATTAATTGAGTAACCGGTGTGGTTCTGTACGAAGCAATTAGAAAACAATGACATTATATGTTTAGTTTAACGTACATGAAATAATGTTTTTTGGAAAAGAATTGATTGACATATTTTATTTTTTGATTGAGAGTACAAATTGTTAAAGCACAAATACAACAATACAACAATTTATAGTTTGGAGTGTCTCGATAAATTGAGAGTGTGTGCAAATCATACTTTTTTGGAAACTTTCAACAAGACGTTCGTTAGTTAAAATAGTAACAAGGACTGAAAAAGTTGCAATTTAGGATTAAAATGGGGGTTTCTGTTGGAAAATCAAACTAAATAGTATTTTGTGTACAACATTAAGGACCAATGGTATATTTAATTCTTCAAGTAAGTTAATACGACGTCGCATAAAGAGTTTTGTTTACATTTCGAGCAAAATCATAAATTATCAGGACGAAAAAGTAAGTAGGAGCAGCTACATCTTTTTTATTTATATAAATTTATAGTTTTCTTTATATTTGTAGAGTTAGTAGCTTGGTTTTATAAACTTGGGGTTAAAGAATATTTGCATATGTAAGATGGTGTTTGTGATTGTTTATGTTTAAGACTTACTAGGCTGTGTTTACTTGATGGTGTCAACAAAATGCATTTAGACCAATACATTTATGCCTACAAAGGGTCGATAAAATTCGTCTTAATGGCAACATCGTAAACTTGCATAAGCCTAAACAAAAGCCTCCTTCATCTTACTCGGGTGGCAAATCGGGTTACGTTCTGGTTGATGGGTCAAAATTACCCTAACCTGAATACAACCATTTTGAATGATCGGCGGCTCAGCTAACATAACGCAAACACGAAATTTTAACCCATATATATACTCGTTGATGGGTTGAATAGGTTGCGCGGATTGGATTGGTTAAACGGGCTTTTGTTTGACCCGGTTAACCTGTTTTATCAAGAAAACTTGGCACAATACACATGTTAAACACGGTAAACGGTTTGTGTGTCGACCCATTTAACCAGTATAATAAAAATATATGCATTTCAAAATCTTAAATGAGTTTGCTGGTCAACCCGCAATCCCAATTTTTTCATCGGGGTAGCGTTCGTGGTGGTGCTTCAGGATTCTAATGTACTGCTTCGCTTTCCGGAACTTCTTATTTGGGTTACATGGGTCAACTCGAAATCTATTTAGACTCTACATGAACTTGTTAAATTTTCATGTGGGGTCAAAAATTACCACCGCTAATTTCTTGTTAAAGGGGATATGAGTATTAAATAGTAGTCTAGTTTCATAGAAAATAAGCATGTCCCAAACTGATTTTTCTAATTACCCCTAGTTAATAAAAAATTTCATTACATGAATAGTTGATGTGGTGATTATTTGGTTTGAATTGCTTTCAAATAGGAATGCCACACACCCCTTAGATGTGGAGTAGCTAGAAAAAAACTCGTATGTGATGAATAAGATTGTATGATTTTTGCAGTACGGAAACCTCAGTTCGATCTAACTGAAGAAGAAATAGAAAATAATAGAAGATGGTGAACCTGACGACATTTTTCGGGATGTCATTTGTTAGGCGCTTTTGTGTTCCGAAAATCGATGGATAGCTCTTCATCAAGACGAAAAGGTCTTCTATTTATTTAAACTTTCATTTTAATATTTGTTAACGATATTCGCTTGCAAATCTATTAATTACAAGTTAAGTTAGTTAAAAAAAGATATGACTTATTGTGTGATTATTTAGAGGCGATAAATTTCGTGCTGTAAGTGTTCGCGATCCACTTAGTAAAAGCTAGGGCCTTTTCGTGACTTATTTAATAAATGAGCTTCGTAACTAAACCTCAACTAGCCACACGGCTCAAACGAGCATGATAAATATGTGGGTTTATACATGAAGATATAGAAGCTCTGTAGATTTCAACCAATACAACTTACCAATGTGGGAAAACACGTTGCATATGTTAAAATAGTAAGGCAGAAAACTATAACTGAAATCACATTCTATATTCAACAAAGAGAGGGCTATAAATAGCTTTACATGGGCTACAAACAAGGTACACTAAAAACAACGTGGATTCATGAGTTCACGTGACTCCTAAAGACCATGCACTACTATGACCTACTTTCCATAACATTTGGTCAATCCTAGACTAAATCATACCATGATTTTTTTACCATTTCATTCTACTTTAATTAATCAAATACTTACTAACTATATTATACTAAAATTCTTATTTAAAATTAAACCCAACAAGCTCGAGCTTAAGTTTCTCAACAAATTAATGTTTTCTTTTCCTCTTAAAGGTTTAAATCGACAGGGAAAGCATGACGTCGTGCACTCTTTTTGGTTGATGACTGAACACCACCCTTCCCCAACGACCTAGCCTTAAGAAAATGAGGCAATGGATAAATATGTGTCCAGTGACCCTTCAATTTAACCGAAGTTTGGATGGCACACAAGACCTATGATCTTGTTGGGAATCATGGGATGTCACGAACCTAGCTGGATCGGTCGTAATTCGGATTGTCAAACAGGTTTTATTGGAACCAAAGTTAAAAATGTCAAACTAAATAAAAAAAAAGTTAAAAAACTATAGGGGCATAAATGCGAACATAACTTCTTCATTTTTTAAAATTTACTTCAGCTGAAATTAAATTTAGGCTTATTAAAAAAAAACCCAAATTATCAGAAAACCCAAATTGGATCCTTTGTAAACGAGAGATGGTGAACATGAAGACCTTTTTGGGGATGTCATCTCTGGAACGTTCAACACCAAAATGTAAGTAGCAGGACCATCTATTTATTTATAAATTTAGTAGCTTGGTTTCTTAAACATGGGTTTAGTGATTAATTATGCATATGTAAGAGGCTGTTTGGAATTGCTTATGTTTAAGACCTCTTACTAGGGTGCATTTAGTTGATAGAGAAAACACGAAACAACAAGGGAATTAGACATTGTATTCAAATCAAGAATTTCATCAAATTCTGTACAAAATAGAAAATATGCATTTCCTAATTTGACACAACACACCTAGGGGCCCGCCGGATACTAGTGATCGACTTCAGTGTTTGGGTGTCGGAGTAGGGATTAAAGTTGAAGCCACTGTACTTATGGTTTGACAGTTTCATTAATATATCTGCTCCAATACAATAAATGGAGCAAAATCAGTTCGAAAATGTATACTAATGTGCCCCGTATTTAAACTTAAAACCAATATCTAGGTACTCACAAGTAGTATGTTAGTAAATTTGATAATGTTTGGATTGAGGGTTAAGGAGAAGGAATGCAAGGGTATGAGTTATAAGTTTCCATGTTCCAACTAGTAAACTCGCATCATAGTAGTACGGTGGACTAAAGCCTCAAAAAATACCCAAGCTCAAACCTCGCTAGATGAATATCTAGAAACAGCCAAGAAAAAGTCCGGAACGATTAGGTCAATTACATAAGATCAAAAATGCTTGACTGACCCAGGTAGACTAAACAGGGATCCCTATTCGTACCAAGGCATGTAACAACTATGTCAAAGTATCCTAGTGATTCACAATCACGTATTCATAGCCATTCATACGGTTATCAGTATATAAATTGTGAATCATTCAGCTAATGAATGTGACAATATTAGTTATAATGGTTGTATAAACGATAAGGCCATTTAATCATATTCGACCAGCATGTTCGTTTTTTTAAAGCATCTCAGTGAGTAGACATTATAAGGTCGTTCTACCATTGTCTTCATCTACATCTTCATGTACTAAATGTTTTTTGTAATAGATATTACTAAAACAAACACTACTTCTGGTTAAAATAAGTCATGACACACTAGTGGGTAATGAAGTTAAAAGAGCTTGTTTCTCAGCCTTACGATTGTGATTCCCTAGAAACAGTGGACGAATACATTAAGTATGCCGACACAATACTACAAGTGAAAAAGATTGTATATGTTTAAACTTAAAGTCCTATGTTCTGCAAGTGAACGTGACGATGTTTTTCGGGATGTCATTAATTAGGCGCTTTTGTTTTCTGGAAATCTATGGATAGCTCTTCATCAAGACGAAAAGGTCCATCTATTTTTTTATACTTTCATTTTTAATCATTGTTAATGATATTTTCTTGCAAATCTATTAATTACAAGTTAAGTTAGTTAAAAAAGACTTGACTTATTGTGTGATTATTCAGAGGCTATAAATTTAGTGCTGCAAGTGTTTGCGATAGACACAGTAAAAGCTAGGGCTTTTTTCGGAGCTTATTTAGTAAATGAGCTTCGTACCTAAACCTCAACTAGCCTCACTAGCTCAAACGAGCCTAAGAAATACGTGCGTTTATACTTGAAGAGATACAAGCTCGAGCTTAGGTTGCTTAACAAACCAAGCTTTTTTTTCAGCCAGAGTTTGGATTGGACCCAAGACCTATTTCTCCATAGCCCTCCATTACAGGTCAACTAGACGTTTGTGATGGGAGAGTGATACCACCAAGGCAATGCCCTGATATGAACCGGATCGATAGAAGAGATAAAAGGATAGATAGGCTATAACAATGGGATAACCCGACCCCCCGATGGCTTATATTAATGAGATAAACCGACCCCCAGATTGATAACCAAATCAATACTTTAATTCATATTCAACATAATCTGTGTTACAACCTAATGCCCTATATATAATAAAAGATTCCTAGACTTAACTTGTTCCCTAAGATAATGAAATAAAGGCAAGTAAATAAATTAACAATAATAATCAATCATAATACTAAACTCCAGGATCTATCAATACTTCCGCCCCCAAAAACACCTTGTCCTCAAGGTGTTGCTCTAAAATCTTGCCTCACGTGATTCCGGGATCCCATGTTTTCTTCGTTGTAAGCCTTTTGCATGCTTCAAGTGCATGTAGCAGTCCTTCAATATCTTGTTAAGCTTCTTGAGATTTCTTATGCGCACCAGTAGTTGTTCATAAGATCCACATCTTTCGAATCCGGTAAGTGAGGTACCTAGCTTTCTAGGTTTTCTAGTTCGGACACCTGCAACGACAAACTTTTTCCAAAACAATCTTGCCTTCATCTTTCTTTTAGGACTCTGCTGATTTAATTGGACCCCCACTGAAGGGACTTCTCCTTCATGCTCAGTCTCTTCTTTTACTACATTTATCCTTCCTTGAAACTTCTCAAACCACAATGAGCAATCTTGACGCGCGATTGACAAATCTTGACGCACCTGTCTGAAATCTTCACAAACCGATTCTAACCGTTTCAAGACCTCAAATAACCCTTCTTCAAAGCCCTTTGTTTCCATTTCTTCTTATGAATGGTAATGTGGAACAAGAACAACAACTTAAGGTGATGAATAGTAAAATTCGACCCGAACAGTAACCGATGAATAGTAAAATCCGACAGTAATAGTAACTGGTGAACAGTAACTTGATGAACAGTTTTTTTTTTTTTTTGTGAAACCCTATAATCGAAACAGCTCTGATACCAATTGATATGAACCAGATCGATAGAAGAGATAAAAGGATAGATAGGTTATAACAATGGGATAACCCGACCCCCCGAGGGCTTATATTAATGAGATAAACCGACCCCCAGATTGATAACCAAATCAATACTTTAATTCATATTCAACATAATCTGTGTTACAACCTAATGCCCTATATATAATAAAAGATTCATAGACTTAACTTGTTCACTAAGATAATGCAATAAAGGCAAGTAAATAAACTAACAATAATAATCAATCTTAATACTAAACTCCAGGATCTATCATGCCCTATGATAGTCAAGATTTTTTTTCTTGTTTAGGACTATTATAAGCAAACCATGGCCGATCCTTAATTTATATAAAATGTCGCAGCACAGCTCATTTCCACCCCAATTCTTATTTTACATGTAAGTGGGTGTTTGGGATGTGCTCTTTAATCTGCTTATAAGCAGAAGCATATATAAGTAGCTTTGAAATAAGTACTTTAATCTGTTTTAGGTTGGTAAATGTCTATGATTTTCATTTAATCAGGGGTTCTAGGTTAGACATGAGTCTAAAAATGTGATCTACTTTGGATTAAATATTTGCGTATTGTGAATACTTATCTGCGTGACTTTCTAAGTTAAGTTATTAGTTTGAGTCTAATTGCCAAATTAAAAAGAATTTTGTATCACTTAAACAGTTGATATGGTGATTAGCATAACAACGAATATCATAAAGGCGCACAAACACTATCATGTACTCCAATATGTATTTATCTGGTTGGAATCACAAACAAATAGCAATGGCGAACACCCCTTAACTGTAGAGTAGCTAGAAGAAACTCGTATGTTTCAGTTCAGATGAATAATCTGTTTGATTTTTGCTGAGTACCAATAGTTTCGAATGACTAATCCAGCTTCAGTTTTATATTACTGATTAGAAATTGTAGTTGTTATTCGTTTTTCTTTCTCTCCACTACAATCGATGGAGCACATTTTGTTCATAATGTATACTAACGTGTCTCCTATTTAAGCATCAAACCAAATGCTAGGGTACTAGACTACTAGCAAGTATAATATAAGTTAGTTTTAGCACAATCAGTTCATAAGTCATTGATTTTCGTCAGGTGAAATTGCCTAATTGTAGAATATCAATAGTTACATTCGACTATGGATCTTTAGTTTTTTTTAATACATTGAATTATTGACCATGGTCTGGAAGTGCTTACAGTATTTGAAGTGTGAGTCATGCATCGCAGTGGAATATTGTTTATAAAGGTTGTAAGAATGATAAGGCCATTTGACCTCGTTTTCTATCAACGTGCTCGGTTATTTAAGCCTTTCACTACTAGACACTATAAGATCGTTCAGACATCGCCTTAACTTACTATACATGTACAAAAAACTTTTCTGTGATAAATATTACTAAAACCACGGTCACTACTTTTTGGTCAGAATAAGTCATGGCTTCCCGTCTCTTCCTTTTGGTAAGAAAGTTGACAAAATGAGGACTTCCTCAAGAGGATACTATTTTGAGTTTTGAGGTCAAAAGGGATTTGTTTTTCAAGATTGTGAATCTTTAAATTTGAGGCATCAGACTATCAGTTTAACATCATATTTGTATTGTACCAGTAGTTTATACAGTAATAAATTACAAACTTTGACCAAAAAAGTGATTCGGGTCAATGGGCCGTTTCGACTGCCACATGACCCTCCCATTTTGCCACCCTTTGTTACCTACTTCGAGCATTGACCTGTGAATTATTTGTGTCAACTGCAGCAAGAAAGATTGGAGAAAGAAGCAGAGATTAGGATAGATAGGGAACAACTGCTACAAGAAAACAAAGATCGAGACTCAGTTGCTTAATGTGTTAGTGTGCAATATAGTTAAGAATTTTCTGAAACCGTTGTTTTGATGTTTTAGTCGACACAAAAGTTCTGTATTAAGAAGATAACAATGATTGTTTTTGAATAAGTTTGCCTTTGGTAATAAATACTTTGTATTATCATCCATTTGGTATGTTATGAGTATCTTTTTTTATGAGTCTTGGCATAAAGTGCACATAAGGGGTAAACATACTTGGTTTTCATTGTTCGAGTTACGATGCTAAGGCGAGTGTTACACTCACATGTACCCAACTCAACCCCTATATCTTGTGATCGTTTCTGAACTCATTTCCAGCTACCCCAAGATGTATAAAGAGTGAGGTGTGAATCTAATACTTCTGGTAACGACATCAAGGTGTATAATTGCTCGGCCATTTTGGTGGCGGTTAAATGGTGGAGATTTCAAATATTTGATAGCTGCTAAAGTTTAAAATACTTGTATAAAAATGTGTAATTTACATGTATTTTTATGAGAAGTGCCTTAGTAAAAGGTATTGGTTTCAAGTGCAAACATGAATAAGGGTGTAAATTACGCGTGTGTTAGAGGTTAATGACGGATCCATCATCAGCACACATTCCTTGTATATATACCGCAAACGAATTTTTTTACCTTTAGTTAACTTCAGTACATATAACATCGATTTGTCGTTATTCGTTAACCAAATCAACTCCGTGATCACTTGACATTCTTAAATCCGAATGCTAGTTGTTTGGCGTTTTAAGTAAATTTTATAAAGAATCGTTTTAGTGTTAATTTGTTTTATTTTCTTTGGTGCTTGTTTGATTGACGTTAACTAGAAAAACCAACGTTAACCTAAGAACGAAAACGTCGTATAACCAACTTGACGTCTAAGCACGACGTTTGTTTTGTCGTTCGTGATCGATACTCGATACGCGACCAAATAATATTTAATCACATACGGTTTATAAATACTCAACCCAATCTTTCTATCATCACAATAGCCCAATCCAATAAGTCGGTCCAACATCATAAAATCCAACCACAATAATCCTATCATATATCCGGCCCTATCAATGTAGACCTCAACCCAATTACTTGAAGCAAATAGATATAAGTGTACCACACAACCCTAATCACAATAACATACGCCGCCACACTTTTCATTCTGAGTAGCAGCTACACGCAACCACCAAGGAAAAAAAAAACAAGATGATAACCCGCAAGGTTTTTGTTACCTTGAAAACCAAAACAACAAGATGAAGGAAGGTCATACATCATGATATAAAGAGTCTCACCGGTCAGATCGAGAGAAAGTGTGTGAGCAACATCATCATTCAGTTCAGCCTTACACTCAACATCATCAACAAAACCCCTAACTCACTAACCCATATCATCAAAAATGACCATTGTCTAGGACATACGAGACCCGGTTCGTGAGGTGGTCTATCCTATACCCCTGATACTTATATTCCTATCCTTCCTTCTGAAGATTTTCAAATCAAGATGAAGGTCTTACATCATGACACAAAGAGTATCCAAACCGTGACATATGGTTCGTTGCATGGACCTGTGTCAAGAGGAAAAGGGGAAGAGATAGAGTATAATCCTTAGACCCGTTTGTATTTAGAGGAGGTGGTGGTAAACATACAAAACAAGAACAATTTTGCTGAGCTAAAAGCTCCTTATATTTGCACTTTGTAGTTTGTAGTGGATCAAATTTGTAGTTTTTGTAAGATTTATTTTCGTTTTCATCGAGTTTTAAGGATTATTGGTATTTTTCTTGTTGGTTATTTTGTTATATATTTAGTTACTTTTGATTGGGTAAATTGATTGTTCATTGTGTGTTTTCTGAAATAGATGATGGTGTTTGGCGACAGTTCTTCGTTCAGGGTGTTTGGGAATAGGTTTAAGATGGTGGAGTAGCCAACTAAAGCACTTAAATTTCGATCAAATTTCGTTTCATTTCTTAAGACAAACTATCACGACTTAACAAATGGAAATGATTTAAGAGGTTGTATGTTGCGAGTATTCAGTTTGGGGGTCTTTCCACATGTTGACTGCTTCATTGATGACCGACTGCTACATAATTAACTTGTTGCAGGCAATCAATGTTAGCATCCACCTGTTGTCACCTATCCAAATGGGAAAGATGACATTCCTAAGGTGTCAATACCGGTGTTGGTCATGCTTATTACAAGTTCAAGTCACCACACTTTGGTGAGCTCTTTGTTGCAGGCGGCTGAAAATTGGCTGACAGTGCTTCAGGTCAATCATCCAGATTATCTTTCTTATTTCCGTAGGTGAGATGAGGTTGAATTCAGTAACTTAAATGCTTGTAACAAACCCGGCTAACCATTGAGGTGGGACAGCTGGTTTCACAGTTTTTCTATGAATTAATAGTATAAGATAAACAGGTTCCTTTTTTAGTGTGATCAGTTACACACTACGCATTCCACAGCACAGTGTGCGGTACTAACATTGTAAATAAGTCTTTGATAAAGATCCATCACGTTGCATAATAATCATGTTAACCAATAACCAGTCCTATATATACGATCGTGTATTCTCATCTCATTACATGTTATAAGACAGATTCTCTAAAGTAACGAAATCAGATATTCATAGTACATAGAGAAGAGTGCATCATGATGATCTTTCGGAAGACTGTTAAGGTAGAGATAAAAATGAACTAAATCTTCATCAGAGACAAGATCCGCGTCCATGACTTCATTGTCACACGTCAAACCCCATAGATCCCGTGATTTTACTCTCTTTAAGCTGCCTCGACAAAACGGACAAGATGCGGACCTCGTGTTCCTGTTGCATTTCAGCGAAAAGTTATATTTTTTAATCATCCCGAATATCTGACCGGTAGTTGGCATAAATAAGCCTTAAATTTTTGGTGAAAAAAGTGTTTTATGTCAGAAACAGCCCGACCCATAAAAAGGCGTCGTTTTGACAAATAAACTGTTACACGACGGTCCATGATATTGGATGCTATAAACCGCGTATACAGTTTGAAATTTTGGCAATAAGTTTTTCATGCCAACATAACTTGACCCATTTTGACCTGTACAAAAACCACTAGTTTTGAGCTGACCATATCACACGATCCATCTAGCCCGCCCATATTTCAGGATATTGGTGACATACCAGTCTCGATAGCAGTTTAATTAGGTAAAACAACCTTTGTACAAGGTTCTAACCAAATTCCACACTCATCTTCTCATTCCACGTCAAGATTTGTAAAACTCAGTTCTTTTTCAGGTTTCGTTTTATCAGGTGCTACCATCCTCGAGGTCTCTCCTTTAGTACCACAGATCATTGACTAATCGAGTTCCACCAAGTCATAGTGTAGCCTTCTTAGAGATGGCAGTATAACAGCTGCAAATTATCCGTCTTTATCAGAAAAAAGAAGCAGAAACGTAAATGGGTCAAATTAGTTGTTTCAAAGCGAAATGCCTAGTAAAATGGATCAAAATGCTAAACTGGTAACGGGTGATCATATGGTTAAAACTGCGTCCATCCGACCACATAACTAAATTATCACATTCATACATAAATGGGTCAAATTAGTTGTTTCAAAGTGAAGTACATAGTAAAATGGATCAAAATGCTAAACGGGTTTTAAGGTTTAAAATGACAAACCATAAAAGTTGCATATTGTAGCCTTCCTTCCATGACTAGAAAATTTTGTCCGTCCATCTGTATATACCCTAATATATGTACTATTGACAAAGATTGTATACAGCAAATACCACCAACCTTGTAGACAAAAACCTGAACAAGGTTTAAGTATCTAGGCAATAAGCAAGTACAAGAAGAATCAATCCACTGAAGCAAGAACATAACGAGAGGTGCTAATTCGTTCTGAACTAATTTCATTTAAAATCTCGCACCATCTTTGGCTCTAGGAATTGCAGCTGCCCTGCAAAACCAGGACCATTAGATACAATATCAGTAGCACAACATTGTTTCATCTATTATCAGTGTTACAACACACAAAGACAACCACTAAGTGTGTTTTACTTGGTTCGGGTCTGTATGGCAAGACTCCCAAGCCCGTTTGATTAGTCGACCAAAATGATAGTCTGGTATTTTCTAGTTTTGATAGTTTGTTATTATCAGTTTCGTACGGGGTTGACGATAGGTGTTAAGGTTGGCGGTGTTTGTTAGGCTGGCGAAATGCTAGACATTGCGCTGCGGCGTGGCTGATATGTAGTCGATGCATGTCTTTTACTTTATTATGAAACTACATTTTACACCAAGTACCATTATGAGTAGAAGTACAAATCTAAAGTAGCAAAGTTTAAGTAATGAGTATGATGCCATGGTTATATGAAATAGTAGTATCAACAAAAAAACATGGATAAGTTATCTTTGACATATTGCAGATGACGTCAACTCGGAAAAGCCCAAACAACTTGTAATTTAAATTGCCATATGGTATACATATGTAATTTACCATATGAGGTTTCCGAAAGTATGTGTATGTTAGACATACCTCTGAGGTTAATGGTTGAACTCATGAAACTTGTCGCACTCATGGAATCATGATGAATATTTGTTTTTGGCATTTCCGTGTTTCTTCGCATAACCTAATGCACATATCAGCAAGTAAATAGAGAAAACAGAGCCCGTATATTCCATAAGAAAGAAAAAACAGTAAGCTGGTTATTTCATTACCTGGGAGGGCAGGCTGGTTTTTTTATAGTTGTCATCTAATCAATCACATTTTTTATATAAACGGGTTGACTTTGTTCCTGAATGTATAATTTGATGATCGAAAAGTTGGATGACCTAGCTATCAGGGAATTTAAAGGTGTCTCAACATGTGATATATACCTGCAACGATGGGTGCTTGCTGTTGAAGACTTGTGACTCAAAAATACCGTCTGTTCATATTTTTACATCTTGTGTTAGTCAAATATGAGACGGGTTTTCAAAGAATACATTGAGCAACTCAATACCTGCTGGCGTACTCTTTTAAGCTCATGCTCGAGTTGTAAAAGCTAAATCCTGCAACTCAATGCCCGCTTAATTAAGCCCATGAAGACTATAAGTGCTAGAATACATAGTACACTACATTATAGTATATGAACATGTATGCTGAATGTACATTTATTTGTAAGGTATGCAATTATTCATCTCGATATCAAATCATCGAATGTTCTTTTGGATAAAAGCTTTGAAGCTCTGGTAGGTTTTTGAGCTTGATTACTTATGTGTTTTACGTCACAAGTTTCTGATTTTGGGCTTGCCAAATTAGCTGCTGATATGTGCACTCATGTAACACACACGTAATGGGGACTTTTGGGTATGTCATACGTACTCGAATGATCATTGACCATGCGCATAGCTTAAAAGACTTTTTTTTTTAAATATCTAAATACCAACATCAATGGTATTAGGCATTAGTCGATCTATCCATACTTTGTAATGGTTAATAGTGGTCGATGAATGGGTAGATTTGGCTTTCAAACTTGTCACATCGAGAAACGTTAATATTCCCTATGTAGGCCGGTCTAACCGTTTTTTATTACAACCCCTCCTTGTTTTTCTATTCAGCTTACCATTGGTTCCATTTTTGGTACATGGCACCTGATATGCTTCAAGTGCCATTTTGACTGAGAAATCAGATGGCTTCTCGTAGGGGGTGGTTCTTTTGGAACTAATAACTGGACATAAATCTGTGTATATATCTCAATTGTTGGGGGATTAGGGTCTTGTACTCTTGTTGAGTGGGTAACACTTAACAGGGTTCAGTCATGCACTTGAAACAGAGGACTTTAAGCTGTTGGGTTGATCAGAGACTTGGTTCAAACTTTGTTGCAAGTGAGATGTTTCGCATGATTGAAGCTGCAGCTGCATGCATACGACACTCAGCTACAAAAAGACCGCGCATGGGGCAGGTACTTCTGCTAAAGTATATTGATATTTTCCAAGAAAGATCATAGTCAAAGTTAGACAATCAAATAAGCATTTTCCTTTTAACATTTTCAGATTGTGCGAGCTTTGGAGAGTCCGGAGACCCCAGATCTAAGCAATGGGATGAAAGTTGGTCAAAGTGATATATATATAGCTCTCGAGACAGAGATTAGTCTGTTAAGGAGAATGGAGTTTGGAAGTGAAAAATATCATCACATATAACTAGCCTACCAATATATAAGTTCTTAAACTATCTTTAAAATTACTAGTGAAGAACAAGTCTTTTAATTTACAGATAAGCATTTGAAAATGAAATCAGCTTGTTTGTTACAAAACTCTAAGGATGGAATGCCGAGTGACATTCAAAGTCTCCGTGTTCTGACCAACAGGAATCTGCCACTCAGAAATTCTGGTAATCCCTAGAGAGATGGGATGTCTGCTAGGCGCAGAATGCATCTTGATCAAAGCCTCGAGCCTCTCGTCCTCAAGGTACTCGAGCTGATCCTGTTTTAAGTAGAGTGTCATCCTAGACCCACGATAAACATATGGACAATTGATATCCCTAATTATGGTGAATGATCCATCGGCTTGCGTCTCCCAGATGTAATGAAAATCATGGGCGTGTTTGGTTCTGACCACAACTTTGTGAGGAACCAAAAAAGCAAAGTAGAAGCCGAAACCAAATTGACCAATCCTGGTGACATAAGCACCAGCTGCAAAAGCTTCCATGAAGTCTTTGGTTCTGGATCTTGAAATGGTACCCAGATGGCCAGATGGCAGGCCAAATCTGTAAAAATAGTTGCACGGTTATTTCATCTGGTAACATTTACGTAGAAATATTCTAAGAGTTGGTAAAAACTAGCTAGGAGTCACCAGGCCAGGTGATTCCAGGTCCATTGTCGACGATGGTCAACGTGTTGTTGGTCTTATCAGGATAAATATGGATGAAAGGTGGTGCAATGATGTTCAAAGGTGGTAAAGTCGTCTCGCCCTGGGTAAGCATAGGGATGAAAGGTTGTACAGTGGTCTCATATTGAAGTTTGTCCAGAGCCTACAAATATCATTCTTATGGCGACGGCGTATATTGAAACATAAACGGGGCTTGATTATTATGGAACATAAACAGAAAAAGTTTAATTATAATAAAAAAGGGGAGATGGACATACATAGGAAGAGTTAGAGATAAGCTTATGAAGAAAAATGTCGTTATTAGTTTTGAATTTATTGATAATCAAACTCACGATCTGATTGAATTCAACATCAAAACGAAACATTTCAACATCATGACCCATCGCCATTCGATCTCTTCTTTACGATGACTGATTATCTGGATCGGTTGTATTATTAATATGCCCGGTATTGTAGGCATTATTTTCGGCCATTTTGTTATTTCCTTTTTTGTTAGGCCCTTTGAATATCAAACTTGGAAAAGTTCCAAACTTTATTTGGAAAAGTCTATAAAATTATCTATATATGGCCGCCGGTCAATTTTATTTTTAAGCGAATCACATCCGTTCAAATAAGTCTACTTTTCATCCTAGCCGTCGTAATTCCTCCTTTTAAAACGGAAAGTTAGTTACACGAAGATAAAAAAAACTTTGACAAAAAGATCTCTATGCGTATTTTGTTTATGAGAGGTTGCCTAATATAAACTTTACAAGTGGAAATATTTAAGAGGTTGTATGCTGCGAGTATTGAGTTGGGTGTCTTTCCACATGTTTCCTGCTAAGCTATTCTTCATTGATGATCGACTGATACACGCACAATTGACTTGTTGCATAATTGTTTGTTAAAGAAATACGATAGAGAAGAGATTGACAGAGTAGACGTGAGTTTTGTTATAGTAAAGTAAATAGTATGAGATACACAGGTTCCTTTTTTCTCCCGGTGATCTGTTTTTAAACAAGTCCGTAATGGTATTATTTAATGAGCTTTTTTTTCTTTTATATCGTATTATCTTAGTTTATTTGCTGCTATTTATGTGCAAGTTTCACACCTTTATTTTGCTTGTTCTCTCCAAACTTGTCGCTGTCGGGGTTTTTTTTCCCTGCCTACTTGATCAACGTTTTACGATTCTATAAATGCAAGTAAAGCGTTTAGCATACCCTCATAAGGATGCTCATACAAGCATGGTTTTTTTTCCTTCTTTTTGGAAATGCCCTTCCTGGAAACTGAAAAGGGCTGCCTGGCTACATGAGTGTTTTTAGCTGATAACAACGGGGTTTATCAGGTTGTTAAGCTACTTTTTTGTGCGGTCGCAGTTGTTGCTGTGTGTTGTATTTTGTGGAAGAGACACAAGTCCATCTCTTCTTGTTTGAACCTTGTATCTCTTCACCACTCTTCATTAGCATGATTTCCAAATTAGAAAACAGTAGATTTGGTGGTGCGATTTTTTAGAGTTGGCCCAGTTTTAGTCAAAACCGGTTGGGTTACTGCTGATAGTGAATTTGATAATGCAGAATCGCTTACTACATGAAATTAGTTATATGAGAGCATAATTGAGAAGTTCAAATAGCCCATTCCATAAAGTTCAGATAGTCCCAAATTTCTTATCTTTAACGGTTTATAAAATTGAATCATACACTACTCGCAAACCTTATTGCTTGACAATGTAGCAATCTTTGCACAAGAATCATTTTTCAAACTGGGGCAAAAATGAAAACTTTCACTGTTTATAAAATTGAATCATACATTACTCGAAACCTTATTGCTTCAAATCTAAAGAGGAGAAAGAACAGGAAGCTAGTCACGAAGAAATCGAACAATATGATTAAGAAAATTTTGTGGCAAGTAAAATAAAAGTAGATTTCAACACCGCATAATCATAAACGAGTTTGACGCATATGATGCAACAAGAGTGTTAAAACACACATACGAGCTTGACCAACACAAACATCTATTTATCTACTGCATGCACTGCTCCTTGTTGTAAGCTTGGTCTTAGACCTGAAAGGGTGCAAAATAACAAGAATAAAAAGTGAAAACAGAGTACCACCTTATATATTTTGGCACTTGAGTCAAATGCAAGTCTGCGTAACTTTGCTGGAACTTCCGTAGTGGTACCTAATGTTGGTATATCACGAGGATCAGAATAGTGTTTGACTTTTCTACTTATTGCAAGTAAATCCCACATCAGGTGTGGCATGGAGAGATGCTGAGTTCGTACATAAACTTGCGCAGAACTCTGCAGTTATGTGTGGTTAGTATTGGGTCCAAACATGTTACCATGAAAACTTTAACATTATATTAAATTGAATCATACAAGTACTTCTCGAAACCTTTTTTTTCTTCCAATCAAAAGAGGAAAAAAGCCTTAAGCTTTCTCAGTAAAAAGATTCAAGAAAAATCACATTCATAAAACTAAAGGTCAAAGATCACATTAGCGTTTTTATTAAGAAAAATCGAATTTATATGGTTGGTTCTTGTACTTGGTAACAAATTTGTCCTTTGACGGTTATTTCGTTAGTAACTTGTCAAGAAAGAAGTACTCGAAGCAAAAACGGTTGGGTGGGGGTAGGGTTGGTCAGATTTGTTGTGGCCTAATTAGCATTTTGGCAAACGTGTGAATTATATGTGTCGACTTCAGCAAGAAAGATTGGAGAAGGAAGAAGAGATCAGGAGAGTGAGGGAGAACAACTACAAGAAAACAAAGAATGAGACCCCAGTTCATGTGTCCTTGTGCAGAATACAGTTAATTTGCTAGTTGTCATAGTTTGTCACTAAACTCTTACTTTCTTCTTGCATATTTAAGATGTGCAGCGGGAGAGATGAGGTATCTATAGTTAACAACACTCAGATACCTAAGGGTCTTCGTGTTGAGACTATAAGGTTAGTATATCTGCAAAAATTGGAATAGACACTAGATATGAAATTTTCTAATGAGGCTATTAAACTTATCTAAAAAATATTTTTACTGTGTTACTATAGGTGTGATCATAAAGATAAGACCAAAGCTGATTGCCTTGGTAACTTGGTGATGGACGGAAATCCAAATGGATATTTCGTCGCCACATGAGATGGTGATTTGTTGCAAAACCTGGCAACAGTAATCTTTAATCATTAAACCTTTTAGCAAGAATAGCTCGAATTTTAAATATTTGTTTTGATAAAGATATTTGGCTTCGTTTAAAAATTCAGGCACCAAAAGTGCCGATAATTACTAATCTACATGGAGGTATCGTTTTTCAACAATCGTCCGACGAACAATAGCAAGCAGCCGAGTAGTGATCAAGTTTCAACTCTAGTTTTCCCTTCATCGCTCAATAGAGGTAAAGGCTTAAATTATGCTGTTTTTTGTTCTTTTGTTTCCGTGAAACTGCAAAATTTCATGTGGTTGTCGTTTTGAGGATTTAACTCTACACATTATATGACTTTTTGTTTAAACTCAGTATCTTGGTATTATTATTAGTGATAAAAATTTAAGCTATATTGAAGCATACGGAATTCAGACCTCAGCTTAAGAGATGAAGATTAGGAAGTCATAGAGAGAAACAGAATTCGAAACTCAATGTATTGGATATAAGTTGAGTGATTAGAATCATTACAACACTGAGTGAATTTAGGAGAGAAAACAAAAATGATGTGAATATGCTTGGATTTACATATGAACGATGATTTAGCCGTTTAGGTTATGTTAAGTTTGTGTGTGTTTGGCGCGCCTTAAGTCTAGATTTGTTTTTCAAGCCTTTAGCGTTCACAGGCTAGGAGTAATAGCGTATGTGTGCGTTTTACGCTCGCGTTAACTTTTGTTAATGATCGAGCTCCTCTTTCTTTGTTTGACATATTTTATATAACTGATGTGGTCTATAACGAAAGTCTGGTTTATATAGATGGAAACTTACACGGAGGATGAAGGACTGTCTGCTATCAGAATGGACCCGTTCCAGACTAGGGGAGTCCTTGTATGCACCGGATTCGTAGCTGCGGGAGTGTCCGCGCAGCTCGTGCTCGCGACTTATTTACGAGTAGCAACTGAGGATGAGTTGAAGCTTTCACCTAAGCAACTGAATCTAATGGCCGTCTTTACATATTTGGCAATACTTGCTGGAGGCTTATTATGGGGTTATATGTCTGATAGACATGGAAGAAAGTAAGCCTCTTATAAACTCACTTAGTTGATTAAAATGTGTCCTGTTATATAATGTGAATCTCTGTATATAAAACTTGGTTCGAGTGTGATTTTTGAATAAGATCAAAACTTGTATGTATACAAATAATAAGTAGTAAAATGTTAAGTTCTTAAGCAATAATAATCAGTTTGTTCAAATTCAAGTTAATGGACTTATGTTATAATGTGAATTTGTATATAAAATTGTTAAGTTAATGGACTGACTTACGTTAAAATAAAATGTGAATTTGTATATAAAACTTGGTGAATGTGAATTTGTATATAAAATGTTAAGTTAATGGACTGACTTATGGTATTGTTAAATCACATGATCTAAATTAAATTAGGTTCACGTATGTTTCAAATGTTGAAGTAATCTGTTTGGTTTGAGAAATTACCGATTCATTGAAGTGGTTGTTTATTTCATTAATGACAAGTAGCTTGTAGTCGTCCATACTTGATTTTATAGTGCTAATATATTTTCTGTCTTTTTGTTATGAAGGTAGTCGTCCGGAAGGTTTTCTTTACCTTCAAAAGATGAAGGTCTTACATCATGACATAAAGAGTCTCAAAACCGTGACATATGGTTCTTTGCATGGACTCTGTGTCAAGAGGAAAAAGGGAAACAAGAACAATTTCACTGAGCTAAAAGCCTCCTTATATTGTATTGACGTTTATTTTTGCACTTTGTAGTTTGTAGTGGATCATATTTGTAGTTTGTAAGGATTATTGGTATTTTCTTGTTGGGTTATTTTGTTGTATTTAGTTACTTTTGGTTAGGTAAAATTAATCATTCATTGTGTTTTTTCTGAAATAAATGATGGTGTTTGGCGATAGGTCTTCACTCAGGGTGTTTGGGAATAGGTTTAAGATGGTGGAATCCTGCTTGGCAAACCAACTAAAGCACTTGAATTTTGATCAGATTTCGCTTCATTTATTAAGACAAACTATCAAGACTTCGAAGTCATTAACGATGCGAGAGGTGCTTCCTTCCTATCACAGTTTCCTTTTTTTAATTTGTCTGTTTTTTGATGCATGAGTGATCGATCACTCCGTCGAAGTAAAAGTGGAAATAGCCATGTATGTGTGAGCACACATTATCTTTTGATGTCACTAGGGGATCTTGTGTTACACCATTGGTTTATGATAAATATGATACTTGATTGATTACTTTCATTAAGGATTACAAAACCTTAAATAGACTCTTATGAGATAACTCTCATAAACACAAAGACTTTTCCTAAAACATGATCAACACATATCCTAACACATATCCTAAACCAAATGATAAATATGATACTTATCCTAAACCAATGGTGTAACACTAGTGTTACACCATTGGTTTAGGATAAGTATCATATTTATCATTTGGTTTAGGATATGTGTTAGGATATGTGTTGATCATGTTTTAGGAAAAGTCTTTGTGTTTATGAGAGTTATCTCATAAGAGTCTATTTAAGGTTTTGTAATCCTTAATGAAAGTAATCAATCAAGTTTAAAGAAATAAACAATGTCTAGTCTTCTCATCTCCCGTTCTTAAGGAGCCAGCACACGCTAAAAGTGGTGCCCTATCCCGATATTACCCGAGAGGGTCGAATCAATTGGTGCTTTCATTGAGAGCCCTCAATTCGTTGAGGGATTTTAATCAAGGTTTCCAAAAAAAAAAAAAAAAAAAAAAAAAAAAAAAAAAAAACTTACTGTTCATCGGAAAACACTGTTCATCCGAGGCTGCTGTTCACCGCAGCTACTGTTCATTCGGGGTACTATTCACGGCACTGTTCATCGCCGTTACTGTTCATCCGAGAAAAAATTATTTTTATTTTTTTTCGATTTATTGTTTATGGCATCGAACACAAGCGATCGAGATGCATTATCTAAACTCTTGCAAATGGGTACGGTGGTTGAATATCAAAGTGAGTTTAAGTGTCTTATAAGTCGAGTTACAGGTATCTCTGAAAGTTTGCTTGCCTCGTTTTATATTTCTGGGCTTAAACTGAAGCTACAGCTAGAACTCTTGCGGTCGTACTCGAAGCCTACAACATTAGGAGAAGCCTTCTACTTAGCTCGTATAGTAGAGACTCGTCTTGAGGCAATTGAGCAAGAGCAAACCGTTGAAAAGAAGGTGGTTGATTCTTCTACAACATCAAAAGTTGCACCCGAAGTTACAACTGAAGTGGCACTGGACGTTGTACTAGAAGTGGCATCAGAAGATGTGGTGAAGGTTACATCCGGACCTAATAAAGAGCACCTTGAGCTTGTGGTTAGTGAATCACATCTTGTTGTTGATGAATCGCCCAAGAAAGCCATGTGGTTTGTTTCATCCGAACGAAAAGACTTTAGAACAGGAGTCCAGATATCGTTAATACTCGAGCCACACAACATGCTGATTGAGAATGTGCAAATGCTTAGGAAACGTCTTAAAATTTGGGACCCGGGAATCAAAAGTGTTTTCAAGACATCACCTTGAGGGCAAGGTGGTTTCGAAGGAGTGAGGAGTGTTACACCATTGGTTTAGGATAAGTATCATATTTATCATTTGGTTTAGGATATGTGTTAGGATATGTGTTGATCATGTTTTAGGAAAAGTCTTTGTGTTTATGAGAGTTATCTCATAAGAGTCTATTTAAGGTTTTGTAATCCTTAATGAAAGTAATCAATCAAGTTTAAAGAAATAAACAATGTCTAGTCTTCTCATCTCCCGTTCTTAAGGAGCCAGCACACGCTAAAAGTGGTGCCCTATCCCGATATTACCCGAGAGGGTCGTACCATCTTGATTCACCCTCATGAAACAATATGTGTGCTAATAATACTGCTATATATTTTGAAGTGCGAAGTGTAACTTAATGAGAAACTCTAAGCTAATTACATCACCTTCATAATGTTTCTATTTACTACTTGAACCTATAATGTTTTTATTTACAGAACCATTCAGATTTCGCGCATAAAGAAATGACAAAAATAAAAATAAACACATAGGCACGCTTAATCTAAATCTGCATAACGTTTCTATTTACTGGTTGGATTTTTCATTGACAGTCTATCTCCATTGCTGCTTATTGTAGTTGATGCACTGGCGTCACTTTGCCATTTTCACTCCTTACTCAGACTGGTGAGAGTAAGAAGTCTTTCGACAAGATTAGAATCTATGATGTGCAACTTTATTGATTTCGATTGGGACACAAATTAGTAAGAATGTAGGAACCAAAAGTAGTTAGGATCTTGGAATGAAGTCTTCTTAGATACGGCAGTATAACAGCTCGAATTTGTTCTTTCTTTTTTTATTTTTGCTTTATCGGTCTTCATAAGAAAAAGTAAACAGAAATGTAAATGGGTCAAATTAGTTGTTTCAAAGCGAAATGCCAAGTAAAATGGATCAAAATGCTAAACGGGTAACGGGTGATCTTATGGTTAAAATTTTGTCCATCTGACCAACATAACTATATTATCACATTCATACATAAATGGGTCAAATTAGTTGTTTTAAAGTGAAGTACCTAGTAAAATGGATCAAAATGCTAAACGGATAATACAGGTTTACAATGACAAACCATAAAAGTTGCTCATTGGTGCCTTCCTTCCGTGCCTAGAAATGTTTGGTCGTCCATCTGTATATACCTGCAACGAAAGATTTTCTTATGATGATCAACATCCAACTCCAAGTACTACATTTTTCTGCCATATATGGCAAGTTCTCACTATATTAAATAATACTCACGCATCATTACAAAAAAAGTTTATCGGCTTACTAGTGTAAAGAAAGCCTGTTAGGCCGTTACCATCTCTAATATATGTACTATTGACAAAGATTGTAATCATTGTATACAGAGAATCCCAACCTTGTAGACAAGAACATGAATAAGTATCTAGGCAATAAGCAACTACAAGATGAATCAATCCACCGAAGCAAGAACATAACGAGAGGTACGAATTCATTGTGAACTAATTTCATTTGAAATCTCGCACCATCTTTGGCTCTAGGAATTGCAGCTGCCCTGCAAAACCAAGACCAGCAGATATATCAGTAAACAACATTTTTTCATCTATTATCAGTGTTACAACACACAAATAGTACCACTAAGTCTGTTTTAATTTACTTGGTTCGGGTCTGTATGGCAAGGCTCCCAAGCCCGTTTGATTAGTCGACCAAAATGATAGTCTGGTATTTTCTAGTTTTAATAGTTTTTTGTTATCAGTTTCGTACGTGGTTTAAGATAGGTTGGCGGTGTTTGTTAGGCTGGCCAATTGCTATACATTGCGCTGCAGCATGGCTGATCCGTAGTCGATGCATGTCTTTTACTGTATTATGAAACTACATTTTCCACCAAGTACCATTATGAGTAGAAGTACAAATCTAAAGTAGCAAAGTTTAACTAATGAGTATAATGCCATGGTTATATGAAATAGTTATAGTATCAACAAAAAAACATGGATAAGTTATCTTTGACATATTGCAGATGCGGTCCACTCGGAAAAGCCCAAACAACTTGTAATATACATATGTAACTATATGAGGTTTCCGAAAGTATGTGTATGTTAGACATACCTTTGTTGTTAACGTATTCTGATGCATTTTATAAAACCTGAATGAATATTATAACTCATGAAATTTGTCGCACACCTCATGGACTCATGATGAATATTTGGCTTTTGCATTTCTGTGTTTCTTTGCATTATCCTGCAACACAATGCACATATCAGAAAGTAATTAGAGAAAACGGAGCCCGTATATTAGAAATAAAAAAAAGCAAGCCGGTTATATCATCACCTGAGTGGGGAGGCTGGTTTTTTTAGTTTTCATCTGAACGATCACATTTTTTATATAAATGGGTTGCCATATTTAGCCTGAATGTAAAATTTGATGATCGAAAAGTTGGATGACCCAGCTATCAGGGGATTTAAAGGTTTCAACGTGTGATATACACCTGAAACGATGTTGCTGTTGAAGACTTGTGATTCAAAAATACAGTCTGTTCATATTTTTACATCTTGTGTGAGTCAAATATGAGACTGGTTCTCAAAGAATACATTGAGCAACTCAATACCTGCTAGCGTACTCTTTTAAGCTCATGCTAGAGTTGGATAAAGCTAAATCCTGCTACTTTAATCAGTAACAAAATCCTTTTTACTTTTAGTAAAATTAACAGACACATACTTCCACAGAATTTGGCACTCCTTTCGCCCATTAACATTAGAGGTCGCAAAATGAGTGGGTAGGACAACGGCCTAACAGGTGATCTTATGGTTAAAATTTTACCAATCTTACCAACATAACTAAATTATCACATTCATACGTAAATGGGTCAAATTAGTTGTTTCAAAGCGAAATACCTAGTCAAATGGATCAAAATGCTAAACGGGTAACAAAGGTTTAAAATGACAAACCATAAAAGTTGCTTATTGTTGCCTTCCTTCCATGCCTAGATATTTTTGGTCGTCCATCTGCATATACCTGCAACGGAAGAATTTCGTATCATGTACTAAATTTTTCTGCCAAATAACGCATGTTCTCACTCTACTATATCATACTTAGGCTTCAATTACAAAAAACAAAAGTTACTGAATGCCAACCTTGTAGACAAGAACATGAACAAGGCTTAAGTATCTAGGAAATAAGCAAGTACAAGAGGAATCAATCCACTGAAGCAAGAGAATAACGAGAGGTGCTAATTCGTTCTGAACTAATTTCATCTGAAATCTCGCATCATCTTTTCCTCTAGGAATTGCAGCTGCCCTGCAATACCAAGACGAACAGACACAAAATCAGTATCCAAACACTCCATACAACTGTTAAAGGTCACATATGTTGATGATTTCATAAGGAATCACAGTAACCCGTTACTACGCTTTTACTCAAGAATCACAATAGCAAACTTTTCGCTATCAAGATGACTAACAGTCACAAAAATAGTAACACAAAATGCGATCGAGGTCTCAAATTTATATCATGTTCAGTACACACTGCCATGAAGTCTGCTTTACCGGTTTGAGTATGCATGGGATAGGTCTAACAGTAACAACGCGGGATTTTTTTAGAGTAACCTTCCGACCTTTTGGCCGACTAATTCGCGGGTTTTGAACCCACTCAAACCAGGTCGCCACGGTTGTTTGCACCTATTAGAAATTACCAAACAATATCACATAAAAAAAGGACACTTAAAAGAAGCTAACTTACGAAGAATTAGCATGTTGTATATCAGCTTCAAGAACCTTCAAAGATTCTTCGTAAGAGCATCTCATCAAATCCATTTTCCTTAACACAACATAAACATATGACTAACACAAGTACACAGCACTATATACATGTGTTTAAATGTTACTTAGACCACTTCTTTTTGACATAATAATATAAAAAAGTTACTATATACAGTTTACATATCGAAAAGTACTAATAGGAAAATATTTAAAAAGGAAATGACAAAAAATGAGAGGAGAAAGAGGAAAATTTGTCTTTTGTTGTATCTTTCTTGAAATGGGGCGGCTTTTAATGTGAAGCTTATACTACAAATTTGGTGAAGAAAAAGATTGTTGCTGCTTTTTATATGAATTTTATAAAAATATAAGATTTGGTCATGTTGGTTATGGTAGGTCCCGACTCCGAACGGACCCAATCGATTCTGGTTTCGGTTTTCTTAAACAGTTTCGGACGCTTTTGCCATCCTACTCAAACAGCCGAAAACAGACAGTTACTTACTTGCTTATAAAAAGGAAACAAACTAAAAAATCAATACATACGACGAGTACTAACATGATCTGACCCACCAAGGGTAGCTTAGACCTAAATGCGTTATATATTGGGCATCCAACCAATACACCCGACTTTTCCTTCGGATCACCATGTCGAAAGATGGTTTTAGTTGCAGTTGACACTACCATAACTAAAGCTGCAAAGGTTTAGTGACTCAGAGTTCAACTGCGTGCAATTACCAAGTTGTAAGTCAATGCCCATCCATGAATCAAATCATGTTTTAGAAGCCTAAATCATGTAACAATCTTAGTCATTATATGGCCTAAGTGAGCTAAATCAATCATGTAAACTCATACTGTTCAAATTAGCAGCTACCGATATAAGTTTCAATCAAAAGGGATACTGAAGTAACAAACCAATCGTAACGAGTGTTCCGAACAAGCATAAGATCGACACCTTGTTCCTGAGCAACAAAAAAATGCCTTCTTTGGTTCAACTGGATCTGCAACTACTGCTCCTTGTTTCGTTGTGTCATCAATCACTATCAATAACAGCTAATGACTAAATTTAACATTAATTTAACATTTTGTCAAACATATCAGGTATGACAATTAAGATCACTACATGTGTATACAATAGGCTAATGGCAGGGTATCATATTTTGACAAAAGGCGTGAACTCATGGAGTGAAAACAACACATATGCATATCGTTGTTCTCGTTTTCTGCCAAACATCGTAATTAAACGAAGCTAATTGCATTCATTTCACTATCACATGCCTATTAAATTAACTACTTAAAACACATACACTTACAGGAACAAAACACAACATGTAACTTGCCGACCTCTCGCGAGACACTTCTCTAGATTCAGATCATTGTTGTTACACTTATGAAACATAACATTTTCACCTCTCGATACCGAAATTAACATTGTCGATGTATCGTCTCACCAAGTCGGCATAAATGATTTTGAACTAAATCACTAACCCTAAGTGACAATGCACAACAAAGTAAATGAACAATACTTGGTGCAATCAATTAACAGATCAAAAACACGTACTAAAGTTCAATTAAAAACACCTAAAATCACTTGAAAGAGTATATATTAATAGATTTAAGTTCTTTTGGATACCAAAGTTTTCTAAGATACAAGGGGACTCATCCCCACCATCCATCTCCATCTCATCCGATGGCTGAGATTAAAACCCCCAATTTATACTGCAGGGTATTTTCGTCTTTTTACTTCTGGATATATATACGCTTTAACAAATTCGTTTCATTCTTCTTCTTCTTCCCCGATTAAACTGGTACTTTCTCTCTCTATGTTTCTCTCTCTAGATATACCGTTTGTTAATAAGCTTATTAGTAAGCTTATAAATAAGCAATTCGCATCTATTAATAAGCTTATTAATAGATCGGATTATTAAATACGCTTATTTATAAGCTTATTAACTATCCGATTGATTAATAAGCTTATTAATCGTTCGTATTGATTAATAAGCTTATAAATAAGCGTATTTAATCGAGCGGATTGATTAATAAGCTTATTAATCAGCTTATTAATCGATCGGGACGATTAAATACGCTTATTTATAAGCTTATTTTATGTCTCTGGTCTATTTTTAGTGATATTGTTTATAAGCTTATTTGATAAGCGTTGATTCTTTTAGGTTTTAGATAAGCTTTTTATGAGTTGTTGTTTTTTCGATTTTTCATAGGTTTTAATGATGGATTCGAGTGATTCTAGTGGTCGTAGTGGTGTTGTTGATCCTTCTACGTTGGTTGATTTGACTAACGATCAGTCTAGTGTCGATCAAGGTTTGGATTTGCCATCCGAAAGTGTTCTTCATAGTCTTGCGGATGAGATTTCTGCGTATGAACAAGACGGTGAAGAAGCGGAAGCTGTTAAGAGTAAGTTTTCTAGTTTTTGTTGAGCTTAGTGCATGTTGCCAGTGTATCATATATGCTAGGAACCTATCATATATGATGTTTGTATTTTTACATAGATATGATAGCCATGTAACATATACTATCATATATGATACATGTCTATCATATATGATGTTTACATGATATGTGTTGAATTTTTCTAGTATTTTGTAATCATATATGATAGTATATGTTTCTTTTTGTAGAGTTGAATGCTGTGCGGACTCCTGAGTCGTATATCACTCATTCCAACTTTGATACTCCTGGGGGTACTGTTTACTACATTCCGAAAGTGCCTGCCGAGTTTTTACTTGTTAAAGGGAACGAGTACGATTCAGTTGAGCATTGCATTGCTGCTTACAAGAAGTATGCCGTTAAAGCTGGTTTTGTTGTTAGGAAATCGTGTCAGAAAAGATTGAGGAGCGGGATTGTGAAGCAAAAGTATTTGGTTTGCAACAGGAAGGGTTCCCCGAAGGATATATATGTAGACACCCTAGATTTGGAGAATGGTTATAACCAATTGAGGCATTCAAATGTTCATATCACCGGTTGTAAAGCTCGTGCTGTGTTTGACTTGATCCCTGGTACGACGAAGTTCAAGTTGAGTGTATTTGATACTATCCACAACCACGAGCTTGAACGTGAGGAGTACAAGCATCTGTCAAAGAATCAGAGGCAGTTAACATACGCGGAGCAGGTGTTTATTGTCAAGGCTGCGAGTGTGAATATCGGTGCTACAAGAGCTCATCACCTTCTGACCGGGATCAAGGGTTCTTATCTGCTCGTTCACGGCACTACTGTTGACTTTAAGAACTTCTTCCGTAGCGTCAACTGTTACATCGGGGACTATGACGCGCAGATGTTGATAAACAAGATGGAGAAGAGGAAGGAGTACGTTGCTGATTTTTCGTTTGATTATTTGGTTAACAAGGCTGAGCTTATTGGCTTATTCTGGGCTGATGAAGTGTCCAAGTACAACTACAAGGAGTTCTGTGATGTTGTCTCTTTTGATGCCACGTTTAAGACAAACAAGTACAAAATGGTATTTGTTCCTTTTACGGCGATTGACAACCATAGGAAGTGTGTTACGGTTGCTGTTGGTTTGCTCAAGTTTGAGACCACGGAATCGTATGTTTGGTTACTTAAAGCCTTCATCAAAGCTTTTGGGAAAGCACCTAGCATAGTAGTGACCGATCAAGATAAGGCGATGAGGAATGCCATTGAAGCCGAGTTTGTTGGTACAAAGCATAGGCTGTGCATGTGGCATATCACGCAGAAGCTTCCAGCGAAGGTACTTTTTTTTAAGACTAGTATCATATATGATGAAGTAGCATCATATATGATATTTTTGTTAGTATCATATATGTTGAAGTAGTATCATATATGATGTGAGAACAGGATTTTTACTCATATCATTTGGTTTTTGTTTGTCTTTGCAGATATGTGAGAAAATATACAATGATCGTGTTTTTAAAGAGAAATTGAACAAGATTATTTGGAACATGTACATTGGTCCCGAGGAGTTTGACACCAGATGGGGTGATCTGATGACAGAGTATGATTTGGTGGGACACAAGTGGCTGACGAAGATGTATGATATGCGTTCAACTTGGATCCCTGCTTATTTTTCTGACTCGCCGTTGTGTGGACTGATGAGGACTACGTCTAGATCAGAGAGCGAGAATTCTTTCTTCTCCCACTTTACCAATTCTAGCTCGACGCTTATGAACTTTATGAATTGCTTTGAGACGGCGATGGAAAAGCAAAGGAGTGTTCAAGAGAGAATGGATCATAATACAATGGATACTGTTCCGAAGTTAAGGACTTTTCTCAAGATTGAGAAGCATGCTGCAATGGTTTACACTCGTACCTTGTTTGAGTTGGTTCAGAAAGAGATTTTTGTTGGATTATGGTATTGTCAGATAGATACTAAGAATGTGCTCGAGGGTTCTGAGGTTTCTGTTATCAGAGTTAGGCATTTTGTTTATGAAGAGCCTGGTAAGAAGAACAAGAAAAAGGTGAATGATAAGGTTACTGATAAGGTTAAAGTTGGCGAGTCTTGTAATAATGTGAAAGATAAGGAAAATGACAATGATAAAGAGAAGGAGAAGGAAGATGATGAGGTTGACATGTTTACTAGAGAAGATGGGTTGTACAAGGTATGTGAGTTTTTTGTTGATGTAATATTTTTTTTTTTAACATATCATATTTGATAAGCACATGTATCATATATGATATTCACTTCTTTTTTTTTTTGGTTTTTTTTCCCAGGTGTTGCGCAACTTAGAGGATGGTTCAGTTATTTGTACATGCCAATTGTTTATGAGGGTTGGGATATTGTGCAGGCATATTTTCTGCGTGTTCAAGAATGCCAATATCGAGATGATTCCTCAGCAATACATTCTTAAGCGTTGGACCAAGAACCTTATCCCGGCTGCGTTGAGGAACAAGAGGAACAGGTATGGGGAGAAGAATGTTGTATTGGAGAATTATTCGTGCGAGGCGACATCTATTGTTGATCATTGTGTGCATTTGTTGAGCAAAGACGAGCCTAGGTTGGGTGCTTTTGTTGAAAAGTTGAAGCAGCTGAAGAAAGATGTTGAAGCGGATTGTCCAAATCCTCCATCTAAGAAGAAGGTAGACTGTTTGGAGCAGCTCGTTGGTGTTTCTCATCCTTCTGTACGTTTGGTTGATAATCCAGATGTTGGAACCCCTAGAGGACGTCCTGGGCGTCAAAAGCTGTGTATTAAAGGTGGTAGAGAGATAGCTATTGAGAAAGGCAAAAAGAACAAGATTACATGTTCGGTGTGCGGGGGTACTGATCATAACAAGAGGACTTGCACCGGTAAGCGATTGGAGGAAGTCGTTGTCGAGGATCTAGCTTTTGCAGATGCAAGTACGAGTGGATGAGCTTGGATAGAAGAAAAGTTTTTTTTTTTTAGGAATTTTTTCCCGTTTTATTTTACTGTTTGCAGTTTCTGAACATGTCATTTTATGATGTATGATGATATTTTGTCTTGATTACTTTGATTCATGAGAAGTTGTTTTTGATACTATCTTTTTTAGGATAATCATATGTCAATTAGTCATGAGAAGTTGTGTTTAATCCCTTTTTTTCTTTAGTTTGTATGCTTTTGTCAGTTTTTTAAGTTTTTTTTGGAGTATCATATATGATAGTGATGTATCATATATGTTAAGTTGTCAACACAACATATATGATACGTATGTATCATATATGTTAAGCTGTGTTCAATCCTTTAGTTTTTTCTAGTTTGCTTTTGTCAGTTTACAAGTTTTTTTTGGACTATCAGATATGATAGTAATGTATCATATATGTTAAGTTGTCAACACAACATATATGATACATGAGTATCATATATGATAGTTTTTAAGATGCTAATGTTACTACTTTCAAGAATTTCGTTTCCATAGCAAGTGTGTTTTTACAAGTTTTTTTTGGACTATCATATATGAAACTAATGTTTCATATATGATAGTTTTGTTTTTAACGGTTTACATGTTTTACAATATCCTTCTGTTCTCTATAAATTTAATTCAAGATCAATACACATGAAACAAAATATTCATTTTCCATTTCATAATAGAAATTTCGACGGGTTACAAGTTAAAACAAGTTGTATCCACAAAATGCGGTACATCCTACTTTACCGCCAGCAACTTGTCTTCCCTACGATTCTATCCAAATGTTTTCCAATGGTACGTCAGGTGTAGGCGACATGACTCGGGGGTAGTCGGACTAATGGATTCCTATTAAACGACCCATGATCTACGACCAGTTGACCCCAAGCTTAGAGCAACCCATCATGGGTTCTCTTGCATGCCGCGTACTCCTTTTCCGATTGGATAAGTCATCTAACTGCTTCTAATCTAAATCAGTTCACTAATCTCTTTGCCTAGCCTAATGTTCCATTGGGTTAAGCGTTAAAGCTTATCAAGGTAGGCGACATGACTCGGGGGTAGTCGGACTAATGGATGCCTATCAACCGATCCATGATCTACGACTAGTTGACCCCAAGTTTGGAGCAACCCACCATGGGTTCTCCTGCATGTCGCGTACCCCTTACCCAGAGGATAGGCTAAGCAAAGCGGAAGTCTTAAACAAAAATCTAAGTTATTACAGACCAAATTAAAAATTAATGTCTTAAACTGTATTGTCTTTTTGTCTTTCCTTCTTCAGATGGCGCTCTTGGCCACATCTCTGTCTTGTTCCTCCTTTCTTGCTTTGATTGCCTCTTTGATGACCTTTGTCTTGAATGGTTGCATCTGGTATGTTCTTGCAAATTCATAGGCTTCATCTGTTACCTGCTGCCTCTTGGTGTTCTTCTCGTGTGATAATATCTTTGCAACTATCCTGAACCTCAGCTTCAGTATTTCCTTTCGTTGCTCATCTGAATCACTCGGGAAGTCCAAAACCCAACCTTTTGCACTTTCGCCCTCATAATGCTCCATGTGCATCATCACGAACACCCCACAATCGATGTCGTTGTACATTGTTCCCCACTTTGGTCGAATGATTGTTTGCTTCCTGAGTTTTTTTGTCATTTTGTGCTGCACACTCTCCATATACATCATAAACATCTTCATCTGCAAAAAAAAGCCCCAAGTTTGTCATATTCTTTTTGTGTGTGATTTTTTTAGATGCTTTTTGAAATGCACAGATGTTCATGTTTTTTTTAGTTTATTTGTGTATTTAGTGACTTACCAGTAGGTCACAGTACGTCTGGTACTTGCTTTCATATGTGCTGGCGACTTTCGAGTTGTCGATGATTGACACGGCGCCGTTGACTAGGTTAAAGACCACCAAGTAGTAGTGCTGGTGAGATATGACCGGGAAGAACACCTGCAGAGTTTTTATAAGTTATATTTTTTTGAATCTATTGTAAAATTTAATATCAAATATGTTCTAATCCTACTGCATTTGATTGCATGTCACTCATCATATATGATAAGTTTTTATCATATATGATAAGTTTTTATCATATATGTTTTACTTCTTTTATCATATATGTTAGTCAAGTGTTTACCAGATTTATTGTAAACTGTAACTGTAATATCATATATGTTATAATACTATATGTTTTACTTTTTTTTATCATATATGTTAGTCAAGTGTTTACCAGATTTACATTCTTCAACTTCAGCAAGTCCTCATCTTCTCCCATGGTTGTTCTCATGTTCTCTTCAAACTTTTGAAACTGCTTCTGGACGTCATACTGTCCGTTTGCCAGTTTCCAATCAAACATGTTTGCTGTCTGTATTTGCATAATCAATAATACATTTTTTGTTTTAGTTTGTGGACATAATTTTGTTATAAAAAACACATATGATGTAAGATGTACTTACAATCATAGTTGACATGAAGTACTGTTTCTTCTTTTTTCCTCCTGTGCGAGTGTGTTCTTCAAAGTTCAGTACATTTGAGTATGTGTCAATGACAGGTGCATCTACCTTTAAGCCCGGAGCCATTGTCTGCAAGTTGTCCCTCATGCAAGCATAATTATTGTCCGCCGACTCAAATATGAATTCCCTGCAAACATAGTTCAATTACTTACTTTTATCATATATATATGATCCTACTTGAATGATATATAGTTTGTTAGTTTTTTAGCTTTTACTTACAGGTTGTTATTAAGCATTGAGAACAAACTCTCTCCTATCATCAACTCTGCTACAGTGAGCTTCCCCCGTGCTGGTGCTTTCTTGTTTATGTAGTTAGAAAGGAGCAAGCGGGATGGCCTCTTTTGTTCTTTTGCAGCATCATCTTCTTCTACCATCATCACTATCTCCTTAGGTGTTGTTTCAGGCGTTTTTGTGATTTGGCTGAAAGATGGTGTTGATTTGAGAGACTTTGGTTGCCTCGTTCCTCTGGTTTTCCTTTTCGCCATCGCTTCTTCCTCAAGCTTCTTTTTTTGGCTTTCAATTGCAGCTTGGCGTTCCAACTCCATGCAATACCTGTCCAGGTATTCATCAAACTCTGGGTCGTTGTCAAACTCCCCGGACAATGGCTCGTCTGTAAAAACAGTCTTATGAACCTCTGCCAACATCGCTGCTTCTTTAGCTGACTTTGGATGGTGAACCAACCCAGCTTCGGTGACCAGTTCCTCTTTTTCAGTTTGCTTTTCTTTATCTTTTGCCTTTTGAGCTTTTTGAGCAGATTCCTCATCCTCAGTTTGTATACTTTCAAGAGTAACCGGCTGTTTTACTGAAGCAGCAACATCTTCTGTTTTCCCATCGTCCGTGGAGGTTTGCTCCCAATCCATGAAATCCACATCAAGGTCATCGTCCTTGTTTCTTTTGAATACCATCTGGTATTCCTTGCATAGACCAATTAATGTTTCATCATTTTCAAACTTTTTAAGTCCTTCTCCAAGTGTTTCAGCAAGCACTCTTCTTGCCTCATATATGTCTCCAAATCGATCAATACTTTTTTCAACAAACTCCTGCATAGAAAAATGTATGTTGCAAGTGTATTAGTATCTTTTGTATATGATACTTTATATATGATAGTTCACTATCATATATGATAGTATGAACTATCATATATGATAGTATGTACTATCATATATGATAGTGAACTATCATATATGTCATAGTTTTTTGTTTTACCTCTAATGTTTGTGGTTTCCTGTCTTTAATTGGTTCCAGGTAGAAGTCATTGTTTTTGTACACATCAATCCCCATGTGGACATCTTCTTCCTTGTACTCATCTTGATGTTCCAGGTTCCCCAAACATTGAATCTTCATTTCTTCTTGTATTCTCAACTTCATCAAACGACCATTCCAGCTTCTTATTGCTGGTCTTCGCCTCATCACGGCTACTCCTGGGAAGTAAGTTGAGTCCAAGTAAAGCAGCTGTGAAAAGAACAAGTTTGTTTTGGTTAAAGAGAACGAAAACATATAAAGTAAGTTTTAAATTAAAAAAAACAGTTGTTTTTACTTACACACAAGAAAGTAGCAGGTCCGTTGTACCATCGTTTCACAGCTTGGTCGTTCCACTTGCTTTTACTTTTCTTGAGGCTTTCTAGTATATAGGACGACCAGTCTATCTCATTAATGTTTTGTTTCTCTGTGACCTTCTTCAAAATCTTCAAAAGGACTTTCCCACCAGAGTCTAAGTTGCACATCGTGCCACCAAAGAGCATAAGGAAGTTCATTATGAAGGTGAAGTCTGCTGTGTTGGTCGACTGGATCCTTTTTGCAATTGTTGTTGCGCTTGGTTTTAATGTGCCGTATTGAGCCTTCCATTCTTCGATGAAAGCATCATCGTCTTCCCTTTCCGGCAGTTCATTAAGAGATATTGTCCCCATCGGGACCCCAAGCATTTGTTGCACCCTTTCTCTTGTTATTTTGATGGATCCTTTGGGGAGTCTCAGTTCCATGCTTTGTGGATGGTACTTCTCGACAACATGGTACAGAAGGTGTGAAGACAGCTCGTCTATGGGAAACTCAATGTACCTCTCAAAACCAATTTGTTTTAAAACTTTCTTTCTTTCATCTGACAGTCCTGAGGTTGCTTCGAACAATGATTTAGGTGAGCATCTGGTCAAAGCAGTAGGGTATACCTTTGTTTGCTTCTTTTTTGTTGGACCTCTACCCTTCTTTTTATCCAAAACCATCGCGTAGTCGTCTTCTTCTTCTTCTTCAGTTTCATATTTTTTTAACTTGTTGCCTTTAGAAGGTGAAGGTTTGACAACTAGCATCTTTGATGTGCCAACCATCTGCTCATTCTCCTCGTCATCGTCTGTTTCGATTTTCTCATCCATCTGGTCATCTTCTTCTCCTTCGCTTGATTCTTCCTGCGAAGTTGTTTCTTTTTTCCCAGTTGTTTTTTTGCCCCCACTATATGTATGCTTCTGTCTTTTTGTCCCTTTATGTGGACGTTTTGCTTCTTCCTTATGTTCCAACTTCCTTTTTTCGGCTTTTTTATCCTTCTTTACCACTTCAGGAAAGCTTGCTGTTTTGCAAAATATAATGAAACGTGTTAGTATTATACAATCAACATAAATGATACATAAATATTTTCTTATGCTATATCGTATTTGATAAAATTATCATTAATTGTTACCTTTTTTTGTTTTTGAAGGGTTGATGAACTTGATTTTTGTTATTTTCTTCAAAACATCTTTGACCCTCTTTTCTTTCACAGGTTCCTCTTCATCCTGGTCTTCATCATCATCTTCGCTACTTTCACCCTCATTATTGTCATCCTCTTCCTCCTCGTCTTTGTCATCTCCATCGTCTTCCTCCTCGTCTGCGTCATCTCCATCTTCTTCCCCCTCGTCATTGTCCTCTGGCTCTTCTTCGTTTTCCTCTTCCTTGTTACCTTCTTCTGTCTCGGTTTGTTCAGACTCGGCTTCTTCATCTACATATTCTTCCCCGCTGCTAATTCTCTCGTCTTCTGAAACATCATCTTCTTCCGTACCACTTTCTTCTACATTTTTTACAAAGCAAAGAGATGTTCAGTATTGTATGTTTGTTCCTAATGAATTAATATGATATGTAGTATATTTTTCCTACCTTCTGTCGTCTCTTTTGGCTTTTCAGCTTTCTTTGTTTTCAAATTCGTTTTTCCTTTGCCCTTTGTTTCGACAGCTTTTTCCTTGGTCTTTGTTTGATTGACAGCTTCAGTTACACCTTTGCCCTTCTCTTTGTTTTGTCTTGCTCTTTCACGCGCTGCAGCTTTTTCTTTCATTATTTTTATAGTAACTGCTGATAAAAAAAAAAACTTATTAGATATGATACTTAATTTTACTTTTCTGTATTTTTTTTTTTTTTTTTGCTTTTTTTACCTAAGCTTCTTTTAGGTTGTTCTTCTGTCTCGTCATCCTTGTTTTTTGTATGCTGTTCATCTGCAATAAAAGTGCAAAGTTAGACAAAATTACATCTGTTTAAAGCTTTATATGTTGCATAACTTATGAAATATGATGAATTATATATGATAAGGTTCTATCAAATATGATGTCTCATTTTTTAACTATCAAATATATGTTCTAATCTTTCTGCTTTTGATTATATTTTCACTCATCATATATGATAAGGTTTCATCATATATGATAAGGTTTTATCATATATGTTTTATTAGTCTAGGAAACCATTTTTGCTCAACCGAGATACTTATATTCACATGCAAGCAATATTTAAACGCAAAACTCGCTTAAAACTATCAAATGATGCAAGCAATATGATATCATACATGTTCTAATCCTTCTGCTTTTGATTTTATTTTCACTCATCATATATGATAAGGTTTCATCATATATGATAAGGTTTTATCATATATGTTTTATCAGTCTAGGAAACCATTTTTGCTCAACCGAGATGTTTATATTCACATGCAAGCAATATTTAAACCCAAAACTCGCTTAAAACTATCAAATGATGCAAGCAATATGATATCATACATGTTCTAATCCTTCTGCTTTTGATTTTATTTTCACTCATCATATATGATAAGGTTTCATCATATATGATAAGGTTTTATCATATATGTTTTATCAGTCTAGGAAACCATTTTTTTTCAACTTTTTTAAATCCCATTCTGTTCATTTTTTTAACCAACCGAGATGCTTATATTCACATGCAATCTATTTGTAAACACAAAACTCGCTTAAAAGTATCAAATGATGTTTATTTTCATAGATCTACTATATTCATCATACATTTAGTTAAACAGCATAGAAGAATCATTGATATAGCTTAAAATTATAAAAAAACAGAGAAAAAGCTCAGAAAAAGCTTAGAAAAAGCTTAAAAAGCATTTAAAAAACTTAAAAAGCATAGAAAAAAGATGGATCTGTGATTTTATACCTTTTTGCCTTGTTTTTATCGTCGTTTTATCTGGTTTTTTCGAAGATGGCTCGTTTTTCGGCTTCCCTTTCATCGTTGTTGATTATTTTGATCGGATGATGTGTTTTTGAAGATGAAATCGTTGATCGAGATGGTGGGTTTTGGTTGTGTGTGTTTTCACTGTGTGTTTTGTGTGTGTGTGTGATTTTGGAATGAAATGAAAAATGACGGTTGAATGTAGCGAAAAAGAGGGGGTTAGGGTTTGGGCGCGGTTGTGATATTACATAACTGCCCCTCCGCTTTTTTTTTTTGTTTAAACGTGGATCATTTGATTAAAATGGATGAGTGGCCCAGATTTGTCCCCTTGTATCCAAAGGATACAAGGTATCTTAAATAACCGGACTCATATTAATAACAATTAAAAAACACAATAGTTCAATTAAAGCAGTGATCATACCAATTTAGGACTGTTGGCTTAATCGTTTATGTGTTGGGTTCGCGTATCACGTATATATGCATGGCATGGCTGGATTATGGAATTAATAAGTGTGTACGTTTTATATGTTACACTATGTCGTAGTTGATATGTTTATTATAAGTATGATTTGGTGTTTAGCTTAGTTTGACCAAGTTTTATGTAACTTTATCTACATGGGGTAGAATAGGTTTCACTTACCTAGTCTTTTGGAACAATATAGCTCCCACGTTCTCCTTGTAAACGCTATAAATAACCTACATTGTATTCAGTAATGGATAGAACCTTTTTCACAATTCTCCTGATCTGTATATTGTCATAACTTGGCACAAGTTAGTTCTACAAGGACTGTACTGTTCATCAAATGTTGAGTATTAATATCTTAGATCATAACGATTTGGAAGTGATGGCAACAGGCGTAATGGGGACTTGCCATACGCACTGGATTGATCATTTGACCATGCACGTAGCTTTAAAGGATTCTTTTTTAAATATATAAATACCAACATCAATGGTAGTTGGCATTAGTCTATCCATACTTTGTAATGGTTAATAGTGGCGTTACTGGTCGATGAACCAGTAGATTTGGATTTCAAACTTGTCATATCCAGAAATGTTAATATTCCCTATTTAGGCCGGTCTAACCGTGTTCTAATTACAAACCCTCCTTGTGTTTCTAAGCTATTCAGCTTACCATTGGTTCCATTTTAGGTGCATTGGAACCTGAATATGCTTCAACTGGCATTTTGACTGAGAAATCAGATGGCTTCTTGTATGGGGTGGTTCTTTTGGAACTAATAACTGGAAATAAATCTGTGTATATATCTCAACCGTTGGGGGATTAGGGTCTTGTACTCTTGTTGAGTGGGTAACACTTAACAGGGTTCAGTCATGCACTTGAAACAGAGGACTTTAAGCTGTTGGGTTGATCAGAGACTCGGTACAAACTTTGTTGCAAGTGAGATGTTTCACATGAGTGAAGCTGCAGCTGCATGCATACGACACTCAGCTACAAAAAGACCGCGCATGGGGCAGGTATTTCTGCTAAAGTATATTACTAACAGTAATATTTAACCTCATAGTCGAAGTTAGACAATTAAATAAGCACTTTTAACATTTTCAGATTCTGCGAGCTTTGGAGAGTCCGGAGACCCAAGATCTAAGCAATGGGATGAAAGTTGGTCAGAGTGAAATATATATAGCTCTCGAGACAGAGATTAGTCTGTTAAGGAGAATGGAGTTTGGAAGTGAAAAATATCATCACATATAACTAGCCTACCAATATATAAGTTCTTAAACTCTCTTTAAAATTACTAGTGAAAAACAAGTCTTTTGATTTAGGGATAAGCATTTGAAAATGAAATCAGCTTGTTACAAAACTCTAAGGATGGAATGCCGAGTGACATTCAAAGTCTCCGTGTTCTGACCAACAGGAATCTGCCCCTCAGAAAATCTGGTAATCCCTAGAGAGATGGGATATCTGCTAGGCGCAGAATGCATCTTGATCAAAGCCTCGAGCCTCTCTTCCTCAAGGTACTCGAGCTGATCATGTTTTAAGTAGAGTGTCATCCTAGACCCACGATAAACATATGGACAATTGATATCCCTGATTATGGTGAATGATCCATCGGCTTGCGTCTCCCAGACGTAATGAAAATCATGGGCGTGTTTGGTTCTGACGACAACTTTGTGAGCAACCAAAAAAGCAAAGTAGAAGCCAAAACCAAATTGACCAATCCTGGTGACATCAGCACCAGCTGCAAAAGCATCCATGAAGTCTTTGGTTCTGGATCTTGAAATGGTACCCAGATGGCAGGCCAAATCTGTAAAAATAGTTGCACGGTTATTTCATCTATCTGGGTAACATTTACGTTGTAATATTGGTAAAAACTAACTAGGAGTCACCAGGCCAGGTGATTCCAGGTCCATTGTCGACGATGGTCAACGTGTAGTTGGTCTTATCAGGATAAATATGGATGAAAGGTGGTGCAATGATGTTCAAAGGTGGTAAAGTCGTCTCGTCCTGGGTAAGCATAGGGATGAAAGGTTGTACAGTGGTCTCATATTGAAGTTTGTCTAGAGCCTACACACATCATACAAATATCATTCTTATAAATAATAATGAATAGATGCATAAACAGAAAAGTTTAAGAGAATAAAAAAGTGGAGATGGACATACATAGGAAGAGTTGCAGATAAGCTTATGAAGAAAAATGTCCTTATTACTTTTGAATTTATTGATAATCAAATTCACGATCTGATTGAATTCAACATCAAAACGAAACATTTCAACATCATCATGACCCATCGCCATTCTCTTCTTTACGCCGAGAGTGATAGTTTATCAAACTTGGAAAAGTTGCTCCGGTATTGTCGGCATTATTTTCGGCCATTTTGTTATTTCCTTTTTTGTTTATCAAACTTGGAAAAGTTCCAAACTTTCAACATGCCGTATAAGATATTAGAGTAATACTAATGAGGAATATAGTCGAACTTTTGTGGGTAATGTTTTATTTTGTACGCAAAAGAGCTAACATTGGTTTAACTTTAATTAGTGAATCTTTATGTATAATAATTGAAGCCAAAGTTTTAATTTGTCATGAATTGGCAATGACATCCATATATCCAGGGGCGGAGTCACGTTAAGAGTACTGGGGGGAGTTGCCCCCAATAAACCTGTCATAGACACACAAATTCGTATAGAAAAAGTACTAATTTTTAAGAAAAAAAGTGTGGTGCCCTCAGCATGATAATCAAAATGCCCTCGTCAAACACTGAGAATTACCAATCTGAGTGTCAACTAAGCTTTAATTGTTAGATGCCATTTTTTCCGATGGGTTTTGTTTGGTCAAGTGAAGAAGGAAGAGTATAGATCGTGAATTATAAGGAACAGGGAAAGTAAAGGTGGGAGTGAGAACATTGGGAGTAGATTAGAAAAGTTAAACATATCATTTAATTTAATTTCTACTAGTACTAAAGTATTATACTAACGAAAAGAATGAATTTACATTGCTATTTAAGCTTTTCAAGATTAGTACTAGTAACTGTATGATAACATAAATTTGTTAAATTCACAGTAGTTTATTTTTAGTTGTAAATTGTTAATGTCAAAATTAAGTTTTTATTTGTAAATTATTAAAGTCATGACATGTTTTCGATGCATAAACACGTATGGATACCTGAGCGAAAGGTGTTCTAAAATGTACTAGAATCAAATCCGACCCGAGTTATTTTAATGTACGTTAAAAATTAGTATATCGTAAGAAAAAAAAATTTTGCCCCCTATAACTTGATTTTCTGGCTCCGCCACTGCATATATCACTACCTCGAGACTCCCCGTTTCTTGTTTTAAAACGACACATGTGTACCTAAAAAGTAATCGTGAAACATGTCTTTGTTTTAAAACGACACATGTGTACCTAAAAAGTAATCGTGAAACATGTCTTGGCGGAACGTAGAAAAACAAAGAAGAATAACTAGTATCTTTTCTTTTATAACATAATCTTATCCTTTCATCTCCTTCATATGCTTATTTATCTTTCATCTTTCATCCGTAAAAGCAATGTTTTGAAAACAGGGTTTTGAATCGACGACCGGGTCACCGGTTCAACTGGTCGGACCGTCGGGTCGACCCGGTTTTCTATAAAAAATTATATATATATTTTCAATATTACGTAAAAATATTTATATAAAAATCACTAATATTTCATATATTTGTCCTAAAACCTATTTACTAATAAATATTACATGTAACAACAAAGTTACGTTGCAAATACATTAATTAAATTGCGAAAAACCAAGAAAAAATAAAAAAACAAAAAAAATCAAAACCCGACCGGGTTCCACGAACCGGGTCGCTTCAAACCCAGTGGGTCACACTGGGTTTATAGTATATGAGACCCGGATCAATTTGACTCGTTTTTTTTACCGGAATCGGGTCACTTGGTTGAACTGGCCGGGTCGACCCGGATTTTAAAATATTGCGTAAAAGTAAAAACAAAATGAAGCAACCATCGTAATAGGCATGCATCTTCTAGTATGAGTGAAAATGTGTCCTATGTCATAAACAGCCCGACCCATAAAAAGGCGTCGTTTTGACAAATAATTGTTACACGACAGTCCATGTTATTGGATGCTATAAAACCGCATATACAGTTTGAAATTTTGGCAAAAAGTTTTTCATGCCAACACAACCTGACCCATTTTGACCCGTACAAAAACCACTAGTTTTGACCTGACCATATCACACAATCCGTCCTAGTCCACCTAGGTTTCAGGATATTGGTGACATACCAGTATCGATAGGAGTTGATGCACATAGCGTGACAGCAATTAGGTAAAACAACATTTGTACAAGGTTCCAAATAAATCCCGCACTCATCTTCTCTTTCCACATCCAGATTTGTAAGACACATTTCGTTTTCCGGTTTCTTTTTGTCAGGTTTGACCATCCTTGAGGTCTCTCCTTTAGAACCACAAATCATTGGATAGTCGAGTTCCACCAAGTCATAGTGTAGCCTTCTTAGAAACGGCAGTATAGCAGCTGCACATCTGAAAAAGGAAAGAAAACGTAAATGGGTCAAATTAGTTGTTTCAAAGCGAAATAACAAGTAAAATGGATCAAAATGCTAAACGGGTAACGGGTGATCTAATGGTTAAAATTTTGTCCTTCTGACCAACATAACTAAATTATCACATTCATACACAAATGGGTCAAATTAGTTGTTTTGAAGTGAAATACCTAGTAAAATGGATCAAAATGCTAAACGGGTAATAGAGGTTCACAATGACAAACCATAAAAGTTTCTTATGGTTTCCTTCCTTCCATGCCTTGTAATATTTGGCCGTCCATCTGCATATACCTGCAACGGAAAATTTTCGTACCAAGTACTAAATTTCTTTGCCATATAACGCATGTTCTCACTATACTATACTATCATACTTAGGCTTCAATTACAAAAAACAAAAGTTATTGAATACCAACCTTGTAGACAAGAACATGGACAAGGTTCAAGTATCTAGAAAAGGAAAAAAGGAAGCTACAATACCCTTTTTAGGAAAAAAAAACCGATATGTTCAGCTCTAGGTACACACAAAGGCTATGGTTTTTCTAGGCACACACAAAGGATGCAGAGATGAAACCACGGGGACTTAATTATTCCATTTAGACAGGTGAAGAGTTTGCTTTTAAATTTATGCGAGACTGGGTTAATCCTAGGTTGCCCTTTTCCGCACCAGCACCAGCAGGGAATCCTAGTCTTACCACAGCCTACGTGGAACAAAAAGATATCAATCATAATGGGCCGAGAGAGGAAGGAAGAGTCTGATATTTGTCTTGTGCCGACAGTACCCAACACCAACAATACTCGTGATTATGCCTCATCAGATAATTCTTCATTAACGATAAAGGTCTTATGCAGTTTTAGTGGCAAAATATTACCTCGTCAAAGTGATGGGAAACTCAGATACGTTGGAGGAGATACACGGATTATCCGTATATGAAGAGACATTTCTTGGCGAAAATTATGGCAGAAAGCTGTAGCACTTTATAACGAATTATGTTCAATCAAGTATCAGCTTCCTTGGGAGGATTTAGATGCTTTCGTATCTGTTTCTTGTGACGAGGGTTTGCAGAATATGATGGAGGAATGTAATCTACTTGGTGATGCTCAAGCCTTAAAGAAGCTTATGGTGTTCCTATTTTCCTTGATCGACTTGGATTGTACTCATTTTGGTTTGGTTAACTCTGGTGGCAATTCAGAGGTTCAGTTTTTAGTTGTTGTCAACGGTTTAGACATTGTATCAAGAAGGGAGTCAAGTTTGCCTAGTCTAGGGACCTCTTCAGGAATTAATCTGAATCTACAGAATGCTGACGACATGAACATAAGCAATACTTTGCCACCTTTGGCCGACATATCATCATCAACACCAGTATCCATGCTGCCAAACTCATCGGGTGCTTATGAGAACCATAACCAGATGCACCATGGACCTGTCCCTCTGTCTTCATCCGACAATCCATCGGCTGTTCAACTGAACTATGATGTGCTTGTAGGTCAGCAACAGTCGCTGATAAAGAAGCCAGTGCCTAAGAGTAATACCTCTGTCAAGCAAGAGGTTGAACACAGTTTAAGAGATGAAACAGCGGAGACTAAAATGACTGAGGAGAGGCACCAGGATTCAGAATATGTGTCTTGTCCCTTTAATGGTGCCAGCAAGGATAAAACTCGTGATTCTAATGACAATGATTCATATGCATCTAAATGGACCTGCCTTATGGTGTTACAGAGTCTAATCTTATTGATTTGAGCTACCTAGAGCCTCCTTTACCTCCTCCACGCGTTTATTATTCTGAGAGAATTCCACGTGGTCAGACAGAACTGAACAGGCTAACAAAGTCTGATGATCCACTTGGTTCTCAGTTCATATTAACTCATTCACATTCTGATGTTGGTCCACAAGATTTCATGTCAGAGAATCGTCCTTCTCAACATGAGCTGCTTGCCATCTCAGCAAAAAAAAGCCATTACATACAAATCCTCGATATCATAATGAGGGAAACAATAACAAGCAGTCTGCCCATGAAACAAAAAGAGCAGCGGTCAACGATAATAACACGCAGTTCAATAAATTAGCAGAGCCGAACTCGCAGTTCAGTGCTCAGTCTTCTGCTCCAAATGATTCTCGGTAGCTAGCGCAAGGAGATATAATCATTGATGTGAATGATTGATTTCCCCGTGATTTTCTATCTGATATATTCACAAGAGCAATGATTTCTGAAGATACGCCTAGTATAGGGGTCCTACCTCAAGATGGAACTGGAATGAGCTTGAAGCCTTGAAGATAGCAAACCATGAACCTCAGCATTGGTCGTATTTCTAGAAATTGGTGAGGGATGAATTTCCAAACAAGGACGCTTCTCATATTGATCAGAATCAACTTGCATTTTCATCTGAATTTCTGATACGACCCTCTCGGGTAGTATCGGGATAGATAGCACCACTTCAAGCGTGTGCTTGCTCCTTAAGAACTAGAGATGAGAAGACGAGACATTTTGTTTAACTTTGATTGACTGATTACAATGATAACAATGACATGACATTTATAAAGAATAACAATGAAACCCTAATCCTAAGATAGATGGTAGTGGCCCGTTTGGCCCGACCCACTTCAAGCATAGGTCGTATCAATTTCCAGAGATGGAAGATTCTTCTATAAGAAGCCAGTTAGACTCTGCAAACGTTGTTGTTGATAATGAAGAAAAGGATGCAGCTCCTGTTGCGGGTTCTTGGCTCTACAGCTCTGCAATCACATGATGATTCATCACAAGTTAAGATCAGTGAAAGCATGCAGTGTTTTGATATGGTTGAAAACATAAGGATGCCAGACTCAGAGTATGAGGTACAGGGGTGGACCGAGGGGGGTTCTCGGGGGTTCACGGGAACCCGATGGCAGTTTGTCACGTAGTGTAAATTTTAGCCAATAATCGCCATCTATTCAAAATGAAACCGATGCCAAATATGTGTGTTACCTAAAAAACATTTGTGCACCTGATAGTTTAATGTTCTGGGTCCGCCAAAGTTACATCAATTCAATTGCTAGTCAGAGGAACTCATGGTTTTTTCCTTACATGGGATACTTACGTTGTGGCATTTTATGGTGTAGTACAGGATGGACCTGGTGCGACATTGGCTAATGTCACAGAGTTCATGGACGACGGTTCACTAAGACATGTCTTACAAAGCAAAGATTTCTAATGGTAGTATAACAATATGTTGTGATACTGTATTTTAATGTGCTAACTTAAATGCTTGATCTGTTGCGATGGTGGATTGCAGGCATCTCTGATCATCGCAAAAAGCTTGTAATTGCGATGGAATGGAGTATTTACATTCCAAGAACATTGTGCATTTTGATCTCAAATGTAACAACTTGTTGGTCAATATGAAGGATCCTTCACGCCCTAAAGCGCAACACTTTGGTTTCAGGTGGAGTTAGCGGAACTCTGCCATGGATGGCTTCCGAGCTAGTGGCAGTGAAGTTTCAGCTGAGAAGGTATGTGAGTATGGGAGATCATAACTGGTGTATTCGTTTTTTAATATGAGTATTCGTTTTTTAATCATATGTTGTTTGTTTTTGTCATAGGTTGGCGTGTTCTCTTTTGGGATTATTGTGTTATGGGAGATCATAACTGGTGAGGAGCCGTACATTTTATTTTCATCAAGATCTTTGTGTAGATCCAAGAAAGTAAGCTAAAACACTCGTCCAATGTACCATACAACTGGAAGATTGACATAAGTTAGTTCATGTGGTAATCCATGAAATTTGCAACGCTTGGTCGACCATAGTTTTAGTTCAGTGCTATTTTATACAGTACTAGTTTAAATCCATGAAGTTTAATTATATCGATGTCCTCATATTATATTATCATCAGCAGCTTTCACGTTTCAGTTTCAAAGCTGGCATTATTTCAAATTTCAACTAGTTAAAGAAAATTTGCAGCAAAGAATATCCTCGGCTGAATAGGACTAGCAACCTTCTTCCAGCATAACGGAATCCATCTTACGTTTTCTACCGATTGAAGAGGCAGTTAGGACAATTATCTTATCTAGGGAACGGAGCTACCGTTGGACGAAATCCCAAACTTGTGTTTAACAAGTTTAAGTTTCACGTGCCAACCGATAGGGCTGAGTTGATAGATGATAAATGTGTTTTGTATACTCAAAGGTGCTGATGCTGCTAAGCCTGCAGACTGTAGCACCTTCAGTTGACTTAGTTGTGTGTCCATGTGGTAATGGGTGTATCGTTTATGCTCAAAATTGTAATCCAAAGACTTACGACTAATAGCATTAGTAACCGAACTATTCTAAACAAGAAGAACCTAGTTACGCTTACACAGTTACACAAACTGAAACCATTGAAAACAGTAGAAATATATTACTTTAGAAAATAACTTACTCGACAGTCAACTTATGCATTGTAGAAACCAGAGCCTAATCGACACGACAGTACAAGTCATCTACTTTGCGGGTGTCGAGATCAGATCATTGATACGAATATCCGTATCAACTTATCTAATTTCTAAGTTTTTCAAAACTGGAAATCGATTGTATGATATACCTGGTAATGAGCTTTCCAAATGATAGACATATTACTTACATCAAGATTTCAATTGAGTCGCGCCTTTTGCCTTTAACTACTATAATACCTCGAACTAAAAAGTTCAGCCTATACTTATACCGAAATCTAGTGAGCCAATAGCATTTAATTACGACTAAACTTATGCAAAAGGGAGTTCACATATCCAAATACAAACTAAATACATCTTAGTGACTGGCAAGCATATTTGTACTTATTGTTCACAAATTATATGAAATTCAAAATCATTAATGTTCGAAACTTCAACAAATAACACAACATAGCTATATAAATGACCACATTTATGTTTTGTAGTAACCTAAAGTCCTAAACTAAAGTGAACAATAAAGACCGAATGTAAATGCTATAGCTTGATCCTAACACCTTGCAAACCATCCTCACTATCATTGAATGATAGAATTTGACTGATCTAGCAAAAGTAGTGTTTCCATATACGACCATGCTTTAAATTGAAGACGGTCTCCACTAATCCCAACACTGTTAATACGTCTTGATGAGGGTTCATAAACTTTAATTTGAGAGACTTTAATATCATCATCATCAGCCAATGCAAGTACAACTATGCCATTGTTCCGAAACCCCAATACTCTATGTACCACATCCCTACCCTCAACCATAATTGTATATGTCTTTGTAAACGGTTTACTAACACCATCTTTCTGCATCCACACACCACAAACCCACATCTCACCCTCTTTATAATACTCAAGCAAACCAAGCAACCCATTTACCTTCACCATCCTTAAAGCATAAGCACATATTAATCTCTCTGAAAGAAATACTTCACCAAACTTCTGGCTTTTCAAATCAAACGAAATAATAGAACTAGTACTAGTAGACCAATAAATAATCCCATCTAGAAATACATGATTCTCGTTCAAAGGGCACGATACAAAAGGCGCACCAGTATACACAGTTTTCCAAACGCGTGAACTTAATGTAAAGACTTGGACCTCCCATAATATACTACCAATATTAATCTTCACAAGTGTAAGGCCATTAGTATCACGACAAACCCCAAAACCAATATGATTAATAGAATGGTCATCTTTTCTAGAGATAGGAATACCAACCGATTTTCTAATACAAGGATTCCAAAGAACAACCATATTTTTATGGAAGGCACACCAGCCATAAAAGCATAACAACCCGTCAACAGAACCGATTAGTTTTGGGAATCGTATTAACGTAAGTGGGTCGGGAGCTGTTAAGGCAAACTTTTGGTTTGGGAAAGTGTTGTCATCGATAATCGAGGTATATTCTGTGACCTTCTTGTACTGTACAAGTAGTAAATGGTGTTGTGGGTTTGGGTGATGGATGTGGTATGTTTTTAAAAACTCCGGGTTATCAATAAAAGCCTTCCATTGTTTCGATACGGATCGAAACTGAACAAGTGATTTGACACGAAGCTTTTTTATAATTTCAGATTGGATATCAAAAGGGATATAATCTGACATTTTCTGAGTTTTTGATTTAGGGTTTCAGAATTTGGGGGGTAGAATTGGTTGTACCAAATTACAGGATCAGTGTGGGCTTCATTATATAAGTAGTAGAGTATTATGTCATGGACATTTTGGACCACTTGATTCATTAGGCGGCCTTACATGGGCTAACTATAAACAATGTAATAAACGGAAATGAGTATTTAATGGATGGACTAAAGTATATATATGGCGTATTTAATTGTTTGATTTGTTGGTTTGGATTATTCGAGTTAATTTTTTTTAAAAGGTCCACGTGTGAATCGGCGATCTTATTTTTTCATAGGGGTAGCATTGGTTGTGGTTCCTAAGGATTCCAGTGTATTACTGTTGTTGCTTTCCGAAACTACCCACCATTTACGTTTGATTTCACTGAATTATAAGTTAACCTAATTTGATAAGACTATGAAGGTGTTTGAATCAAGGATTAAGAAAAGGGAATGAAACATGATAGATAGTGTCCAGACTTCAGACTAAGGCTATGAGTTATATAATTCCTTTGTCCACTCTGCTAGTAAACTCGTACCATAGTGACTTGTGACTGCAAATCAAATGCCACCTGAATAGTTTTTACTCGTCTTTCGTATTGCAAGAATAATAGGGACTGGGGGTAAGAATCTTAGCATGAATCTACCTTTTTAGTAGAAATATGTGTTCATTGGCATTCATATTTCGGTATATTAAATGTGAATGTGAAAATGTTGGTTGTTATGCTTGTAAGGATGATATGCCATTTAATTGCTACCGAACAAGGTGCTTGGTTTTATAAAGTTTTTAATTTTCAGCAATTACAAGGTCGTTCTAACGTAGTCTTTATTTATATACACATGTACTGGCTTTACTGCTCAAAAGGATTCACATTAGACGAATAACATAAGTTTGATGACAAAATTCTACAAGTTGGAAAAATATGATTGCATATGTTACAAACTTAAAGTCCTATGTGTCCTATGCTTATATTTACTTATGTCTGGGATGATTTGGTATACGTTTTACTGTATCTTTTATGCATCAACCCTGGGTATTAAAGTAAGAGGTAGCATAAACTGATAAAAGAAAATACGGCAGATGGGCTGAAATCCTTCGTCAAGTGTATTCAATGTATTAAACATCATGAGTGATTTCATTTAAAAACTTGTATCATTATTGAAATAACATACTAATTGTATCGTAGCAACAGTTTATCATAGATTCCCAAATTTTGACCAAGTGATTCGGGTCAACGGGCTGTTTTGACTGTCACCAGTCCCTCCCATGTTGCCACCTTTAATTACCTACTTCAAATTAGAGGATTCTTTGATATATGTGATAAATAATGATCATATCATTGGATTTTGTTTGATGCACTAACATGTGAATTGTTTGTGCCGACTACAGCAAGAAAGGTTGGAGAAGGAAGCAAGAGAGTTAGGAACAACTGCTACAAGAAAACAAAGGGCCAGACTCGGTTGCTTAATGTGTCAGTGTGCAATACAGTTAAGAACTTCCCGAAACGATGTTTTAGTCGACACATAATTTTCGTATCAAGAAGATAGCAATGATTGTTGTTGAATAAGTTTGCCTTTTGTAATTACTACTTGGTACATCATCCATTTGGTACAGTCCGCATACTACTGATAAAATCCTAACAGAATAATACATGGGTTTTTGGGTGTTACAGACTTCCACATTACTAATGACAGCAAATGAAAAGCATACCTGAAACAATTCATCTCGCACAGAAGATATCGGGAGTTACTGATGTTTTTCTAATGGTGAATTTGACAATGCAAAATCGCTTACTGCTTTGGTTAGTCAACTACATGAAATTAGTTATTTGAGAGCATAAATGAAAAGTTAAAATAGCCCATCATTGTTTCCGAGTTTCCATAAAGTTCCGATAGTCCCAAATTTCTAATCTCAAGCAAACAATCCTTGCACAAAAATCATTATTCAAAATGGGGCAAACATGAAAACTTTCACTGTTTATAAAGATGAATCAACACTACTCGAAACCTTATTGCTTCCAATCTAAAGAGGAGAATGAACAGGAATAACATGAGACTAGTCACGAAGAAATCGAACAATATGATAAGAAAAATTTGTGGCAAGTAAAATAAAAGTAGATTTCAACACCGCATAATCATAAACGAGTTTGACACATATGATGCAACAAGAGTGTTAAAACACACATACGAGCTTGACCACCATAAACATCTATTTATCTACTGCATGCACTGCTCCTTGTTGTAAGCTTGGTCTTAGACCAGAAAGGGTAAAAGTGAAAACAGAGTACCACCTTATATATTTTGGCACTTGAGTCAAATGCAAGTCTGCGTAACTTTGCTGGAACTTCCCTAGTGGTACCTAATGTTGGTATTTCACGAGGATCAGAATAGTGTTTGATTTTTCTGCTCATTGCAAGTAAATCCCACATCAGGTATGGCATGGAGAGATGTTGAGTTCGTACGTAAACTTGCGCCTTACAACACCTTTTGGGACCAATTCCTGGGCAGAATTCTGCAGTTATGTGTGGTTAGTATCAGGTACACGTACCAGTCCTTTTTTTCCGATTGTGTTTCTTTCTTGTGAAAAAATGAAGAGTTGTTACCTTTGTCTGCAGCATATGATGACCTTGAAGATCTAACTGGTACAGGTGCTAAAGGGGCCCGATTTACCAGCGAGAATCCTCTGTCCACTGTTAACAGGTTTCATAAGCAACAAGTACAGATGGCTATTTCGCCGCATTTTTACTTATAATTGTTTCGATATTGGGTCCAAACATGTTACCATGAAAACTTTAACATTATATTAAATTGAATCATACAAGTACTTCTCGAAACCTTTTTTTTCTTCCAATCAAAAGAGGAAAAAAGCCTTAAGCTTTCTCAGTAAAAAGATTCAAGAAAAATCACATTCATAAAACTAAAGGTCAAAGATCACATTAGCGTTTTTATTAAGAAAAATCGAATTTATATGGTTGGTTCTTGTACTTGGTAACAAATTTGTCCTTTGACGGTTATTTCGTTAGTAACTTGTCAAGAAAGAAGTACTCGAAGCAAAAACGGTTGGGTGGGGGTAGGGTTGGTCAGATTTGTTGTGGCCTAATTAGCATTTTGGCAAACGTGTGAATTATATGTGTCGACTTCAGCAAGAAAGATTGGAGAAGGAAGAAGAGATCAGGAGAGTGACAACTACAAGAAAACAAAGAATGAGACCCCAGTTCATGTGTCCTTGTGCAGAATACAGTTAATTTGCTAGTTGTCATAGTTTGTCACTAAACTCTTACTTTCTTCTTGCATATTTAAGATGTGCAGCGGGAGAGATGAGGTATCTATAGTTAACAACACTCAGATACCTAAGGGTCTTCGTGTTGAGACTATAAGGTTAGTATATCTGCAAAAATTGGAATAGACACTAGATATGAAATTTTCTAATGAGGCTATTAAACTTATCTAAAAAATATTTTTACTGTGTTACTATAGGTGTGATCATAAAGATAAGACCAAAGCTGATTGCCTTCGTAACTTGGTGATGGACGGAAATCCAAATGGATATTTCGTCGCCACATGAGATGGTGATTTGTTGCAAAACCTGGCAACAGTAATCTTTAATCATTAAACCTTTTAGCAAGAATAGCTCGAATTTTAAATATTTGTTTTGATAAAGATATTTGTCTTCGTTTAAAAATTCAGGCACCAAAAGTGCCGATAATTACTAATCTACATGGAGGTATTGTTTTTCAACGACCGTCCGACGAACAAAAGCGAGCAGCCTAGTAGTGATCAAGTTTCAACTCTAGTTTTCCCTTCACCTCTCAATAGAGGTAAAGACTTAAATTATGCTGTTTTTTTGTTCTTTTGTTTCCGTGAAACTGCAAAATTTCATGTGTTTGTCGTTTTGAGGATTTAACTCTACACATTATATGACTTTTTGTTTAAACTCAGTATCTTGGTATTATTATTAGTGATAAAAGTTTAAGCTATATTGAAGCATACAGAATCCAGACCTCAGCTTAAGAGATGAAGATTAGGAAGTCATAGAGAGAAACAGAATTCGAAACTCAATGTATTGGATATAAGTTGAGTGATTAGAATCATTACAACACTGAGTGAATTTAGGAGAGAAAACAAAAATGATGTGAATATGCTTGGATTTACATATGAACGATGATTTAGCCGTTTAGGTTATGTTAAGTTTGTGTGTGTTTGGCGCGCCTTAAGTCTAGATTTGTTTTTCAAGCCTTTAGCGTTCACAAGCTAGGAGTAATAGCGTATGTGTGCGTTTTACGCTCGCGTTAACTTTTGTTAATGATCGAGCTCCTCTTTCTTTGTTTGACATATTTTATATAACTGATGTGGTCTATAACGAAAGTCTGGTTTATATAGATGGAAACTTACACGGAGGATGAAGGACTGTCTGCTATCAGAATGGACCCGTTCCAGACTAGGGGAGTCCTTGTATGCACCGGATTCGTAGCTGCGGGAGTGTCCGCGCAGCTCGTGCTCGCGACTTATTTACGAGTAGCAACTGAGGATGAGTTGAAGCTTTCACCTAAGCAACTGAATCTAATGGCCGTCTTTACATATTTGGCAATACTTGCTGGAGGCTTATTATGGGGTTATATGTCTGATAGACACGGAAGAAAGTAAGCCTCGTATAAACTCACTTAGTTGATTAAAATGTGTCCTGTTATATAATGTGAATCTCTGTATATAAAACTTGGTTCGAGTGTGATTTTTGAATAAGATCAAAACTTGTATGTATACAAATAATAAGTAGTAAAATGTTAAGTTCTTAAGCAATAATAATCAGTTTGTTCAAATTCAAGTTAATGGACTTATGTTATAATGTGAATTTGTATATAAAATTGTTAAGTTAATGGACTGACTTACGTTAAAATAAAATGTGAATTTGTATATAAAACTTGGTGAATGTGAATTTGTATATAAAATGTTAAGTTAATGGACTGACTTATGGTATTGTTAAATCACATGATCTAAATTAAATTAGGTTCACGTATGTTTCAAATGTTGAAGTAATCTGTTTGGTTTGAGAAATTACCGATTCATTGAAGTGGTTGTTTATTTCATTAATGACAAGTAGCTTGTAGTCGTCCATACTTGATTTTATAGTGCTAATATATTTTCTGTCTTTTTGTTATGAAGGTAGTCGTCCGGAAGGTTTTCTTTACCTTCAAAAGATGAAGGTCTTACATCATGACATAAAGAGTCTCAAAACCGTGACATATGGTTCTTTGCATGAAACCTGTGTCAAGAGGAAAAAGGGAAACAAGAACAATTTCACTGAGCTAAAAGGCTCCTTATATTGTATTGACGTTTATTTTTGCACTTTGTAGTTTGTAGTGGATCATATTTGTAGTTTGTAAGGATTATTGGTATTTTCTTGTTGGGTTATTTTGTTGTATTTAGTTACTTTTGGTTAGGTAAAATTAATCATTCATTGTGTTTTTTCTGAAATAAATGATGGTGTTTGGCGATAGGTCTTCACTCAGGGTGTTTGGGAATAGGTTTAAGATGGTGGAATCCTGCTTGGCAAACCAACTAAAGCACTTGAATTTTGATCAGATTTCGCTTCATTTATTAAGACAAACTATCAAGACTTCGAAGTCATTAACGATGCGAGAGGTGCTTCCTTCCTATCACAGTTTCCTTTTTTTAATTTGTCTGCTTTTTGATGCATGAGTGATCGATCACTCCGTCGAAGTAAAAGTGGAAATAGCCATGTATGTGTGAGCACACATTATCTTTTGATGTCACTAGGGGATCTTGATTCACCCTCATGAAACAATATTTGTGCTAATAATACTGCTATATATTTTGAAGTGCGAAGTGTAACTTAATGAGAAACTCTAAGCTAATTACATCACCTTCATAATGTTTCTATTTACTACTTGAACCTATAATGTTTTTATTTACAGAACCATTCAGATTTCGCGCATAAAGAAATGACAAAAATAAAAATAAACACATAGGCACGCTTAATCTAAATCTGCATAACGTTTCTATTTACTGGTTGGATTTTTCATTGACAGTCTATCTCCATTGCTGCTTATTGTAGTTGATGCACTGGCGTCACTTTGCCATTTTCACTCCTTACTCAGACTGGTGAGAGTAAGAAGTCTTTCGACAAGATTAGAATCTATGATGTGCAACTTTATTGATTTCGATTGGGACACAAATTAGTAAGAATGTAGGAACCAAAAGTAGTTAGGATCTTGGAATGAAGTCTTCTTAGATACGGCAGTATAACAGCTCGAATTTGTTCTTTCTTTTTTTATTTTTGCTTTATCGGTCTTCATAAGAAAAAGTAAACAGAAATGTAAATGGGTCAAATTAGTTGTTTCAAAGCGAAATGCCAAGTAAAATGGATCAAAATGCTAAACGGGTAACGGGTGATCTTATGGTTAAAATTTTGTCCATCTGACCAACATAACTATATTATCACATTCATACATAAATGGGTCAAATTAGTTGTTTTCAAGTGAAGTACCTAGTAAAATGGATCAAAATGCTAAACGGATAATACAGGTTTACAATGACAAACCATAAAAGTTGCTCATTGGTGCCTTCCTTCCATGCCTAGAAATGTTTGGTCGTCCATCTGTATATACCTGCAACGAAAGATTTTCTTATGATGATCAACATCCAACTCCAAGTACTACATTTTTCTGCCATATATGGCAAGTTCTCACTATATTAAATAATACTCACGCATCATTACAAAAAAAGTTTATCGGCTTACTAGTGTAAAGAAAGCCTGTTAGGCCGTTACCATCTCTAATATATGTACTATTGACAAAGATTGTAATCATTGTATACAGAGAATCCCAACCTTGTAGACAAGAACATGAATAAGTATCTAGGCAATAAGCAACTACAAGATGAATCAATCCACCGAAGCAAGAACATAACGAGAGGTACGAATTCATTGTGAACTAATTTCATTTGAAATCTCGCACCATCTTTGGCTCTAGGAATTGCAGCTGCCCTGCAAAACCAAGACCAGCAGATATATCAGTAAACAACATTTTTTCATCTATTATCAGTGTTACAACACACAAATAGTACCACTAAGTCTGTTTTAATTTACTTGGTTCGGGTCTGTATGGCAAGGCTCCCAAGTCCGTTTGATTAGTCGACCAAAATGATAGTCTGGTATTTTCTAGTTTTAATAGTTTTTTGTTATCAGTTTCGTACGTGGTTTAAGATAGGTCGGCGGTGTTTGTTAGGCTGGCCAATTGCTATACATTGCGCTGCAGCAGGCTGATACGTAGTCGATGCATGTCTTTTACTGTATTATGAAACTACATTTTCCACCAAGTACCATTATGAGTAGAAGTACAAATCTAAAGTAGCAAAGTTTAACTAATGAGTATAATGCCATGGTTATATGAAATAGTTATAGTATCAACAAAAAAACATGGATAAGTTATCTTTGACATATTGCAGATGCGGTCCACTCGGAAAAACCCAAACAACTTGTAATATACATTTGTAATTTACTATATGAGGTTTCCGAAAGTATGTGTATGTTAGACATACCTTCGCTGTTAATGTATTCTGATGCAATTTATAAAGATACACCTGAATGAATATTATAACTCCTCATGAAACTTGTCGCACACCTCATGGACTCATGATGAATATTTGGCTTTTGCATTTCTGTGTTTCTTTGCATTATCCTGCAACACAATGCACATATCAGAAAGTAATTAGAGAAAACGGAGCCCGTATATTAGAAATAAAAAAAAGCAAGCCGGTTATATCATTACCTGAGTGGGGAGGCTGGTTTTTTTAGTTTTCATCTGAACGATCACATTTTTTATATAAATGGGTTGCCATATTTAGCCTGAATGTAAAATTTGATGATCGAAAAGTTGGATGACCCAGCTATCAGAGGATTTAAAGGTGTCTCAACGTGTGATATACACATGAAACGATGTTGCTGTTGAAGACTTGTGATTCAAAAATACGGTCTGTTCATATTTTTACATCTTGTGTGAGTCAAATATGAGACTGCAAGTTCTCAAAGAATACCTTGAGCAACTCAATACCTGCTGGCGTACTCTTTTAAGCTCATGCTAGAGTTGGATAAAGCTAAATCCTGCTACTTTAATCAGTAACAAAATCCTTTTTACTTTTAGTAAAATTAACAGACACATACTTCCGCCTAGGTGCTACAAGTTTCACACCACAGAATCAGGAACAGCCGGGCATGCTTACTTTCTTAGTAGAATTGTGTTAAAAGAACCGCCATCGCTTGCATCCCAAAAGAATGACACATGAAATTACGGTCATCTTCCCACTCTGAACAATTTAAACCATTTAACACATTCTGAACAATCTCGTAGATGTAAGTTTACATGATCAAAAAGCTGTAACAACCGCCATTAAATGAACCCCTTGCCAAGATATGGCCATTCGCACCGTCGATACAATCTATGTGACCTAACCCAGAATCAAGCGATCTGTTTGCATATATAAAACGTCAATAATCGATGTCACAAAGCCAGGGAAACCGACTGCGTTAGTAAATGCCACACCAAAATACGACCGTCTTGAAATAACCGCTATAGATGCGTTATTATAAACTCCCCGCCAAGATGTGGCCATTCTTAGACGTTGAACAATTCCCGTAACATAACTTAAAGCAAAGCGATCTCGTTACTTATATTATAAAGCATCATAATAGTCGTTTAGAATGATAGTAACTTTCTGTTGCGATACATTAAGAACTTATTCCACATAGAAGAAAGGTAACACGTCACATATTCATCTATTATTCCAGAATACATATAGAAGTGAAACCAAGTGGCACGTAAGACACCCGACATCTCAGGTTTTACAGAACCCGCACGCACAGACAAACTGTAACCGGATCGAAAGCAGCCTACCAAGAGGCTTGTCCTATTTTGGCAGCATTCGACATGGTGTATAGGATATAGATAAATAAATGTGTGATTTACATATATTTTTATGAGAAATACCTAAGAGGTATTGGTTTCAAGTACCAACACGAATAAGGGTGTGAATTACGCCTGTCTAAGAGGTTCTTGACAGATTGATCGTCAGCACGCCTTCCCTGTATATGTACTGCAAATGAAAAAGTTCTTACCTCTAGTTAACTTCAGTACAAGATAATATCTGCTTCTTCTAAATAGTAGTCTTACCACAGCCTACGTGGAACTAAAAGGCATCAATCATAATGGGCCCGAGAGAGGAAGGAACAATCGGCTATTTGGTTCTGTACGGACAGTACCCAGCACCAACAGTACTCGTGACTATGCCTCATCGGATAATTCTTCATTAAAGATAAAGGTCTCATGCAGTTTTGGTGGCAAAATATTTCCTCGTCCAAGTGATGGAAAACCCAGATACGTTGGAGGAGATTCACGGATTATCCGTATAAGAAGATACATTTCTTGGCGAGAATTATGGCAGAAAGATGTAGGACTTTATAACGAAACATGTTCAATCAAGTATCAGCTTCCTTGGGAGGATTTAGATCATTTGGTATTGGATTTGCAGAATATGATGGAGGATTTAGATCATTTGGTATTGGATTTAGATCATTTTGTCAACACACTCACTGTTGCTCAAGCCTTAAAGAAGCTTAGGGTGTTCCTATTTTCCTCGAGCGACTTGGATGGTACTCATTTTGGTTTGGTTAACTCTGGTGGCAATTCAGAGGTTCAGTTTTTAGTTGCTGTCAACGGTTTCGATATCGGATCAAGAAGGGAGTCAAGTTTGCATGGTCTAGGGACCTCTTCAGGAATTAATCTGAATCTACAGAATGCTGACGACATGAACGTAAGTAATAATGTGCCACCTTTGACCGACATATCATCATCAATACCAGTATCCATGCTGCCAAACTCATTGGGTGCTTATGAGAACCATAACCAGATGCACCATGGACCTGTCCCTCTGTCTTCATCTGACAATCCATCGGCTGTTCAACTGAACTATGATGGGCTTGTAGGTCAGCAACAGTCACTGATAAAGAAGCCAGTGCCTATGGATGAACACGGTTTAAGAAATGAAACAGCAGAGACTAAAATGACTGAGGAGAGGTACCAGGATTCAGAATATGTGTCTTGTCCCCTTCATGGTGCCAGCAGGGATAAAACTCGTAATTATAATGACAATGATTCATATGCATCTAAAGAGAACCTGCCTTATGGTGTTACGGAGTCTGATCTTATTGATTTGAGCTACCTTGAGCCTCCTGTACCTCCTCCACGCGTTTATCATTCTGACAGAATTCCACATGGTCAGACAGAACTGAACAGGCTAACAAAGTCTGATGATTCACATGGTTCTCAGTTCATCTTAACTCATTCACATTCTGATGTTGGTCCACAAGATTTCATTTCAGAGAATCGTCCTTCTCAAAATGAGCTGCCTCCATCTCAGAAAAAAAACCATTACATACAAATCCTCGATATCATAATGAGGGTAATAATAACACGCAATTCAATAAATCAGCAGAGCCGAACTCGCAGTTCGGTGCTAGTCTTCTGCTCCAAATGATTCTTCGGCAGAGCAAGGAGATATATTCACAAGAGCAATGATGTCTGAAGATACGCCTAGTATAGGTGCCTACCTCAAGATGGAGCTGGAATAAGCTTTAAACATAGCAAACCATGAACCTCAGCATTGGTCGTATTTCCAGAAATTGGCAAGTGATGACTTTCCAAACAAGGACGCTTCTCATATTGATCAGAATCAACATGCATTTTCATCTGAATTTCCAGGCGTGGAAGATTCTTCTGTAAGAAGCCAGTTAGACTCAGCAAACGTTGTTGTTGATAATGAAGAAAAGGATGCAGCTCCTGTTGCGGGTTCTGGCTCTGCATCTCTGCAATCACATGATGATTCATCACAAGTTAAAATCAGTGAAAGCATGCAGTGTTTTTATATGGTTGAAAACATAAGGATGCCAGACTCATGAGTATGAGGTAAAGTTACATCAATTGCTAGTCAAAGGAACTCATGCGATACTTATTGTAGGCGGAGTTAGGGAATGTTGAGATGCTACCTTCTCTAGAAGATCTTTATATAAGCTCTTTGCAGTATCTTGACAATTCATGTAAGGGTAATAGAAAATTCAATGTGAAGTCGATATTTGTTGGTTATTGCAGATCATAAGGAATGGAGGGAAGCAGAAGTCGGTATCAAGAGAATAAAGAAGAGTTGCTTTGCAGGTCGATCATCTGACTATCTATATGTTTGATTCCAGACAATTGAGTTCTGGAGACATTTATGGTGTAGTCAGGATGGACCTGGTGCGACATTGGCTACTATCACAGAGTTCATGGTCGACGGTTCACTAAGACATGTCTTACAAAGTAAAGATAGCTAATGGTTGATCTGTTGCGATGGTGGTTTGCAGGCATCTCATGAACATCGCAGAAAGCTTGTAATTGCGATGGAATGGAGTATTTTGTGCATTTTGATCTCAAATGTGACAACTGTATTTTAATGTGCTAACTTAAATGCTTGATCTGTTGCGATGGTGGTTTGCAGGCATCTCATGATCATCGCAGAAAGCTTGTAATTGCGATGGAATGGAGTATTTACATTCCAAGAACATTGTGCATTTTGATCTCAAATGTGACAACTTGTTGGTCAACATTAAGGATCCTTCACGCCCTATATGCAAGGTTGCACCTTGTTTCTTAGTCACAACACATGCTTACAAAACATATTACTTATGTTTATGGTGCAGGTAGGTGATTTTGGATTATCAAAGATAAAGCGCAACTTGTTCAAAAAAAGATAAAGCACAACACTTTCGTTTCAGGTGGAGTTAGCGGAACTTTACCATGGATGGCTCCCGAGCTAGTAGCAGTGAAGTTTCAGCTGAGAAGGTATGTGTATTTCTCTTACTACTAAATAGTGAGTATTCGTTTTTTAATCATATGTTGTTTGTTTTTGTCATAGGTTGACGTGTTCTCTTTTGGGATTGTATTATGGGGTGAGGAGCCGTACATATTTATTTTCATCAAGATCTCTGTGTAGACCCGATAAAGTAAGCTAAAACACTCGTCCAACGTACCATACAACTAGAAGATTGATATCAGTTAGTTCATCAGTTGACTTAGTTATGTGTCCATGTGGTAATCCATGAAATTTGCAACGCTTGGTCGAACATAGTTTTAGTTCAGCTACTTAAGTATCTGCTATCTTATACTAGTTTAAATCTATGAAGTTTATATCGATGTCCTCATATTATATTATCATCAGCAGCTTTCGCGTTCAGTTTCAAAGCTGGCTTATTATTTCATATTTCAACTAGTTAAAGAAAATTTGCAGCAGAGAATATCCTTGGCTGAATAGGACTAGCAACCTTCTTCCAGCATAACAGAATCCATCTTACGTTTTCTACCGATTGAAGAGGAAGTTAGAACAATTACGTTTTCTAATGATTGAAGAGGTCGTTAGGACAATTAAGCTATCTAGGGAATGGAGGTACCCTTGGACGAAATCCCAAACTTGTGTTTAACAAGTTTAAGTTTCATGTGCCAACTGATAGGGCTGAGTTAATAGATGATAAATGTGTTTTGTATGCTCCAGGTTCTGATGCTGTTAAGCCTGCAGGCTGTAGCATCTTCAGTTAACTTAGTTGTGTGTCCATGTGGTAATCCAAAGACTTAGGGCTAATAGGTACTCTTATAGCATTTAATTAACATGTAGACTCACAATAAGTACTTCACATCGAGTGCTGGTTTGCAGGTGCCACTGACAAAGGGTCAACTTTACTGGTTGATATCTGTAATACATCTCCAAATACTAACTAAATGCATCTCTTAGTGACTGGCAAACGATATGAGTGCTTATTGTTCACAAGTTATGAAATTCATTAACAACAGTAGTCATGAATGTTGGAAACTACAACAAAAAACACAAACTAAACTAAACAATAAAGACCGAATGTAATAGCTATAGCTTTATCCTAACACCTTGCAAACCATCCTCGCTATTATTGAATGATAGAATTTGACTCATCAAGCAAAAGTAGTGTTTCCATGTACGAACATGCTCTAAGTCCATAACGACAGTCTCCACTAATCCCAACACTACTGATACGTCCAGACGAAGGTTCATAAATTTCAATTTGAAGGATTTTATTATCATCATCATCATCATCATCATCCATTGCAAGTACAACTTCGCCACTGTTCCGAAACCCCAATACTCTATCTACCACATCCGTACCCTCAACCATAATTGTATACATCTTTGTAAACGGTTTATTAACACCATCTTTCCGCATCCACACATCACAAACCCACATCTCAGCCTCTATATAATGCTCAAGCAAACCAAGCGACTCATTCACCTTCACCACATCATAAACATGTCTTAATCTCTCGGAAAGAAACACTTCACCAAACTTCTCACTTTTCAAATCAAAAGAAATAATAGAGCTAGTAGTAGTAGACCAATAAATAATCCCATCTATGAAAACATGATTCTCTGTCAAATAACTAGATTTAAAAGGCGCACCAGTATAGACAGTTTTCCAAACGCGTGAACTTAAAGTAAAGACTTGGACCTCCCAAGATATACTTTTCTTATCAACATCAATCTTTACAAGCGTAGGGTCATTAGTATCACGACAAACCCCAAAACCAATACGAGTATAAGAATGGTAATCTTCTGTAAGAGATACACTAGGGATAGGAATAACAACCGATTTTGTAATGGAAGGATTCCAAAGAACAACCATATCATTTTTTAAACCTTTGTGCCAGCCATAAAAACATAACAATCCGTCAACGGAACCAAGTATTTGTTGGTTTATTAGTAAGGTAAGTGGGTCGGGAGGTGTTAGGGGACACTTTTGTTGGGGGAAAGTGTTGTCGTCGATAATCGAGGTAAACTTGTCATACTTCATGTCCTCTAAAACAAGTAAATGGTGTTGTGGGTTTGGGTGATGGATGTGATAGTTTTTTATAAACTGTGGGTTATCAATAAAAGCTTTCCACTGTTTAGAAACGGATCGAAACTGAATAAGTGATTTGGCAGGAAGCTTTTTTATAATTTCAGATTGGATATCAAAAGGGATGTAATCTGACATTTTGTGAGTTTTTGATTTTTTAGGGTTTCAGAATTTGGAGAAAGAGAATGAGCAAAGCGGTGTAGCAAATTACAGGATCAGTGTGGGCTTCATTATATAAGTAGTAGAGTATTATGTCATGGACGTTTTGGACCACTTGATTTAATGGACGGACTAAAGTATCAGTGTGGGCTTCATTATATCGACCCTCAATTTCATTTTTTTGAGTTAAATTTTTTTGTGAACGGGTTGATATATCGACCCTCAATTTCATTTTTTTCATCGGGTAGCATTGATTGTGGTGTTTGAGAATTCTTGTGTACTATTGCTGACGTTTTCCGAAACTTCTTAATACTTAAGCAAATCAAACCACCCATTCACCTTGGTCCAAGTTAAACTCACATTGTTTTCCTGAACTTCTAATTTGGGTTACATGGTTTAACTCAAAAAAAAATTAGACTTTACACGAACTTGTTAACTTTTGTGTCGTGTCAAAAATTGTCGTCGCTAATTTCTTATTAAGGGATTGTTATGTTTTTATGGCTAGTACAAACCCGTCATCCAAGTACAACTGTTTAAGAGGTATAATTAATCATATTTTATTTTAAATGGGTTTATGAGTACATATTGATGGGTACATCCGTGTGTATATTAAATGGGTGCCATGGGTTTACCCGTGTGTACATCTGTGTGTGTATATCAAACACGTCACCCACCCGCCACGAGCCGATAGGTTTTAATTGATGTTACTATCTTACTATCTTACTTATCAAGTTCGTATTCACATTGATGTTAAAGGATAAAAATGTGAAATCAAACTACACCCGCTAAAAATGAAAATGAAAATTAATAAAATTTATCGAAACTGATATTAAATTAAAGAGCACAAAATTTTAGAAAATATGGTAAATTTAGATTATGAAAATGGTAAATAGATAAAAAGGTATTTCAATTTAAAATAGAAAATATTATTTGAATAGGTTGTTAGAAAAATTTGTTATAAAATGTTGTTAGAAAAGTTTGTTATAAATTATTGTTGGAAGAATACCAACAACTTGTTATATTTAGTAAGTAAAATTGGCTGAAAATTAATCTTTACTATTTTTAGAATGTATCAAATGATTTATAATGTAGTTATAAATAAATTTATAAATTTCAGTTTTCATGTTATTTATCAATTTGAGTTAATTAATTATCGTTTATGGTGTAAACGAAATGCAATTAGACCAATAAAATGAATACATGCTTACAAAGTGCAGATTGCATTCATCTTAAAGGCGACATAATGCACTTGCATAAACTAAAAAATTTAAATTACGCCACAAAAAGTGAGATTATGAAAAGATAAGTCCAAAACCATATAAGCCATACGCCGAAAGAAACACCTCCTTCATCTCATTAGGGTGGCAATTCGGGTCGCGTTTTGGTTGATGGGTCAGAAAACCCAACCCGAACACGATCATTCTGAATAGCTATGCCAACTCTAACTTGTTTACACATTCCCCAAACACGAAATATTTAACCGATTTATATAATTATTGATGACACATTACACATTTACACGACATAAAAATGGTAAACAAGTTTATGGGTCGATCCGCTTACCCCGTTTAACTCGTATAATAAAAATCTATACATTTTATTACATTGGAATTTGGTGATGACAATAATCTTGTCGGTTGGGCAAAACAGCTACATAGAGAAAGAAGAGTGCGTGATATACTCGATCCAGAACTGCTAGCAGATAGATCATGTGAATCCGATCACTGTTTGAAGATCTCGTTTCAGTGTGTCGATGACAAGTCATGGAGGAGGCCAACGATGATTCAGGTAATGGCGATGTTTAAAGAGTTGCAGGAAGATTCAGGAAGTGACATTCTTGATGGGATGTCGATGAAAAGCTTTGATGGGTGATCAATGATCAGGAAAACCATCTTTTGATTTTAATTTTAGGGTTTTGATAGGTTAATGGTATGTGTTTGTATGTTTTTTAACAATTGGGGGATTTATAAAAGATGGAAAGTGGGTGCGTTTGATCGTGGAGAATAAAAGAAGTTGTTTGTATTTAATGCAGCCAAAAATAGTAAAGGACCGAAATACCTCTTTATTCCCAAAAGTTAATACGCAAAACTAACTCCCATCCAAAATAGGGAACAAGATGTGTTGCTAGTTTCAAAAATAGAGATGATTCGTGTAATTAATTTGAGATATGAACTAAACATAATGTTTGGTGTAAACCAAAGGGACGAAACATGAAATTTTTTCTTTTTCGTATAAAAAAAGGGAAAAAGCTAGTGTGAAAAAGTTAAAAACTCTAGGGGGCACAAATGCTTTGATAGAAAATGGTCGAAAACTGGCATTTTGATATTCATCCGGATCCAGTTCAATTGTAAAACCCCCAAATTATCACAAAGCTCAAATTGGATTGTAGTACATGACGAAGTTTTATCGGGATGTAATTAATTAGACGCTTTTGTGTTCTGGGCAATCAATCAATGGATCGCCCATTGTTGAAAATACGTTTTTACGTATATTAGAAGTATCGGTCATTCCAACAATATTATTAAACGTTGTAAGCTCGTAGTTAGAAAGTTATTAACTTTATATTATCAACCTAGCCCATGGGCTTATCCATGGGTTGGAAGGCCCAAGTCCACTAAGGACTTGGGTATAAAAGCCCTCTCCTTTGATGGAGAGGGTGTTGGTTGTTCATTTTATTTCAATAAAACACATAGTTTCTCTCCATCTTTCTCTCTCTAGTTTCTCTCTCTAGAAAGAACAACCCTCTTGATAGGATCATATATTATCATCATTCTACAATTGGTATCAAGAGCCACGGGGTGAAATAAGGTTTTTTGTTGTGTTAGTTTTGGTTTTTTACTCTTTTAATCAAGATTTATCCGTGTTTTAAATTTTTTTCGTGTTTTTCACCCAAAATATTTCTTACGAATTGCCTACATAATTGTGGTAGGGATTTGTGATATTCATATTGGTGATTTTCATGTAAAAATTGGTGGTTTTGGTTTGATTATTGGGTAAAATTACAAGTTAAATTTTTTTTCTAAGAATTCGGGATAAGGTTTTGATAAGTCGGAATACTAAGGTTTTAAATATTCTGACACCTTTCATCAACACCAAAAAGTAAGTAAATTTATGTAAATTTTTATTTTTCTTTGGAGATTATTGTTTCTGCATATGTAAAAGGGTGTTTGAGATTGCTTATGGTTAACAACAAATAGGACTGAAGTTGTTTTAAAATTCATCTTTTAAAGTGAACCAGGACTTTACTTGTTACAAGTTGTCACTCATATCAGTTCTAGTCAAAAATATAATCATTGCGTTGTTAATAATGTTTTAAATAACCATATAAACAAAAGCAGTTACAGGCTAACAACTCCCAAAAGCATATGATGTAACACCCCATTTTAGAAATGGAATATTACGCATATCATGGCGTGTCATCAAAGCATACAAGGATAAATGTCTAAGCATTATTCAACCATAAAAGGAAATACCGGAATCAAACATCGGTATCCCAAAGTAAAGCTCATCACACACAAACATAAATACTGTAAAAGGAAGGACGAAACAATGTCCAAAGCAACTGTATCAAAGTAAAGGAAATGCATAAAGTAAAGAAAGACAGTAAGGCTTCCAGTCCATATGCACCTACGTTTGAGATCTACGAGCGTCCCTGAGTACCTGCCGTTTTGGGAACATGAAAAGGAAAACGGCTGAGCAAGACGCTCAGTGCACGGATGTACAATAAAGCATGATATAGGATAAGCATGTAACATATAACAGCGGAAGACTAAGTACTGAGTAAACTGGTTAAGTATCATGAAAACTGGTTTTATAGTTTGAAAAGCCTTATGTTTAACCTGTGAAAACTGTTTTAACATATATATACCATAGCCCATATAGGTCATGAAAAGGTCACGTGCATGAATACTTGGAGGGGTGACCTCATCATGCTGATTAGAGGGGATGCCTCTAATCAATATACTGATTTGGGTAGGAGGGATCAGCTCCTTGTGAAGGGTGCAAGGCACACACCACATTCACCATGATAAACTGAATAAAACATGTAACTAGGATGCACCCATACGCCCCAACTGATATAATAATATGGCCAATACTGAAAAGGGACGCCACGAGCAATCACTCCGCCGTGGGGAAGTCATAACATCGGTGCCTCCAATGCTATGGTTATGGTACCTCCATAACTAGGTGAAACTGGTCATGCTTGTATATGGCTATAGTTTATGCTAAATTAACATAAGCAGTTCAAAACAATAAAACAAATGCTGGGGAAAACAGTTGGCTGCATACGGGGAAATCCTAATAAGGAAGGGATGTCCATACTGAAAGGACGGGAATTCGTACCTCAAGTCCAGTGAAATGAACGGAAGAAAGACTCCTACTTCTGGATCACTAACGCTACATGAATACACACGTGTATAAGTATCGATTCACTGATTACGTACTAGGTTCTGTGTCTCGTTATAGCTGATTTGGTATGTTTTAGGTCATGGTTCACTGTTTAAAGCCTTAAACTGTGTTTATCTTGTATTTCTGGTTTATCTGATTAAGTATTACTGGTGTTTCATGTATTAATATACTTACTGTATAATAATAAGTAACTTTCCAAAAATAGCAGGTTTCCAAAAATAGAAAGTTTCCAAAAATAGAAAGTTTCCAAAAATAGAAAGTTACCAAAAATAGAAAGTTTTCCAAAAATAGAAAGTTTCCAAAAATAGAAAGTTTCCAAAAATAGAAAGTTTCCAAAAATAGAAAGTTTCCAAAAATAGAATTTACTGCCTAAAATAGATTAGTTTCTAAAAATAGAAAGTTTCCAAAAATAGATCAGCTGCCTTAATTAAATAAGTTTCCATATATAGAAGGTTTCCATAATTAGATTAGCTGCCTGAAATAGATTGATTTCCATATATAGAAGGTTTCCATAATTAGATTAGTTGCCTTATTTAATTAAGTTTCTATAAATAGAAGTTTCCATAATTAGAATTAAGCTGGTTACATAAGCTAACATATAAGTCTAAGTGTTATAAGCTTATTCTTAAGTCATATGATATAGTGTATAGTTTAATTATTATTTCATGTATTTTAATTAAACTATAGGTTAAGCATTTTAATTAAAGTGTAACATGTATTAATTAAAATGAAATGAAAATACTTAGGTTAAAATGTGTATTATTATTAATAATAATATAACCTAAGTCATGTCTAAATTAATTAATTATAGGCATGTTTTAATAATTAATTAATTATAACTTATAACATAAAATACTTAGGTTAAAATAATGTCATGATAAACTAATAATTAAAATAACCTAAGTCATGATTTAATTAATATTTCATGTTATTAATTAATTATATCATAAGTTCATGATTCATAAAAATTACATGTAACATAGATCATGATTTTAACCAACGAACCATGAATCGGGTATGAATTCGACACCGTACCCCGGGCCAAACCCGGGCCACACGTGTCCCCTTGCTGCCGTGGGTCCCACATGAGCCAACCAAGACCAATTGTGGTCTTGGTGGTGGCGGCAATAGCAAACCAAACCCCCCCCTCGGGTTTGTTTGCTAGGCGGCCAAAAACAAACACCCTTAAAAACCATTCTTTGATTTTAATTAATACCAAAACATGCTAGATCAATGATTAATTACCTTGTTTTCATAAGAAAAATAATAACATGTTCATGAAAATAATCAAAGATTAAAAGAATTAAAAAGAATTAAAAAGAAGGGTTAGAAAGGTATACCACTATGTAGCTTGGAAAAAGGATGAACAAACACGTATTCTAACACTTGTTTTTAAGATCAAAATCAATCAAACACCCTCTTATGGTGGTGTAGAGGTGGCGGCACAAGGAGAGCAAAAAGGAGAGGAGAAAACTATTTTTAGGGTTTTTATGTTTATTTCTTGAAAATGAAAAATGAAAACATGTTTTTACTTTTACCCCCCTTAACTTGTAAAGTCTATGGGCTAAGCCCATTTCATGCATGTGTGCCGTGGGTATGGGGGCCCCACATGGGGTACCCGTACCTTTCTCGTGTCCTGATGTTTCGTGTTCGTTCGTGGTTAAACGTGCTCGTGTTTAACGTGTTTCTGTTTCTTTTAACGTGTCGTTTATCGTAAACTCCACGCTCGTGAATATATTCTGAGTATTTACGTAATTATTATAATTAGTATTTTAAATGGTGTTCATGATTTAATTATGTTCACGTGATATAATATTAACTGTTTATCATGGGTTCGTACGTAATCGATACTTGTCATGACATACACGTATGCACTTGCTTGATTATTAGCACATGAATGTGATCATTACTACATGAGGTAAGTTTTAATCTAGAACGTACGATCTTAAGGGCACTATTCATGGTAAAAGCATGCGGGTTTTACAATTCTTCCCCCCTAAAAAGAATAATTCGTCCCCGAATTATAGATAAAGTAAGCTGAAAAGAAGTGACATACCCGAACTCAAAATATGAAGTGAGGGTAAGAAGCCCGGATAGACTCCTCTGTTTCCCAAGTGGCTTCCCGCTCGGTATGGTCCCTCCAAAGGATTTTGACGAAAGGAATCGTCTTCCTTCTCATGACTCGTTCTTGTTTGTCGAGTACTCGTTCGGGTTCTTCTATAAACGTGAGATCTTCACGTATCTGTTCCAGTGGATACTGAACCATGTGAAGGGGATGATAATTGTACCCTCTGAGTAAGGACACATGGAACACGTTATGCACGTGCGAAAGCTGAGGAGGTAACGCCAATCGGTAAGATACTTCGCCGATTCGTTCAACGATATCAAATGGTCCGATGAACCGAGGACTAAGTTTTCCTTTGATCCCGAAGCGTTTAACACCACGTGCCGGCGAAACCTTGAGGAAGACGTGATCTCCCACATTAAAATGTATGTCCCTACGACGCTTATCGGCGTAACTCTTTTGACGTGAACGCGCTTCCTGCAGTTTCTGTTTAGCTACCTCAATCTTCTCGTTGGTCATTTTTATAATCTCTGGTCCTTCAAGTGTTCGCTCTCCCACTTGATCCCAGCAAGTTGGAGCGCGACACTTTCTGCCATACAACATTTCGAAAGGAGCACATTTGATACTTGCGTGCCAGCTGTTGTTGTATGCAAACTCGACTAAACAGATGTAATCGTCCCAATCACCTGTCCATTCCAACGCACACGACCTTAACATATCTTCCAATGTTTGAATTGTTCGCTCCGATTGTCCGTCCGTTTGAGGATGAAAGGCTGTGCTCAGCTTAAGTTGTGTACCCCAAGCTTTTTGCAGACCTTTCCAGAATCGCGACGTGAAACGAGGATCTCTGTCTGAGACGATGCTGGAGGGAGTGCCGTGGAGTCTCATGATCTCCCTTCTGTACGTATCTGCGAGTTTACTTACCGGATCTTCCTTGCGTATCGGTAAGAAATGAGCTGATTTGGTGAGTCGATCAACAATGACCCAAAATAGCATCGTGTTTCTTCTTGGTAGGCGGAAGACCGGTAACAAAATCCATGGTGATTTTGTCCCACTTCCACTCTGGAATATCCAACGGTTGAAGGAGACCGCCAGATCGCTGATGTTCAATCTTAACCTGCTGACAGGTAAGACATTTGGAGACATACGTGGCTACATCCTGTTTCATACCACTCCACCAAAAGTGCTGTCTGATGTCATGGTACATTTTTGTCGACCCAGGATGTATAGAAAATGGGGAGCTGTGAGCTTCAGCTAACAATGCTTCCCGAAGTTCTGGATTGTCAGGAACACAAAGTCTCGTGCCCTGCCAAATGATACCGTCTGCGTCCATTCTGAATTCTGTCTGCTTCTCCAAATTCTGAATTATCGCCCAAATCTCTCCATCATCCTTCTGTGCTTCCTTGATCCTAGTCAGTAACTCAGGTTCTACTGTAAGATTCGCCCAGTATCCGTGCTGCCCACGTACCATGATTTCAATGTCAAGCCGCTCCAAGTCTCTTATGTTTTGTTCCTTGATCTCAATGCCATTTATCATTCCGGACTTTCTGCTGAGTGCATCTGCTACTACATTAGCTTTCCCGGGATGATACTGTAGGTTAATATCATAATCCTTCAACAGTTCCAACCATCTCCTTTGTCTCATGTTCAATTCTCGCTGTGTGAAGATATACTTCAAGCTCTTGTGATCCGTGAAAATGTCGCATGATTCTCCGTATAAGTAATGCCTCCATATCTTCAATGCGAACACCACTGCAGCAAGTTCTAGGTCATGCGTAGGGTAGTTTTCTTCATAGGGCTTAAGCTGCCGTGAAGCATACGCGATCACTTTCCCATGTTGCATGAGAACACAGCCCAGTCCCTTCCCCGATGCATCGCTATAGATCTGAAATCCACCTGTACCAGATGGGAGAGTAAGAATAGGTGCAGATACTAACTTCTGCTTTAGGTCTTCGAAGCTCTTCTCTCGTTCTTCCGTCCAGACGAATTTCTCTCCTTTTCGCATCAGTTTGGTGAGAGGCAATGCCAGCCGAGAAAAGTTCTCCACGAATCTTCGATAATATCCAGCTAAGCCTAAGAAACTGCGGACTTCTGTCGCTGATGTTGGTCTTGGCCATTTAGTGATAGCCTCAACCTTCGCTGGGTCCATAGTGATCCCTTCTGCTGATACAATGTGACCTAAGAATGCCACCTTGTTTAACCAGAACTCACACTTGGAGAATTTCGCATACAGCTGCTTCTGACGAAGAATCTGTAGTACAGTACGGAGATGATCTTCGTGTTCCTCCGTGGACTTTGAGAATATCAAGATGTCATCGATGAATACAATGACAAATTTATCAAGGAATTCATGAAAGATTCTGTTCATCAGATCCATGAATACTGCTGGAGCGTTAGTCAGGCCGAATGGCATGACTACAAACTCATAATGGCCATAGCGGGTACGAAAAGCAGTCTTGGCAATATCCTGCTCTTTAACCCTTAGCTGATGGTAGCCTGACCTTAGATCGATCTTTGAGAAGTGTTTGGCCCCTTGAAGTTGGTCAAACAGATCGTCTATACGTGGCAGTGGATATCTGTTGCGGATGGTAATCTTATTAAGTTCACGGTAGTCAATGCAAAGTCGCATGCTGTCGTCCTTCTTCTTAACGAACAAGACCGGTGCGCCCCATGGAGATGCGCTCGGTCTAATGAACCCTCGTTCAAGAAGTTCCTGCAATTGGTCCTTCAGTTCTTTTAGCTCTATGGGAGCCATACGATACAGAGCCTTAGAGATTGGCTCAGCTCCTGGAACAAGGTCGATGTTGAACTCCACTTCTCTTGCAGGTGGTATGCCTGGAAGTTCATCTGGGAAGACGTCTTGAAATTCTAAAACTACTGGTTGATCCTGAATCGATGGGGATTCAGCATCCATGTCATGAACCGTAGCGAGATAACCTTCGCAGCCATGTGACAGTAATGCACGTGCTTGCAAGGTAGATATGACTTGTACAGACCGTCCGGGTATGAACCCGTTATGGATGTACTCTGGTGCATTAATGTCGCCGAAGATCACTCGATAAGAGTGGCAGTCTATGGTAGCATGGTGCTTGGATAGCCAATCCATGCCGAGAATCATATCGAACTCAATCATGTCTAGGGGAAGTGCATCTACTGCACGAACTTTATCGTCAAACTCTAGAGGAAGACTCTTGTATACATGAGTTATTAATACAGAGTCCCTCAGAGGCGTGGAAATGGTAAGCTTAGTTTCTAATGGCAAGGGAAGTGTCCTGATGTTCTTAGCATAAGTAGTGGAAACAACTGAATGAGTGGCACCCGTGTCGAAAAGAACACATGCAGCCTGGCCGTACATATACAAAATTCCAGTAATGGTACCTGAAGATTTGTTTGCCTGATCGCGCGATGTCGTGTAGACACGCCCAGTGGTAGGAGGCGGTTTAGTATCAGCATGACCCGAAGTACCCTCCATTTCACCCTTACGGCAATCTCTCATACGATGGCCAGGGAGGCCGCACTTGTAGCACGCGTCGGAGTCACGACGACATGGGCCAGGGTGTCTGCGATGGCAGGTGCTGCAAAGAGGATGAGTGAATCCTCCAGCAGGAGTCCTTGCTTGCTGAGGGCCTGCTGATGACAATACGTGTTAAGAATAAAGTATATGCACGAGTATAGGACGTAAACGTCGTAAGATGTTTACCAGTGTTAGCTGAACGGTTGGGCTGAGAACCCCTGTGGTTCTGGTCCCTTCCGTTACCGTGGTTCCTGGTAGAGATTAACATAGTGTCAGCATGAGAGATATAACATGAAATCATAAGAAGATGCGTAAATAGTAGGACCTGCTGTTGTTGGACTGTCCCGCATTGTTACGGTAATTGTCATTACCGCTGCGCCTTTCCACAACAGAACGGTCGTTAGAGTGACCGTTTCCTTTGGGCTGATTGGGCTGCTGCTGAGTAGCCGGCTGAGACCGGTCCCCAGTTTTCTGCCTGGAAGATACAGTTTAAGAGATGATTAAGGAACATATAACGATAGGATGCGGTCTGGTTAACGCTAGAACATGAAATGTTTTACCTCTTGTCGGGTCTTTCTGCTTCCCCGAACTCATCACGTTCCTGCAACATCTCAAGCTTTCTTGCTGCGTGAGCAACTTGTGCCACAGTATTCAACGGGGCACTCGATAAATTATTGGCAATTCTTGGGTTAAGGCCCCAACGAAAATGTAGTGCTTGTTCTTCAGTGGTGCCTGCTGATGCCCTCAGGACAGCTGTGTACCCGAGGAACCTCTGCATGAACTGTCCACAATTCTCGTCGGGTCTCTGTCTCATGGCGTAGTATTCCCTCATGAGTCGATTACTTCCTTCCATGGGAAAAATGACAGGTGGGGGAGGATATTCGTCTTCATGAAGAACGGCGTGTTGCCTTTCTGCCTCCATGTTTTCAAATAACTCCCAGAGTTTGTCTGTGTTTGCCATCTGACAGTATAACATAAAACATATGATTAACAGTTCAAACATAAAATATAAAAAAAAAAATTTATGCCAAAAATTTCACGAGAAAAATTTTATGCAAGAAAATCTTTGTATGAATGCATGATGCAGTTTTATGAAAACTTTTGATGCTCGAGAGTGAACGCCTTCGGTCAGTTCACTCAAAATAAAAGACATATCGAGGGGACGCCTATGGGTCGGTCCCAAATCTAAAAGTTTCGATAAAACACATGCGACTAAATAGGGCCAGTCCTGTACCAACCATTACTTAGTCAAAAACCCTGTAACAATGACATGTATATGTATGCTTAAAAATGATGAATGCATGAAAACAACTGTCAGTTCTAGGAAGACCGTAGTGACTACCCACTAATCACAGGTCATATTTGAGAGCCTACAGGTCGAAGCCTTGGGCTCTGATACCATAATTGTAACACCCCATTTTGGAAATGGAATATTACGCATATCATGGCGTGTCATCAAAGCATACAAGGATAAATGTCTAAGCATTATTCAACCATAAAAGGAAATACCGGAATCAAACATCGGTATCCCAAAGTAAAGCTCATCACACACAAACATAAATACTGTAAAAGGAAGGACGAAACAATGTCCAAAGCAACTGTATCAAAGTAAAGGAAATGCATAAAGTAAAGAAAGACAGTAAGGCTTCCAGTCCATATGCACCTACGTTTGAGATCTACGAGCGTCCCTGAGTACCTGCCGTTTTGGGAACATGAAAAGGAAAACGGCTGAGCAAGACGCTCAGTGCACGGATGTACAATAAAGCATGATATAGGATAAGCATGTAACATATAACAGCGGAAGACTAAGTACTGAGTAAACTGGTTAAGTATCATGAAAACTGGTTTTATAGTTTGAAAAGCCTTATGTTTAACCTGTGAAAACTGTTTTAACATATATATACCATAGCCCATATAGGTCATGAAAAGGTCACGTGCATGAATACTTGGAGGGGTGACCTCATCATGCTGATTAGAGGGGATGCCTCTAATCAATATACTGATTTGGGTAGGAGGGATCAGCTCCTTGTGAAGGGTGCAAGGCACACACCACATTCACCATGATAAACTGAATAAAACATGTAACTAGGATGCACCCATACGCCCCAACTGATATAATAATATGGCCAATACTGAAAAGGGACGCCACGAGCAATCACTCCGCCGTGGGGAAGTCATAACATCGGTGCCTCCAATGCTATGGTTATGGTACCTCCATAACTAGGTGAAACTGGTCATGCTTGTATATGGCTATAGTTTATGCTAAATTAACATAAGCAGTTCAAAACAATAAAACAAATGCTGGGGAAAACAGTTGGCTGCATACGGGGAAATCCTAATAAGGAAGGGATGTCCATACTGAAAGGACGGGAATCCGTACCTCAAGTCCAGTGAAATGAACGGAAGAAAGACTCCTACTTCTGGATCACTAACGCTACATGAATACACACGTGTATAAGTATCGATTCACTGATTACGTACTGGGTTCTGTGTCTCGTTATAGCTGATTTGGTATGTTTTAGGTCATGGTTCACTGTTTAAAGCCTTAAACTGTGTTTATCTTGTATTTCTGGTTTATCTGATTAAGTATTACTGGTGTTTCATGTATTAATATACTTACTGTATAATAATAAGTAACTTTCCAAAAATAGCAGGTTTCCAAAAATAGAAAGTTTCCAAAAATAGAAAGTTTCCAAAAATAGAAAGTTACCAAAAATAGAAAGTTTTCCAAAAATAGAAAGTTTCCAAAAATAGAAAGTTTCCAAAAATAGAAAGTTTCCAAAAATAGAAAGTTCCCAAAAATAGAATTTACTGCCTAAAATAGATTAGTTTCTAAAAATAGAAAGTTTCCAAAAATAGATCAGCTGCCTTAATTAAATAAGTTTCCATATATAGAAGGTTTCCATAATTAGATTAGCTGCCTGAAATAGATTGATTTCCATATATAGAAGGTTTCCATAATTAGATTAGTTGCCTTATTTAATTAAGTTTCTATAAATAGAAGTTTCCATAATTAGAATTAAGCTGGTTACATAAGCTAACATATAAGTCTAAGTGTTATAAGCTTATTCTTAAGTCATATGATATAGTGTATAGTTTAATTATTATTTCATGTATTTTAATTAAACTATAGGTTAAGCATTTTAATTAAAGTGTAACATTTATTAATTAAAATGAAATGAAAATACTTAGGTTAAAATGTGTATTATTATTAATAATAATATAACCTAAGTCATGTCTAAATTAATTAATTATAGGCATGTTTTAATAATTAATTAATTATAACTTATAACATAAAATACTTAGGTTAAAATAATGTCATGATAAACTAATAATTAAAATAACCTAAGTCATGATTTAATTAATATTTCATGTTATTAATTAATTATATCATAAGTTCATGATTCATAAAAATTACATGTAACATAGATCATGATTTTAACCAACGAACCATGAATCGGGTATGAATTCGACACCGTACCCCGGGCCAAACCCGGGGCACACGTGTCCCCTTGCTGCTGTGGGTCCCACATGAGCCAACCAAGACCAATTGTGGTCTTGGTGGTGGCGGCAATAGCAAACCAAACCCCCCCTCGGGTTTGTTTGCTAGGCGGCCAAAAACAAACACCCTTAAAAACCATTCTTTGATTTTAATTAATACCAAAACATGCTAGATCAATGATTAATTACCTTGTTTTCATAAGAAAAATAATAACATGTTCATGAAAATAATCAAAGATTAAAAGAATTAAAAAGAATTAAAAAGAAGGGTTAGAAAGGTATACCACTATGTAGCTTGGAAAAAGGATGAACAAACACGTATTCTAACACTTGTTTTTAAGATCAAAATCAATCAAACACCCTCTTATGGTGGTGTAGAGGTGGCGGCACAAGGAGAGCAAAAAGGAGAGGAGAAAACTATTTTTAGGGTTTTTATGTTTATTTCTTGAAAATGAAAAATGAAAACATGTTTTTACTTTTACCCCCCTTAACTTGTAAAGTCCATGGGCTAAGCCCATTTCATGCATGTGTGCCGTGGGTATGGGGGCCCCACATGGGGTACCCGTACCTTTCTCGTGTCCCGATGTTTCGTGTTCGTTCGTGGTTAAACGTGCTCGTGTTTAACGTGTTTCTGTTTCTTTTAACGTGTCGTTTATCGTAAACTCCACGCTCGTGAATATATTCTGAGTATTTACGTAATTATTATAATTAGTATTTTAAATGGTGTTCATGATTTAATTATGTTCACGTGATATAATATTAACTGTTTATCATGGGTTCGTACGTAATCGATACTTGTCATGACATACACGTATGCACTTGCTTGATTATTAGCACATGAATGTGATCATTACTACATGAGGTAAGTTTTAATCTAGAACGTACGATCTTAAGGGCACTATTCATGGTAAAAGCATGCGGGTTTTACATATGACCTCAAAATTTGACCAATATGTGGCTTGCTATGCATCCGTATACCGATTCAGTTGATTATGGGGATGTTTCTTGTCTCTTTTTAATGGCCTTGAACAGCTAGCTATCACATAAGCCAATTAAATAAGCAGATATATGCTGAGACAGTTTGCTCTATGCAAATAAAATCAAATAAGTTGGAAAAAATAATAATGTGATTAATTAGAGGTTGTTGTATTTGTAAAAGGGTGTTTTTGATTGCTTTTGCTTTTGCTAATAAGCAGATAAGTAATTCAGGAGATAGTTTTTGGTTTTTTGCTTATGGTGTAAAGTAATGCAATTAGACCACGAAACTGAATAATTAGTTAGATAAGAGTGTAAAAAAGTAATCTAGTTTTGTATCAAATAAGCAGGTCACAAATGGCTTATTTTTAATGCTAAAATAAGTAAATAAGCAACCTCAAACACCTTTTAATTACCTTAAATAGTTGAAAGTTTTCAAACAACTAAACAGTTGATAATATTGTATTATTATTGTTATTATTAGATCTTAAGATATTACAAATACTTAGAGGTGGCAAAACGGGCACGGCGGGCAGTTTGGGTAACGGGTCAAACAGACTCTAGTCAAACAGGTGCAGGCCAAACGGGAAAATAAAGACATCAAAAGACTAATATTTCCTACAGACAAAAAGTTTTACTCGAGCCAAACACCTCATATTGATTAAAAAACTGGTTATCGGGAAACAAACTTTAAAGTTGAATAGATAAACAAGTAAATTTAAATAACCATGAGTTTCAGTTTTGAGATTTACTAAAAAGCCTCCCCATATAAACCCATTTGACATCTAAATTTGATGGATGTCCACCCATTCATATACCCGTCCCATAATTAGGTGATACCCAAGGAGCAAATATTTCCGGCCATATATCACACTCATACAATGATCTAGCTAAATATATCTCTCTGAAATTGCTACGCTTAACACAACGCTAATTCTTGATTAGCTCGAAAAATAGGTCATAGTTGTGGTTAGGTGAATATTTTGTCTAATTGCTAAATAACGATGGTGCCAATGGAATGTAGAGCTTCAGTATTTAAACAAAGGATTAAGGATTCAAGTTTGTGCTTAGTTTACGGTTTTTGGCCTGTTTTCTGCTATAATCCAATGTACTATAGTGCAATCTTTAAGTTTGATGGCATTAGACTATAAAAATAGTCGGTTTAACATAATATTTGTATTGTACAGTTTATAGTAACAAATTATCAAACTTTGACAAAAAAAAGTGATTCATGTCATTGGACCGTACTGCTACCAAGAAACTAGTTTTTTGTTTAATCTAGCTCAGTTATGATCCATTACTTAAGCCACATGACCCTCCTAATTTGTTACCTACTTCGGATTAGAGTATTCTTTGATACATGTTATGAATAATGATCATATCTATAGATTTTGTTTGATGCACTAACGTGGGAATAGTTTGTGTCGACTACAGCGGGAAAGAGTGGAGAAGGAAGCAGAGATTAGGTTAGGAGAGTGACCCATTGTCATTAGGAGCATTTGCAATTTTGCATTCTGGCGATCAATGGATAAAGGTCATGTCTAGATCGCTCTTCTTCAAGATGAAAAGGTCTTCTTTCTCATATTAAAATAGTCATCTTCTTCATTACTCTTTTAAACTCTAAATATATGATATTCATCACAAAACTCAATTTTGATTGTAAAACATGACGATTTTTTTCAGGATGTCACTAATTAGGACTCCAATTACCCAAATTAATCTTGTTCACTGATTGTATGGTTTTTGTTTTTTTTCTTATAAAAAGTAGGACTCCAATTACCCACAGTTTGGAAGTAGACCCCAAACAACAACAAAAATATATATCGTTATGTGATCTTTTTATAAAGCACTTCGTATAGGTTCATAAGTCAAGTGTAGAGCTCACTAAAAAATCTATCTTGTTAGAGGATGGGACATAGGGGCGGACTCTGGATTTTAAGTCACAGGCACATATATATTTTTTTACGAGATAAGAGAAATAAAATTTCATTAAATGTATTAAACAAATTAAGAGATGTATTTCGCTTGACATATTAGTAACCTAACTACAAATGACATGTATTTGAGTGGCACAAAAATTCGGAACCAGGTTCATTCGGGAGAAATCGGGATTTTTAACCGAAATTTACACTAGGCGGCAAACATCCATCAGGTTCCCGGGAACCCCGTAGATCCGCCCCTGAGGAGACACCTAGACTTTTCAAACCACAAACCAGTCTCATACTTGGCCGATGTGGGATCGTAACAAATCAGCGTTTCAAGAATAGTGTTTGGTTTATCTGGTTGTTGCAAGTAGATCCCACATCAGCTGCCACATGGAGAGATATTGAGTTCATACGTAAACTTGCGCCCTACAACGTCTTATGGGACCAATAGTTGCGCAGAACTCTGCAGTTATGCGTGGTTAGTATCAAGTTGGGTTGGGTGGGAAGTTCTCTCATGGTCGCCCAAAAGAAGCCCTGTTGTGATCGTTGTAGCCGAGGTGTTACACTAACGTTGAAAAATGAATAACTGCTTTGAAATTTTGTCAAGCGTACCTGATTTTAAACACTAGTTTAGGTAATAGTGCAAAGCTGCTTTGTTTATCCCAAACCTCAAAGCTTATTAGCCATTATCTGATTAACATCTAAAAAGTTGATTATATATCATTTTAAGTTGCAACGATAAATACGAGTACACGAGCTAGCCTTACTTGTAGATGAACAGTTTGTCTTGTTGCTGAATATCAATAGTGTCTATTGCCTATTGAGCTTCAGTTTTTGAATTTCTGATCAAGGATTAATATTGGTGTGAATGTAGTTTACAGTTTGAAAGTTTCATTCTTTTTTCTGCACAATCAGTTCAGATGTATACTTAGGTTTCTCCTTTTTAAACATTAAACCAAGATCTAGGTACTCACAAACAGTATATTAGTAATTTGATAAGACTATGACGGTGTTTGAATCGAGAATTTAGAAAAAGGAATGGAATTGATAGATTGTGTTCAGACTAAGGCTAGTAGAATTATGTGTTCCTTAGCATGCATACGGTTTTTGGTATATGAAATGTGAATCATTTATCGGTAGGGAGTATGAAAATATTGGTTATAATGGGTGTGCAAACTATTTGGCCAGTGAATTGTTTTCAACCGATATGTTCGGTTTTATCAAAGCATTTCAGTGAGTAAACATTACAAGGTCATTTTAACATTGTCTTCATAAACATATACATGCACTGAGAGCTTATGTCGATAAATATTACTAGAACCACAAACACTACTTTCTGGTTAGAATAAGTTATGGCTTATGTCCTGCTTTACTATATGTCTTATGCATAAACGTTAGACGAATACATAAGTTTGATGATTCGAAAAAAATGGCTTGTATATGTTACAAACTTAAAGTCCTATGTAAGAAAATACTAAAGGTGACAATTTCGACCAATCTACTTATGTTTGGGATGATTTGGTTTATGCTTTGATGTATCTTGTATGCATCAACTGGGCATTAAAACAAGCATAAAAGAAAACACGGCAGATGGGCTGAAAGCCTCCCAAAGCGTATGTTTAATGGATTAAACATCCTGAGTGATCTTGGGTCAACAGGCCGTTTCGACTTCCACCAAGAAACTAGTTTTTGTTTTAACTAAATCTGTTGTGACACATTACCTAAGCCACCTAACCCTCCCCAATGATCATATCATTGGATTTTGTTTGATGCACTAACTGAAAGTTTATGGACATAAAATTAATATTCGTGTGATAGGATCAAACTCGGGATTACGGGATTGCACACAATACGTAAAGGGTTAATTTTATTTATTAAATATATTTTATATATTTTTATTAAATCAAACCAAACTTAACTAAACAATGGTTAATTAAATTAAGATTTAAGTTAAATAACCGTTATGGAATTATAGTAGAAAAAGGAAGGCGAAAAAGTTCTGGAAATACCCCTTGGGGTTCTAACCGACCGTCGGCCAAGGGGGGGGGGGGCAAAGGAAACTTTGTGTTTCCTAATTTGTGTTTTACTTGGAGAACAAGGATTTGCAAAGCCTATATAAACACATAATCCCTTCATGATTTTTATCCCACTCTCTACTTTTTTCTTCTCTTTGATCGCCGGCCAAACAAACACCCTTTAGGGTTTTCTTTGGTTTTCGATTTTGCTCAAATTCTAAAAGAGTTGAAGTTCTGGTTTGCAAGTGCTAGACTCACGGTTAGCCCATTGCATTACGTGTGTACAAGAGCGTAATATAGTTTTACTTTAAACTATATCTTGGTATTGTTCTTCACAAACCCTAATTGGAGAATCGTAGGTTATCTTGTGGATCTACGCTAGGATAAAGGTATGTAACCCTAATCGATTAATTATAATTGTCTTATTAATGATCTTGTTATATCGCTTCCGCTATAACGAGCTTTGATCTTTGTTATGATTATATAATTGTTATGAATGTCATAACCATCAGTGGCATCGAGAGCCGTTTTAACATTTTATAATTATCGGAATCTAAAAGTTTTTTAACTAATGATGATTTGAGTTAAAATTACATGTTGTTTTTTAGGTTTTAACAAAAATCAGGGTTTTGTTTTTTTTTGTTTTTAAAAATCGGCTTAGCCGAATTTTATATTAAAAAAAAAATTTGTACACCCTAAAATTACATGGTAAAAATCTTTAGATGATTGTATGAATTAATTGTTATGTCATGTGTGGTTATGATCCGTAGTTTTTTAATTGTTAAGAATATGTGGGAGATCCGTGATGAACGTGCATGTTTTTTCACGGATCATGGGATTTTATATGCTATTTGCTTTAATTGATTCAAAGTTTTAAAATTAGGGAAGACTTTTATGTTTATAAAAACCCTAAATTTTATGTTCTTTGAATAAAATTGTTATGCATGTGGCTATTTGACTTAGTTTTTTTTGTACCTACTTGTTTTCATACGTTTTATATTAATTGTATGTTGTAAACAAGGGTAATTTTTTCCAAGAAAAGTTAATATGGACTAAATTATATAAAAGTTAATGAATTGTTTTGAGATCTAATTTACATATGATTTGCATTGATTGGAATTGCGATGATAACTTAACGGCAGACTCAATTTTGACAAACTATAAAGTGGGTATAACGCACCGCTGGTCTTGTACCCGGTTAAGGAAGGAGGCGTTATGCTTCAGTGCTGACCAAATTCCCGGCTTTCCTGTGCGTCAAAGTTGGAATTACCTACGGTTATTATTTGCATAATTCCTTAAGGTTGATTTAACCGCAAGTTCACATCCGAAACACAATGAATAAAGTTATTGCTTTGTGCTTTAGCCAAGTTCTAGGAACGTGTGGCGTAAATTGTTGTGGGTAAAATCTTTAATTGGTTTAACCAATACCTCAACTTGCAAATATGTGAGGAAATATTTAGTCTCACCAAAAGGTTTACTAAAAGTTTTTTTATTAAACTAATGCTATAGAGATGTATGCATGCTTCTCCATACATGATTTTGACACCAAAATCAATACCCTTAAATTTAAGTCTTATGCCACCTAATTGACGAACACTTGAAGTTACAATTGTCGTTAAATGAGAGTTTGGACGATGATGTAATGGAGAGAAAACTTCATGACTGTATGAGATTGCACATGAAGGTTTTACGTTCTTTATATTAGTCGACTTGATTGAGTTACTCAGTGAGATCTGGAAACTTAAGTCATAAAGTAGGGATGAAACATGTTTACGATGCAAAGAGACTTTTGGCAACGTAAATCCCTAAAATATCTAGAAATTGCGAATTTGTTTGTCAATTATTGTTCAACACGTTACGGTGTTGAATACATTTGTCACTAGCAGATCAACTGATGTGATAAGTTTATGTCAATATGGATCCTAGTTTCAAGGAAAATACTATGGTTTTATTACCGGGGTAATTTTATTTTCTTGAATGGTATTATCAAAAATACTAATGTTTGAACTTATTTCTGTAGAAATGGCTCAACCCGAACACAATATGACTATGAGTTTTGCGTTCAAAGGTTTCTTTGAACGTCCTAAACTTACTGGACCTAACTTCAATGATTGGTATCGCTCACTAAGAATAGTTCTGAGAGCAGCGGGTACTATCGATATCTTGACTACTCCTTATCCGGAGGATCTTGCTAAAGGGGAATCTGATGCGCAAAGGCTTGAACACGCTGCTAATGTTAAGAAGCACTCTGAGGTGGCTGCTTTAATGTTAGGTAGAATGGCTTCTCCACTTCAACAAAAGTATGAGCTATGTTCTCCTAAGCGAATGCTTGATGAGCTCAAGGCTATGTTCTAAAAGCCGCAAGCTGTGGAAATCTACGATTTGGTAGATGCTCTGCATAGTTGTAAGCAAGCTCCTGGAAAGTCTGTAAGTGCCCATTATTTGGAGATGAGGGGTTCTATGGAACAGCTCATTACACTAGGACAACCCTATGATCATAATATGGCTATCAACTTAATCAATAGGTCCATTAACAAGGACTTCAATGATTTTGTTCGAAAGTATAATATGCATTGCACGGGGAAGACAGTTACTGATTTGCATGCAATGCTCATTGACTACGAAAAGGGGTTAAATGGAAAGGCATCTACTTCTACTCCTCTTGAGCTTTATGTACAAAAGGGTGGAGTGAGTAAGGCAAAACCGCACAAGAACAACAAGAAATGCAAAGGCAAAGGCAAGGGTGATAAGGGCAAACAAGTTGCGACTTACTCTAAACCCAAGCAAAACTTTGTCAATAAGAATCAATCTTAGAAGGATGAGACTTGTTTCCATTGCAAGGCAAATGGACACTGGAAGAGGAATTGTCCTCTTTATCTCGAGGAGTTGCGAGAAATAAAGAAGAAGGCTGAGCTTGGTGCTGCAGCATCTTCAGGTAACTTATATTTGATAGAGTTATTTAATCTTACATACAAATCAAATTCTTGGGTATACGATACGGGATGTGGTATTAACATTTGTAATACCATGCAGGGTTTTGAGTTGGAGAGGAAGCTTACCTATGGGGAACAATTTCTGCATGTGGGCAATGGCGCACAAGTAGCGGTTGAAGCTATAGGAACATTTAATCTAGTTTTACCTTCGGGTCTAGTACTGAGATTAAATAATTGTCATTTTGCACCTAATATCGTTAGGGGTGTTATTTCCTTTTCATGTATGTTGGATCTTGGATTTATTCACACTATTGATAATAATAGAATTTCTGTTTTCAAAGATGGTTTATTCTATTTTGATGCAATTTCTGTGAATGGTGTTTTTGAAATTAACATGCATGATAATTCCAAGAGAAAGATTAATTCTGTTTTTATCATGAATAAGAAGAGAAAGTTAGACAAGAACTCTTCTTATCTTTGGCATTGTAGACTTGCCCATATTAGGAAGACTCGCATACAAAAGCTTCAACGTGATGGTCTTTTGGAAAATATAAATGATGAATCGTTTGATAAATGTGAGTCTTGTATCTCTGGAAAGATGACCAAGAAACCTTTTATAGCAATATTGAAAGCGCTACTGAATTACTTGGTTTAATACACACTGATGTGTGGACCACTTAGACATGTGTCAAGGAAAGGTGCTAGCTACTTCTTAACATTTATGGATGATTATAGCCGTCATGGTTATGTTTATTTACTTAAGCATAAACATGAGGTATTTGAAACATTCAAAGTGTTTAAAGCAGAAGTAGAACTGCAACTAGGAAAGAAGATGTTATCTTCGGTCTGTAGGTTTCAGAAAAATAGGAAAATTTGGGTATTTATGGTAAGATCTGTAGGTTTCAAACAATTTTAACCACCATTAATCGTCGTTGACTACAATTGACAAATTTGTCCGATTGATTCATACAAATCGACAAAATCGGTGACACGTTAGAGCCTAAGCTACAATTAATTGGCCTTGTATGTCTTTTCTTGTAATAGTAGACCAGGTTCATTAGAATAAATTAGGATTCTTAATCTAAATTCACACTAGACGCCAAACATACATCAAGTTCGGAACCCTCGAGAACCCCCTATGTTCGGCCATAGAGACACATCCAGACTTTATAAACCACCAACCCGCTGAGGTGGGATTGTAACAGAAAAATAGTTTGAAGAATAGTGTTTGGTTTTTTCCTTATTGTAAGCAAATCCCACATGTATAGATCATAATTATACAAGGGGTAAAAACCAAGTGAGTTTGCTCAGTTGGTCACCAAGAGTAACATTTGAGAGGTATTCTTCGAGAGGTCTCAGCAGAAGTAGGGTTTATCCCATAAGGAGAAGTTTTGAGGTTTACATACTGTCTAATTAGATGACAATCTAAGCTTGAATCATTAACTACTAACTCGCTTTTAAAAAAAATATATGTAAGGGGTAAAACTGTCATTATGTTAAAAAAATAAAAATAAATTATTAATAAATGTATGTTTTTAAAAATATATATATTTTGTGAGAAGAATATTCTCTGTGAGAGAAAGGGAGTAGATGTATTTAAGCAAGGGTGAAAACTGTAAAAAAAAAACATAAGTGTGTAAAAGTAAAAAACTATAGGGGCATGAAATGAAAATGACTTGAAAGTAGTCATCTTCTTCACCTGTAAAAACAATGGCCCCCAAATTTAGGTTTATTAAAAAACAATATCTTCCAGTTCAATTGTAAATTTAGGATTATTAAAAAAAAACCCCGAAATTTTTACAAAACCCCCAATTCGAAAAAATTATAAAAGGAGTAAAACTGTCATTATACTAAATATAAAAAGAAAATCATTAATAAATGTATTTTGTCAGAAAAATATTCTTTGAGAGAGATGGAGTAGATGTATTTTAGCAAGGGTGAAAACTGTAAAAAAAAAAAAGACAAGTGTGAAAAAGTTAAAAACTATAGGGACATGAAATGAAAATGACTTGAAAGTAGTCATCTTCTTCACCTGTCAAACAATAATCTTCATACGTAATACTACTGTAAAAACAATGGCCCCCAAAAACATGCATTTATGAAAAAACAATATCTTCCAGTTGAATTGTAAATTTAGGCTTATTAAAAAAAAACCCGAAATTTTTACAAAACCCCCAATTCGACTCGACGTTTCTGTTTGGATCACCAAAAAGTAAGTAGCAGCAGCAACTCCATCTTTTTTTTTATAAACCAACTATCTTTTCTTATAAGAGGGTGTTTGGGATTGCTTATACTTAATCAACAAATAGGACTTTACTTGTTACAAGTTGTCGGTCATATCCATTCTAATCCAAAATATAATCACTGCACTGCGTTATTAATAATGTTTGAATAAGCACAGGCTAAGTAAGATATATAAATAATCAGATAGATGAGCTGAATATTTGAAGAGCTATACATCCGTATATTCAGGCAGCTGATGATTATAGGGTATCAAAAGCCCATTAAATAAGCTGATATGCAAGAGCATTTTGCTTTATGCAAACACTTCAAACTATAGTAGTATATCTGCTAAGAAAATTAGATAAGCTGGAAAAAATAAGCAGTAGCCTGTAATGTGATTATGTGATTAATATCTGTAAAAGGGGTATTTTTGATTGCTTATAAGCACATAAGTAGCTTAGAGATAACTATTTAAGGAGATAGTTTTGGTTTTTTGCTTATGGTGTAAAGTAATGCAATTAGACTGCAAATTGAACAATTGGTTATATAAGAGTGTTAATAAGTAATCTTAGTATCATATCAAATAAGCTGGTCCCTTATGGCTTTTTTTTTAAATGCTAAAATAAGTAGATAAGCATAACCAATTTGTATTATCTAATTACTTCCAACTGTTTATCTGCATAAAATTAGGCAATCTGAAACACCCTTTAATTATCTTAAATAGTCGGAGGTTTTCGAACAACTAAACAGTTGATAATATTGTTTGCTTATTAGATCTTGAAGTAGCACAATGTGCAAATACTATCATACTAGAGTTGGCAAAACGGACGGGTCCGACAGGTTCGGGTAACGGGTCAAACAGACTCGAGTCGAACGGGTGCGGGCCAAACAGGTAATTTTAATAGTCCAAACACCTCATATTGATTAAATAACTAGTTAATGGGAAACAAATATATTAACAAGTAAATTTAAATAACCATGAGTTTCACTATTTACTAGAAAAGAAAAAGCCTTCCCATAGAAACCTATTTGACATCTAAATTCGGTGGACCATTCATATATCTGTCCCATAATTATATGATACCCAAGGAGCAAATATTACCAGCCGTATATCACCACTAATACAATGATGTAGCTAAATATCTCTCATTGAAATTGCTATGCCAAAACACAACCTTAATTCTTGATTAGCTCGAAAAATAGGTCAGAGTTCTGGTTCGGCAGATATTTTGTCTAATTGCTAAATATCGATGGCGCCATTGGAATGTGGAGCTTCAGTGTTTAGGCTAAGGATTAAGAATTCAAGTTGGTGCGAATGGAGTTTACGGTTTTTGGTCTGTTTTCTGCTATAATCCAATGTACTGGGTACTTGCAAACAGTATGTCAGTAGTAAAATTGACAAGACTTAGGTTGTGTTTGGATAGAGGGTTTAGGAGATAGAATTAGAAATGATAGAACGTGCTTGGTTTAAGGGTATGAGTTTTCAGTTCCTTGTTCCACCCTGGCCCCTGGCTATCAAACTCACACCTTAGGGATTTGGGATTGCAAATGAGACACCACCCGAACAAGTATAAGTAGGTTGATATTGATAAAAACATATCCCAAGTGTAGAACTCACTCAAAAAGCTAGCTTGTTTGAGGAGGGGACAAATAAGTTTTTCAAGAACAGTGTTTGGTTTTTCTGCTTGTTGTAAGCAAACATCAGCCGTGACATGGAGAGATGTTGAGTTCATAAGTAAACTTAGGCCCTAAAACGCCTTTTGGGACCAATAGTTGCGCAGAACTCTGCTGTGTTGTGGTCGTTGGGTTGGGTGGGAAGTTCTCTCATTGCGTCGTGGTCGTTGTAGGCAGGGTGTCACACTTGTTGCTAAAAATGCAATAAGACTGCTTAAAAATGAATAATTGCCTAGAAATTTTGTCAATTGTACCCGAAATTAAACACTACTTTAAGTAATAGTGCAAAGCTGCTTTATCTATCCCAAAACAGCAATAAAGCAAAAACAGTTTGTATTATCTTGAAAAATAAGTTTGAATAGCAGAAGGGCATGCAAACACTATCTCGGACAGTAGTATTACAACGCAGCTGATTAAATCATTAAAATCGTATTTAAGTTGCAATGATAAATACGGGTACACGACCTAACCTTACTTGTAGATGAACAGGTTTTCTTAATACTGAATATGAATAGTTTCGATTGCTATCGAGAGCTTCAATTTTTGAATTTCTGATTAAGGATTAAAGTTTGTGAATGTAGTTTAGTTAACTTCATAAGACTATGAGGGTGTTTGAATCGAGGATTTAGAAAAGAGAATGGAAATGATAGATTCCTTTGTCCACGCTGCTAGCAAACTCGTACCATGGTGACTTGTGACTTTAAATCAAATTCCACCTGAATAGGAATAGGTAGGTTGAAATGTGTATTTAGCTTTTGTTTTGAGTTCGTCTTTTGTATACTAATACATGTATGCAACTACCAAAGTCAAACTTGACATTGCAAGAATGGCAGGGACTGGGGGAAAGAATCTTAGCATGAATCTACCTTTTTAATAAAATTATGTTCATTGGCATGCACACGGTTCGGTATATGAAATGTGAATCATGCATTGCTAATGTGAAAATATTGGTTGTAATACTAATAACAATGATTAGGTCATTAACTGTTACTGACCAATGTGCTCTGCTTTGTAAAGTTTTTCGGTGTATAGAAAACACAAGGACGTTCTAACATTGTCTTCATTTACATGTACATGTACCGAGTGTTTTTTTAATAGATATAACTGAAACCAGCAGTACTTTATGTTTAAAAGTAAGTTATGAATACTGTCTTGCCTTTACCGTTAAGAGAGTTGAAAATAAAACAAATACATTCGAGTTACAAAGTAAAAAGGGACTTGGCGCCGTACAACGCCTTTTTGGACCAATAGTTACGCCGAACTCTGCTGTGTTGTGGTCGTTGGGTTGGGTGGGAACTTGCTGCTAAAAATGCAATAGGACTGCCTAAAAATGAATAATTGCCTAGAAATTTTGCCAACTATACCCGAAATTAAACGCTACTTTAAGTAATAGTGCAAAGCTGCTTTATCTATCCCAAAACAGCATAAAAGCAAACACAGTTTGTATTATCTGGAAAAATAAGTTTGAATAGCAGAAGGGCGTGCAAACACTATCTCGGACAGTAGTATTAACAATGCAGCTGATTATTGATCATTAAAATCATTTATAAATTGCAATGATAAATACAACTACACGAACTAGCCTTACTTGTAAATGATAAATAGTAGTATTAACAATGTTGAATATCAATCGTAGGGATTGCTATCGAGCTTTAGTTTTTGAATTGCTGATTAAGGATTAAAGTTTCTTAGAATGTAGTTTACGGTTTGAAAGTTTCATTCTTTTCTCTGCACATTCTTTTCTCTGCCCAAGCAGTATGCTAGTTAACTTGATAAGACTATGCGGGTGTTTGAATCGAGGATTTAGAAAAGAGAATGAAAATGATAGATTCTTTTGTCCACACTGCTAGTAAACTCATACCATGGTGACTTGTGACTTCAAATTAAATTCCACCTGAATAGTAATAGGTAGGGTGAAATATATATTTAGCTTTTGTTTTGAGCTCGTCTTCTGTATACATGTATGCGACTACGAAAGTTAAACTTGACATTGCAAGAATGGTAGGGACTGGGGAAAGAATCTTAGCATGAATTATACCTTTTTAATAGAATTATGTTCATTGGCATGCATACGGTTCGGTATGGTATATGAAATGTGAATCATGCATCGCTAATGAATGTGAAATATACTCACTATTGTGCTCTGCTTTGTAAAGTTTTCGGTTATTGTCTTCATTTACATGTACATGTATTGAGTGTTTTGTAATAGATATAACTGAAACCAGACAGTACTTTCTGTTTAAAAATAATCTGTCTTGCCTTTACCGTTAAGAGTTTTAAAATACTGATGTCTTCCTCAAAAGGATACACATTCGAGTTACAAAGTCAAAAGGGACTTGTTTCTCAGCCTCAAGATTGTGATTCTCTATAAACATTAGACGAATACATAAGTTTGATGACAAAATTCTACAAGTGAAAAAAAAAAGGATGTGTATATGTTACAAACTAAAAGTCCTATGCATTGCTCGAGGCGACAATTTCCACCAATTTACTTATATGTTTGGTTATGCTTTACTGTATCTTTTATGCATCAACCGAGTACTAAAAAGCGGTAGCATAAAAGAAAACAGGGCGGATGGGTCGAAAACCTTAAAGTGTGTTTAATCCCGAGTGATTTTATATGAAAACATGTATTATTATTGAAATACTATAAGATTTTTACAGTACCAGAAGTTTACTATGGATTCCCAAATTGTGACCAAATGTATCGGCTCAACGGGTTGTTTTGACTAGTAAACTAGTTTCTGTTCTATCTAAATATGTTGTGACGCATTACCTAAGCCACCTGACCCTCCCATTTTGCCACACTTTGTGATAACTAATGATCATATTATTGGATTTTGTTTGATGCACTAACGTGAATTATTTGTGTCGACTACAGCAAGAAAGATTGGAGAACGAAGCAGAGATCAGCAGAGTTAGGGAACAACTGCTGTAAGAAAACAAAGAACGAGACGCTCTTGCTTAATTTGTTCTATTGTTCAGAGACATATGTCACTGTGTGGAATACAGTTATGAGTTTCCTCTAAGCGGGTGTTTGATCTTCTGATCTGACATGTAACTTCTGTATTAAGAAGATACCAATGATTGTTGTTGAATAAGTTTGTCATCTGTAATAACTACTTTCTACCATCAACCATTTGAAAGTCTGTTTCCAATAGCGATAAGATGTTTGAAAATTTGCGGAAATCCGCATCTTTCAACCTTTCACGCAGAAGGAAAACACGTGTCATGTACTGTTAATGCAAGACTTTGAAACAGTTAAATAGTAATTTTCTGAAATTATAAAGCTAGCGTTTTTAAGTCTGACTTACCTTTAGGGTTTGTTTGATTCAAACACCCCAAACTGCTTGTCGGTTAAAAAGTAGTTAGACCAAGGGTTTGTTTGATTCAAACACCCCAAACTGCTTGTCGGTTAAAAAAGAATTAAAAGCAGTTTCAAACACACTCTGGTTACCTTAAATAGTGACAATATGTCAAATATTAAGCAGTGGATTATCTGATTAGCATAAATTCGAGCTGAATAAGGGTGTGCAAAAACACGAGTATATTGATGCTGATTATATCATTGGAATCAATTCCATATTGCAGTGCCAAACACCCCCTTTAAACTGAGATCAGCTAGAAAAGTAGTGATATATCTTTGGCTGTTCAATTGCTGAATGCAGATACTAGTGATCGACTTCAGTGTTTCGGTATCGAAGTAAGGATTGAAGTTGACATATCAAGTTGTCATCCCAGATTTTCAAAAAACCCAATTGGATCCTGAAATTGAATCGTAAAAGGAAGATGGTGAACATGACGACGTTTTTAGTGTATTCAATGTTTTGGCAAGGGATGGATAAAGTTCATGTTTGGATCGCCCTTCATCAGGACGAAAAAGTAAGTAGAGCGTAGGCAGTGATTAATCGGCCTTGTAGGCCTTTTCTGCAACAGTGTATTCATTTGATATATAGGTAGACCAAGTACAAAAGACATGTACTTGGGTGGCACAAATCTTCCGTTTCATTTAGGAGAAATCAGGATCTTTAACCAAAGTTTACACTAGGCGGCAAACATCCTGGTAACCCCTCAGTCCGCCCATGAGGAGACACCTAGACTTTATAAATCACCGACCAATCCCATACTTGACTGGTGTGGGGTTGTAACAAATAAGCGTTTCAACAATAGTGTTTGGTTTTTCTGCTTATTATTTGTAAGTAAATCCCACATTAGGGGTGACATGGAGAGATGCTGAGTACATAAGTAAACTTGTGCCCTAAAACACCTTTTGTGACCAATAGTTGGGTTGGGTGGGAAGTTCTCACATGGTCGCCAAAAAAAGACCGTGTTGTGGTCGTTGTAGGCGAGGTGTTACACTTATGCTGCTAAAAATGCAATAAGACTGCTGAAAAATGAGTAGTAATTGCTTAGAAATTGTCAATCGTATCCATTTTAACCCGAAATTAAACACTACTTTAGGTAATAGTGCTTTATTTATTAAATAACCAGAATTTGATCAACATTTAAACAGTTGATTATCTGATTATCATAAGTTAGAATAGCAGAATGGCCGTACACTAGTATTACAGACAGCTGATATATATCATGATAAATTGCAATGATAAATACGAGTTCACAACCTAACCTTACTTGTAGATTACATAGAAAGAAGTCATATACTTTTTCTTAGATGAGTAGCTTGTCTTATTGCTGAATATCAATAGTTTCGATTGCCTATTGAGCTTCGGTTTTTAAATCGCTGATTAAGGACTAAAGTTGGTGTCAATGCAGTTTACGATTTGAGAGTTTCATTCAGTGGATGGAGCACAATCAGTTCATCATGTATACTTAGATTTCTCCTCTTTAAACTTTAAACTAAAATCTAGGTACTCACAATCTGTATGTAAGTTTTTTTGATAAGACTATGAGGGTGCTTGGATTGGGGATTTATGGAATGGAATTGATAGATTGTGTTCAGACTTAGGCTGTTAGTCATATAATTCCTTTGGCCGTGCTGCTAGTAAAATCATACCATAGTGAATTGCGAGTTGCGACTGCAAATCAAAGCCACCTGAATAGTAATAGGTAGGATGAAATGTATATTTAGCTTTTTTCTTTTTAGTTTGTCTTTCGTATACATGTTTGCAACTACAAAAGTCGAACTTAACAGTGCAACTGTGCAAGAATGGTAGGGAGTGGGGGCAAGAATATTAGCTTGAGCCACCTTTTTAAAAATTACGAGTTCATTGGCATGCATATGGTTTTCGGTATATGAAATGTGAATCACACATCAGTTATGAATATGAAATATAGTTGCATCGCTTAAACTTTTCGGTGTATAGACATTATAAGGTCATTCTAAGATTGTCTCCATTTATATATCTTTGTCGTTTACCCTGCAAATACTGGTTTTGTCTTTACTAGCTTATCTCCCTTTGTATGTATTCTCCTTGTTTCCAATTCACACCTTTTTCATAATTGAACTTTCTTGTATTTTGAACCATTGAAACCCTCAAGCCTGCTAGTTAATCTAATTTGATTAAATATGACCGCCGAAATATACCGAATTCGAGTGAACAAGTTTGATTGGGTTTTTTCGTTAATCTTTACTAAAAGATAAAACTTGTATTGGGTGTGGGGTGCCAGTGAGTATTTTTCATTGTCACTGATAAAAAAAAATCACAGGCAACTAACAAGTAACCACGGATACGCATAAAAGAAAACAGGGCAGATGGGCTGAAAACCTTCAAGTTTATTTAATCCTGAGTGATTTTATTTGAAAACATGTAAAATTATTGAAATAACATAATATTTGTATTGTACCAGCAGTTTATAATAGATTCATAAATTTTGACCGAGCCATTCGGGTCAACGGGTCGTCTCGACTGCCGCCAGTAAACTAGTTTTCGTTTGATTCTCCCATTTTGCCACCCATTTGGTACCTTCTTCAATTAGAGGATTCTTTAAGATATGTTATAAATAAAGATCATATGATTGGATTTTGTTTCATGCACTAACTTGTGAATTGTTTGTGCTGCAGCAAGAAAGATTCGAGAAGGAAGCATAGTTTAGGAGAGTAAGGGAACAACTACTACAAGAAAACAAGGAACGAGAGACCCTCTTGCTTAATTTATTCTGTCGTTCAGATTATGTGTCATTGTGTGCAATATAGTTAAGAATTTCCCTCAAACGGTTGTGCAATACAGTTAAGAATATACCAATAATTGTTGTTAAATAAGTTTGTCTTCTGTAATCTACTTTGTACCATCAACCATTTGCTACGTTTTGGGTATCTCGAACTTTTTATGATGGTTTACTTGTTAAAGTCTGTTTCCGTTAGTCTTCTTTCAAATCATAGCGATACGATGTTCAAAAATTTGCGGACATCTGCATCTTTCAACCTTTCACGCAGAAGGACACCATGTGCCATGTATAATAGAACATCATAAAGGAACACTTTAATATCTTAAAACTGTGGAATAGTCATTTTCTGTAATTATAAAGCTAGCGTTTTTAAGTCTGACCTGTTTTTATAATAGTATTGGGTCCAGTGGCGTCTTCGAAACAAATAGCACAAACGACCAAATCTCCAAGCTCCGTTTCCATCTCATCGGCAACTCTTTTGCCGGCACTCATTGCTGTCACATGTCTTGTGTTAAACATTCCACATACTACAGATAAACTCCTAAAAATGAATACTCGGGTTTTGGGCATTACACACTTCAACATAATTAATGGCTGCAAACGAAAAGCTGCAACAACTCATGGCGCACAAAAAATATTGGGAGGTACTGACGTTCTGATAGTGATTTTGACATTGAAAAATCGTTAACTACTTTGGTTAGTCAACTACATGAAATTAGTTATTTGACAGCATAAATGAAAAACAATAGGAATAACATCTGAATAGTCACGTTTAGAAATCGAACAATATAATGTGTCACTAAACGTAATCATAAGCGAGGTTGACATGTATGATGTGGCACTAAACATACTCTTACATCTCTTACACTTATGCAACAAGAAAAACCACACGTACAAACAAGCTTGAAAATGTAACGGTTATTTATCTCCTACATGCACTGCTTCTTGTTGCAGTTACTTTCAATTTCACACTGCAAGCTTGTAGGACTCAAGAAAGAATTATTGGCATTTATACATCATAAAAAATTTGAAGGGTGGTTGGGGGTGGGTCAGATCTGTAGCAGCCATTCACTTGCCTGTGGAAAAATAATGTAGATGGGGTCTCTAGAGCGTGGTCTCTTCATGTGGAGATTATCAGGTGCTGCAAGTAATATACAAAAGGGCATGTATATCCTTTAAGTATTCACATATAATTACTAGCTTTTGTAATTTCATATACTGTTGGATTCTGTTAGATGTTCCCATATTAATAAGCGTTTTGCAAAACATGTTAATTATTTGTGTCGACTGCAGCAAGAAAGATCGGAGAAGGAAGCAGAGATTAGAAGAGAGTTAGGGAACAGCTACTACAAGAAAACAAAGAACGAGACCCGATTGCTTAATTTACTAGGTCGTCCAGTTCATGTGTCCTTGTGCAGAATACAGTTAAGAATTTTCTTGAAACAGTTATTTGATATTTTGATCGACATGTAACATCTGAATTAAGAAGAGACCAATGATTGTTGTTGCATCAGTTTGTCTTCTGTAATAACTACTTTGTACCATTGACCTCATTATGAACGGTTTAACTTGTTAAAAGTCTGTTTTCCATTAGTCTTCTTTCACTCATAGATGTTTGGTAATTTTCGGAGATCATGAAAACTGATTTTGCATCTGCTTGTATTGAAGTTTTTTGGGAAAGTTGTTTCTATACTAATACGGTTAGATTGATATATATGGTAGAACACATTTTGTAGTTATATATGTTGTTACATATAACACACCATTGAATCTGTTAATATAAAGAAAAACTTACCAATAGTTGTCACGATCTGCATCTACCTTTAACGCAGAAGGACAACATCTGTCATGTACTGCAAACAGAACACGATAAGGGAACACAACAGTAGCTTACACTCGACAAAGCATCAAATGGATTTCTGGTCATATGAATATGCAATGCAAACTACATATATGATAACTGAACACAACAGTAGCATACACTCGACAAAGCATCAAATGGAACTAGAAAAATGACATAGTTAAAGCTTCTATGATGAGAACAAAAGAACAGGAGTGATTACTTGCAGCAACTTTCCTTGTGTCGAGATCAGATCATTGATATGAATATCGATATCACCTTATCTAATTGCTGAGGTTTTTATAACTGGAAATCATCGTATGATATACTTGGTAATCAGCTTTCCAAATGAAACACGTATTACTTACATCAAGACTTTAACTGAGTTGCGCCTTTTGCCTTTAACTACCATAATACCTCGAACTAAGAAGTTCGGCCTATACATATACGGAAGTTGAGTGAGCCCATAGCATTGAATTAACATGTAGACTCACACAAAGCAGTGGACTGCTTGGCATAACAGGGATATTGATTCCCACCGAGTACTGGTTTGCAGGTCAGCAGGTGCTACTGACAGACGGTCAACTTTACTAGACAATATATTTACAACTAAACTTATGCATAAGGGAGTTTACATATCCATATACCAACTAAATACATCTGATATCAGTGCTTATTGTTCACAAATTATGAAATTCATTAACAGTAGCAGTCATTAAGCTTGGAAACTACAACAAATAACACAACATAGCTATATAGATGACCACATTTATGTTTGTAGTAACCTAAACTAAACTGAACAATAAAGACCGAATGTAATAGCTATAGCTTGATCCTAACACCTTGCAAACCATCCTGGCTATCATTGAATGATAGAATTTGACTGATCAAGCAAAAGTAGTGTTTCCATGTACGAACATGCTTTGAATCCATGACGGTCTCCTCTAATCCCAACACTATTAATACGTCCTGACGACGGTTCATAAACTTCAATTTGAGAGATATCAATATCATCATCATCATCCATTGCAAGTACAACTTCGCCACTGTTCCTAAACCCCAATACTCCACGCACATGCCTACCCTCAAACATAATTGTATATGTCTTTGTAAACGGTTTATTAACACCGTCTTTCCACATCCACACAGCACAAACCCACATCTCACCCTCTCTATAATTGCCAAGCAAACCAAGCGACCCATTTACCTTCACCACCATTTTTCCAAAAGCACGTACTTCACCAAACTTCTGAGTTTTCAAATCAAACGAAGTAATAGAGCAACTAGTATTAGACCAATAAATAACCCCTTCTATAAAAACATGATCCCAATACAAACGACACAAGTTAAAAGGTGTGCCTCTATACACAGTTTTCCAGACGCGTGAACTTAACATAAAGACCTGAACCTCCCAAGATATACTAACAACGTTAATCTTTACAAGCATTGGGTCATTAGTATCATGACAAACCCCAAAAGCAATACGAGTGTAAGAAAAGTAATCGTCTCTATCAAGTACATTAGGGATAGGAATACCAACTGATTTTCTAATACAAGGATTCCAAAGAACAACCATATAATTTTTTAACTGTGTATCTTTGTACCAGCCATAAAAACATAACAACCCGTCAACAGAACCGATTAGTTTTGAGAATCCTAGTAGGGTAAGAGGCTCGGGAGCTGTGAGGGGAAACTTTTGCTGGGGGAAAGTGTTGTCATCGATAATTGAGGTAAATGTGCCAGCCTTCTCGTACTGTATAATTAAATGGTGCTGTGGATTTGGGTGATTGATGTGGTAGGTTTTTATAAACTCCGGGTTATCAATAAAAGACTTCAATTGTTTAGAAGCGGAACTGAACAAGCGATTTGACAGGAAGCTTTTTTATGATTTCAGATTGGATATCAAAAGGTATATAATCTGACATTGTTAATTTTGATTTAGGGTTTCAGAATTGGGGATTTTATGAAAGAGAATGACTAAACTAAAGTACGGGATTTAACTTAAAGGGCTTTTATTGTTTATTTATGTGTTTGGGCTAAGATTTACTTATATGTCCAACACTGGTAAATTAAAAAACTTAGTTTAAAAGGCATACTGTATCATTTTTCTCCTTTTATCATAAAAGTTTTGATAAAGGTTTTCAACAACAGGGGTGTGCAGAAAACCCTAAATAAATCAAGTAAATTGAAACCTGGATCGAATTGAACTAATAACCGAACCGAATTTGTCAAAATTGAACCCAACTACAAGTTTTTGTGTTGGATATGGGTTTAACAACTGGAACGAAAAACTGAATCTATATAAGTATATAATAATTATATATTATATTATATGATTATCAATATTTTGATATTAATATAAAAAAAATTCATACTTGAAATACTATAAAATTATATACAATATATATTTTAAATGAACACTATAATTCGGTTAATTGGGCCAACCCGACAACTGAACTTAATTCATATGTCGTTTTAAAAGAAAAAGTGAAAAAAAAAAGTTTTGGAAAATGTTTTAATATTGTATAAACATTTAAATCTATAATTTATAACTTTTTTAAAACATTTTTTAAACAATAAACGTTTATCTTTTCGTAAGCTCCGAGTTACCTTCAAAACCAAAACAAGACGATTGAAAGTCATACATCGTGGCATAAAGATAACTATCACATGTCCCGGTTTCACCTGTCACCACCCCAAAAAAGGTACCTTATTTATTCTGTTAATTGAAAATAATTACAGTTATTAAAAATTTGTTTAGTATATGAGCATTAATTGCAGGAGGAGTAAGCCATTTTGACGTTGCTCTCACATTCCCGGTGGTCCTGTTTCAAGAAACAAAAACAAAGAGACCGGAGAGGAAGTCGCTTTCCAAAATGCTAAAAAAAGATATATGGAAGGACTACTCATTTCGATGGATGAATAAGTATTCGTCTTGTAAGTTACATCGTGACATAAAGAGTATAATCATTGCATCGTTTGTGTTTGGAGGAGGTGGTGGTAAACATTTCACTGAGCTAAAAGGCTCCTTATATTGTATTAACAACTTTTTTTGCACTTTGTAGTTTGCAATGGATTATATTATTTGTAATAATTGTTTTGATTGTTCATTGTGTGTTTTCTGAAATAGATGATGGTGTTTCGTGATACGTTTTAATCCAGGGTGTTTGGGAATAAGTTTTTAAAGAGGGCTTAGATAAGTGATATCAATCATAAGCATGTCACAGCTAAAAGTGTTCACAAGGTTTTTAAATGTTGTGTTATGGATCCCTGCATAAGAACTGGAATCAAACTTTGCAGCAATTTCACATGTCTGTCCCCCAATTAGAATGTTCCCACCTGTAGAAGTACATTTGATCTTGATCAACCCACACCGCTAGTCAGTGCCATTGTAAAACGGATGATTGAATGACATAAAACATGGACAAGTAAAACTTTTTGGATAGGTAGTCATAGACATGTTACTTTCTGTTGCAGTATAGTGAAAAGCAGAGGTAGACAAGAGAAACACACCAAAAAGCCAATCGCCATCATTTCACCTTTCATATCAGACATTAACCTTGGCTCAATCAGTTGATCAAGTTCACATATTTGGATTCTGTTTAAAGCAAGGCTAGCCAAACTTATCTCATCCCGAGACCTATTTAAATCGTCAGCCACTATGGATGATATCAGTTCTACCAAGGCCACTCCAAAGCTGTAAACATCACTCTCATCTGTTAACTGATAAAGTTGGTGATATTGAGGGTCCACGTAACCAGGGGTACCCTGTGGAGCTGTAGACACATGTTTTACATTATTCGGCATGAGCCTTGATAGACCATAATCTGCAACCTTGACACAGTATTTGTGATCAAGAAGAATGTTATTAGTCTTTACGTTTCTATGTATAATTTCACTGGCATGAAGGTATACTAATGCACTGGCGGTCTCTATGGCAATGCTCATTCTTAGTAGCCATGTTAGCAAGCTTTTGTTTGATCTTTCCCCATGGAGGTGATCATAAACAGTGCCATTGAGAATGTACTCATAAACAAGGAGAAGTTAATGGCTTATCCGAGAGGTATCACCATAGAGCACAAGGTTGGGATGCCTTAATTTAGTGACGATTTCAACCTCATTTATAAAATGTTGGACTCTATTGTAGTTGTGCTCATAAAGTCTTTTCACTGCAACTTCTCGCCCGTCTTGGTACCTTCTCCAAAAAGATCAGATATCAATAACGTAGAAAGTTGTTAGAGAAAGACGCATAAAATTTGGAAGAAGGATGAACTAGGTAAATGGTAAATGGTAAATGGTAATCATGTTAAAATTTATCAATAAAATAGAGAAGTGCGATTAGATGCGGATTTTTATATTTACTTGTGACTTTAACAGTGTTGTGTTGCATCAAGCATGTTAAATTCTCACCACAGTAAATACTTCCAAAACAAACGTTTTGGTGGCATCTTCAAGCTCAGCATAGGAGAAAACTAAGACGCTAAAGAAGATACGTCTTCCGGGCATTGAGATTCATCCTTTGACGAAAAATACCAAAAGGGCCTATTTTTACACATACGCTAGGTTAAGATGATGGCTGGCCACATCATGAGGATGAAGGCAGATCCAGTGAGTCATAGAGTAAAAAAAAAAAACACCCTCAGGTACAGGCTTAAACAGTTGTTGTGTTTGTGTGTCATGCCTAGAATTGAAGATGTTTCATACATAGTATCAGTTTTATGTTTGGATTATATCTGCAGCAGCATGACAACAAACGTGTATTAGGAAATAGTCAGACAGGGTGTGTGTATTCAGAATAAGATGTCAGAAAGGAGTTATTGAAATGGAATATAAAAGAGGGCTTGGAGAAGTGAAATTATTCATTAGCGCCTCAACTAAAAGTGTTCACAAGGTTTAAAATGTGTTCTATGTTAGAAACAACCTGACCCATAAAAAACACCGTTTTGACCCAAAACCATTACACGACAAGCCATGCTTTTAGATGGTATTAAACCGCATATAAACATATCAACATCCAGACACAATATATGGTACATTTAAGTCTTTAACAACATATAAACATCAAGAAAATTTTCAGTTCCTCTAATTTATATCATGTTCAGTGCATACAGCCATGAAGTCTGTTTAACTAGTCAGCCAAAATGTCAAGAAAAACGGTAACAAAACAATAACACATGAAAATACATTGCAAAGCCTCTTCATAAGAGCATCTCCTAAGTGGGAAATACACCATATCCATTTTCAAAAGAATGGTCGAAAAATTGGAGCTTAAAGCTTGTACCTCTTTCATATGATTTTCAGAGACCCCAACGTTGGTAGCCTCGTACCAAGAATCTCCCACGGTTCTTGATCTTAAAACTATCCATTCTATAGAGACTTGGTACTAAACCTGTGAATAATAAACTACCATAAATCTCATGGTTGGTATGCATTACATGAGAAATGGAGGACCCTATCAAAACGTTTTGGGACCAAAAAGTTAAAAACAAAGTCATTATGCGTACCTCTCTCTTTTGATGATTAATACGCCATATAACACCTCCTATTGAGTTGTTGATTGCATGAGAAGCCATGGGCACGATAAGACTAGAGGTCAATATCGTAGCATAACCAAAAGCAAACCCAACAAACGTGGCCCTACAAACACGACCATAAAGCATAGTTTTAGAATCGAAAAGTTAACAAACACTTTTTTGTCCTTTTTTATATTTAGTGTGGACAATTATTACAACTATGCTATTATAAAGACGAATGCATACCAGATTGCAAATGAAAACTTCCTACCAATGCCCAAATTCAGAATCCCGAATAAGGCTGCAACTGCGGTAGCAATAGTCAAGTTAATTCCAATAAGTGGAAGCAATGCACCGCGAAATAAGAGTTCCGGTGAGTTGAACACGCATAAAATATGGTGCATGGACGTAAATGGTGTAAACGAATATCCAAAGTTTCGTATTTAGCCTCACCAATACCGGGAAGAAATGCCACAAATGCATAATCAAACGGCTCTAGTGATGTTAGGACCTGCATAATTAGAAGCAAACTTCAGTCAATAGAAAACAACCATTGTAAGAGTGACAATTTCGACCCATTTATAACTGGATTTGTTATGTTTTATCTTTGACAGGTCAAATCGGTTGAAACTGAGATTTTTTAAAAGATAAAAAGTGTTCGGGTCAACCTGACTGTCCTTTAGACCAACTGATAAAAAATAGCTAGATCAAACCAGTTGTACAAATTACCAGTTGATTGGATGCCTCACTAGACTCGGCAAAATCAGACCATGTCTTTAGTAGTAAGAACCGAGAAGAAGATATGAGTATGACTAATCCCGCTATCACTTGCAGATGCCATTTCTCAAAATCAACTACATGCACAAACTTGTGTTTGATTAATAAACATGTATATTTTGATATAGTCGGTTTTGGGGATCCAGCTCAGCTTCTTTAATCTTTAGTATATGGATATGCAATCAAATCGCTTTTCATATAGTTAGAATGAAAACCTTACATGATATTTCGGACGAGCAATCAGCAATAGGCCATCCTTGTGATGATGTGAAATGAGAGCCCTGCAAGTGAAGAAAACGAGTTTTCAGTAAGCAACGGAGTGGCAAAATTGGCTCAAAGGCGGATTCAGTGATGGGTCAAAATGAGTTCAGGTGAAGATGGGTAAGTTTACATTCAGGTGAAGATGGGTCAAAATTGGCAAAATTTATGTTTGGATAATCTGCAGCAGCAAGGCAACATAAGGGTATTAAGAAATAGTCAGACAGGGTGTATTCATAATAAGATGAGACGGAAAAGGAAAAAAGGAAGCTGCATTACCCTTTTTAGGAAAAAAACCGATATGTTCAGCTCTAGGTACACACAAAGGCTGCGGAGATGAAACCACGGGGACTTAATTATTACATTCAGACAGGTGAAGATTTTGCTTTTAAATTTATGCGAGACTGGGTTAATCCTAGGTTGCCCCTTTCCGCACCAGCACCAGCAGGGAATCCTAGTCTTACCACAGCCTACGTGGAACAAAAATGCATCAATCATAATGGGCCGAGAGAGGAAGGAACAGACTGCTATTTGTCTTGTGCTGACAGTACCCAACACCAACAATACTCGTGATTATGCCTCATCAGATAATTATTCATTAACGATAAAGGTCTTATGCAGTTTTGGTGGCAAAATATTACCTCGTCCAAGTGATGGGAAACTCAGATACGTTGGAGGAGATACACGGATTATCCGTATATGAAGAGACATTTCTTGGCGAGAATTATGGCAGAAAGCTGTAGCACTTTATAACGATTATGTTCAATCAAGTATCAGCTTCCTTGGGAGGATTTAGATGTTGGGTTTAATCGGGTTGTCGGGTTCACGTATGCATGTTTTATGTTTTAGTTAAGAAGTTGGTCAATAGATTGAGTTGGTAAAAGGTATGACCTGGTCTTGTGTATGTGCATTTGCACGTAGGATAGTTGGGTCATGTTACCTTTTATTTAGGTAGCAGTTGCTGTTTTGTAGGTTCCACTTTGTATTCACAAAGGCCATATATAAAGCCATATGGGACATTAATAAAAGTAGTCAGTTTCCAGTAATATACAGAAATCATTCACATCAAACTTACTGTTTTGATTGGTGTTTTCGAGTAGTGTGAGTCCGAGTTTAGGAGGCTGGTTCCTTCATTTGGTATCAGAGAGGAGTTCGATCAAAGGGCAGGTTTGAGAGTCGGTTCAAGAGAAGGGTGCAGCCCTTCGCTGCAGGGCAGAAGCAGAAAGAGGGTCTGGTTGCAACCTATGTAATTAGGCAGAAAAAGAAAGAAAGCAAGAGCAAGAAAGAGGAAAGTGGCAGCAAGAAAGAAAGAAAGTTGTCACGTCTGCAGCAAGCCAGCAAGCAAGACAGAAAGACAGACAGAAAGAAAGAAAGACAGAAAGAAAGAAAGTCGGGTGTCGTAGAAAGTTCGATGCCTTAAAGAAAGAAAGAAAGAAAGACAGAAAGAAAGTCAGGTGTCGTAGAAAGTTCGATGCCGTAAAGAAAGAAGAAAGTAAAGTCAGGTGCCTTGAGAAAGAGAAAGAAAGTGAGGTGTCGTGACTTGAATAAGAAAGTGTGAGACCGAGAAAGAAAGAAAGACCGAAGTTTCAACAGTTGAAGACCGAAAGATACTGTTGATTCAAATACCGAAGACCGAGGGTCAATGACCGTGAAGGCCAAAGACAGAAGACCGAATACTGTTGAATCATAGGACCGAAGATTCACAGAAAGACCGAACAAAATTTTTCTCACAAGAGAAAAAAGGAACGCAACAGCAGAGAGTAAGAAAACGCAGCACGAAAGTAGCAAGAATGAGAGAGAGAGAAAAAAAAAAACGAAAAAACGCAGCAAAGACCGTGTTTTGTCTCGAAGGGATATTGGGTGTTTGAGAGAAGTCGAGAAAAGAGATGTTTCGAAAGAAGATGTTAACGGGGTGCCATGAATAACCGATTAAGGGGGTGATTGTTGGGTTTAATCGGGTTGTCGGGTTCACGTATGCATGTTTTATGTTTTAGTTAAGAAGTTGGTCAATAGATTGAGTTGGTAAAAGGTATGACCTGGTCTTGTGTATGTGCATTTGCACGTAGGATAGTTGGGTCATGTTACCTTTTATTTAGGTAGCAGTTGCTGTTTTGTAGGTTCCACTTTGTATTCACAAAGGCCATATATAAAGCCATATGGGACATTAATAAAAGTAGTCAGTTTCCAGTAATATACAGAAATCATTCACATCAAACTTACTGTTTTGATTGGTGTTTTCGAGTAGTGTGAGTCCGAGTTTAGGAGGCTGGTTCCTTCATTAGATGCTTTGGTATCTGTTTCTTGTGATGCTAAAGCCTTAAAGAAGCTTAGGATGTTCCTATTTTCCTTGAGCGACTTGGATGGTACTCATTTTGGTTTGGTTAAGTCTGGTGGCAATTCAGAGGTTCAGTTTTTAGTTGCTGTCAACGGTTTAGACATTGGATCAAGAAGGGAGTCAAGTTTGCATGGTCTAGGGACCTCTTCAGGAGTTAATCTGAATCTACAAAATGCTGAAGACATGAACATAAGTCTGATGATTCACTTGGTCCTCCATGCGTTTATCATTCTGAGAGAATGCTGACGACATGAACATAAGTCTGATGATTCACTTGGTCCTCCATGCGTTTATCATTCTAACAAAGTCTCAGTTCATCTTAACTCATCACATTCTGATGTTGGTCCACAAGATTTCATTTCAGAGAATCGTCCTTCTCAAAATGAGCTTCCTCCCATCTCAGCAAAAAAACCATTACGTACAAATCCTCTGGCCATGAAACAAAAAGTGCAGCGGTCAATGATAATAACACGCAGTTCAATAAACCAGCAGAGCCGAACTCGCAGTTCACTACTCAGTCTTATGCTCCAAATGATTCTCCGCAGAGCAAGGAGATATAATCATTGATGTGAATGATCGATTTCCCCGTGATTTTCTATATGATATATTCACAAGAGCAATGATGTCTGAAGATACGCCTAGTATAGGTGTCCTACCTCAAGATGGAGCTGGAATGAGCTTGAACATAGCTAACCATGAACTTGGCATTGGTTGTATTTCCAGAAATTGGCAAGGGATGACTTTCCAAACAAGGACGCTTCTCAAATTGATCAGAATCAACTTGCATTTTCATCTGAATTTCCAGGCGTGGACGATTCTTCTGTAAGAAGCCAGTTAGACTCAGCCTAAACGCTGTTGTTGATAATGAAGAAAAGGATGCAACTCCAGTTGCGGGTTCTGGCTCTGCATCTCTGCAATCACATGATGATCCATCACAAGTTAAGATCAGTGAAACCATGCAGTTTTTTGATATGGTTGAAAACATATAAGGATGCCAGACTCATGAGTATGAGGTAAAGTTACATCAATTGCTAGTCTGAGGAACTCATGGTTTTTTTTCCTTACATTCGACACTTATTGTAGGCGGAGTTCGGGAATGTTGGGATGCTACCTTCTCTAGAAGATCTTTATATAAGCTAATGACACGTCTCGACCAATTGACAAGTCATGTAAGCGTAATATATAGACAATTCAATGTGAAGTTGATATTTGTTGGTTATTGCAGATCATAAGGACTGAAGATCTTGAGGAGTTAAGGGAGCATGGTTCTGGCACATTTGGGACAGTTTACCATGGTAAATGCAGGGAAACAGATGTCGGTATCAAGGGAATAAAGAAGAGTTGCTTTGCAGGTCCATCATCTGAACAGGAGAGATTGGCTAATAAACTTTATTTCATTCAGCATTCATGTATTTTTTGTTGCAAAAGCTTATATGAGACTAAGCAATCACGTATATCTGACTTCTATATGTTTGATTCTAGACAATTGAGTTCTGGAGGATGGACCTGGTGCGACATTGGCTACTATCACAGAGTTCATGGTCGACGGTTCACTAAGACATGTCTTACAAAGCAAAGATTGCTAATGGTAGTATAACAATATGTTGTGATACTGTATTTTAATGTGCTAATGATCATCGCAGAAAGCTTGTAATTGCGATGGAAATGATTATTTACATTCCAAGAACATTGTGCATTTTGATCTCAAATGTGACAACTTGTTGGTCAATATGAAGGATCCTTCACGCCCTAGATGCAAGGTTGCACCTTGTTTCTTAGTCACAACACATGCTGACAAAACATATTATGTTGTTTATATTTTAATACTGTGTGTATGTTTATGGTGCAGGTAGGTGATTTTGGATTATCAAAGATAAAGCGCAACTTGTTCAAAAAAAGATAAATCGCAACACTTTCGTTTCAGGTGGAGTTAGCGGAACTCTGCCATGGATGGCTTCCGAGCTAGTAGCAGTGAAGTTTCAGCTGAGAAGGTGTGTGTATTTCTCTTACTACTAAATAGTGAGTATTTGTTTTTTAATCATATGTTGTTTGTTTTTGTCATAGGTTGGGATTGTGTAATGGGAGATCATAACTTGTGAGGAGCCGTACATTTTATTTTCATCAAGATCTTTGTGTAGATCCGAGAAAGTAAGCTAAAACACTCGTCCAATGTACCATACAACTGGAAGATTGACATAAGTTAGTTCATGTGGTAATCCATGAAATTTGCAACTCTTGGTCGAACATAGTTTTAGTTCAGCTACTTAAGTATCTGCTATTTTATACTAGTTTAAATCTATGAAGTTTATATCGATGTCCTCATATTATATTATCATCAGCAGCTTTCACGTTCAGTTTCAAAGCTGGCTTATTATTTCATATTTCAACTAGTTAAAGAAACTTTGCAACAAAGAATATCCTCGGCTGAATAGGACTAGCAACCTTCTTCCAGCATAACAAAATCCATCTTACGTTTTCTACCGATTGAAGAGGCCATTAGGACAATTAAACTATCTAGGGAATGGAGGTACCCTTGGACGAAATCCCAAACTTGTGTTTAGCAAGTTTAAGTTTCATGTGCCAACAGATAGGGCTGGTTAATAGATGATAAATGTGTTTTGTATGCTCAAAGGTTCTGATGCTGCTAAGCCTGCAGGCTGAAGTACCTTCAGTTGACTTAGTTATGTGTCCATGTGGTAATATGGGTATCGCTTATGCTCAAAATTGTAATCAAAAGACTTATGACTGATAGGTACTCTTATAACATTAGTAAACTGAGCTATTCTAAACAGTATACAAGAAGAACCTAGTGTAACTGAAACCATTGAAAACAACAGAAATATGTTACTTTTGATAATAGCTTACTCGACAGTCAACTTATGCATTGTAGAAACCATAGCATAATCGACACGACAATCCAAGTCATCTACTTTGCGGGTGTCGAGATCAGATCATTATTGATACGAATATCCATATTAACTTATCTAATTGCTAAGTTTTTCAGAACTATATACTTGGCAATGAGCATTTCCAAATGAAACACATTACTTACCATAATACAGATGACCACATAAATGTTTGTAGCAACCTAAACTAAAGTGAAAAATAAAGACCGAATGTAATAGCTACTAACACCTTGCAAACCATCTTCGCTGTGATTGAATGATAGAATTTGACTGATCAAGCAAAAGTAGAGTCTCCATGTACGACGATGCACTAAATTGAAGACGTTTTCCACTAATCCCAACACTATTAGTACGTCCTGAAGAGGGTTCATAAACTTCAATTCGAGAGACATTAATATCATCATCATCTACCAGTTGAAGTACAACTTCACCACTGTTCCTAAACCCCAATACACTCATGAACACCGACTTACCCTCAACCTTAACTGTATACATTTTTCTAAATGGTTGATTAATGTCATCTTTCCTCATCCAAACACCACAAACTGTCATCCCACCCTCTCCATAATACTCAAGCAAACCAAGCGAACCATTCACCTTCACCAACTTTAAATCACCAGCACGTATTAATCTCTCGGAAAGAAACACTTCAACAAACTTCTCGCTTTTTAAATCAAACGAAATAACAAAGCTAGGATGAGCATACCAATAGATAATCCCATCTATAAAAACATGATTCCAATCCAAACGACCCAAGTTAAAAGGCGTGCCTGTATACACAGTTTTCCAAAGGCGTGAACTTAAAGTAAATACCTGGACCTCCCAAGATATACTTGGGTATTCAACAACATTAATCTTTACAAGCATAGGGTCATTAGTATCACGACAAACCCCAAAACCCATACGAGTATAAGAAAAGACACCGTATATATCAAACACATTAGGGATATGAATACCAACCGATTTTCTAATACAAGGGTTCCAAAGCAGAACCATATTACTTTTTATGTGTGTATCTTGGTACCGGCCATAAAAACATAACAACCCGTCAACGGAACCGATTAGATTTGGGTATCTTATTAATGTAAGTGGGTCGGGAGGTGTTAGGGGGGACTTTTGATGGGGAAAAGTGTTGTCATCGATAATCGAGGTAAATGTGTCAGCCTTACTGTACTTTTGTTGGGGGAAAGTGTATGTGCCAGCCTGCTTGTATTGTAAAAGTAAATGGTGCTGTGGGTTTGGGTGACGGATGTGGTATGTTTTTATAAACTCAGGACAATCTATAAAAGACTTCCATTGCTTGGAAACGGATCGAAACTGAACAAGTGATTTGACAGGAAGCATTTTTATGATTTCTGATTGGATTTCAAAAGGGATGTAATCTGACATTTTCTGACTTTTTGATTTTTTAGGGTTTTAAATTTGGGGGTTTTTTAGAAACAGAAGAATGACGGAACAAGAAATGAGCAAAGAAGGGTTTTTTTTTGGACTTTGGACCACTATGGGCTTTTTTGGACAACTCGATTTATTTGAGCGGCCTCACAGTAAGTCTTTCATTTTTTAAATTTACTTAATGTGAAATTAAACAAGCTTTACAATTACACAAGAGTATAAACAATGGCCGAAAAACAAGATCTCCGATTCAGTTTTCAATTGGATTCTTAAATTGAATAGTAAAAGAAAGATGGTGAACATGACAACGTTTTATCAGGATGTAATTAATTAGACGTTTTTGTTTTCTGGCAATTAATCAACGGATAAACTTCATTCATGTTTGGATCGCCCATCACACCAAAAACTCAGTAGCACTCCCATCTATTTTTATATATACTTTAATATTTTGTTCGATTTTTTATTAAGTTCTGTAAAATTAAAGTGACTGTATTCATATGTGACATATGTTTGTAAATAAATATATATTTTTTTGTTTTAGGTGCTGAATAAATGTCTAAATTTTGTTTTTTTTAAAACACTAGTTTACCCTAAAAAGATCACTTGGAGGTTACATGTGAGGAGTGGAAAGGTAAATATGTAAAATTATGAAATAAATCACCGACTTATTATAGAGACTCATTCTCACCTTACTTTTTTTAGAAAGTCATTTTAAGCCCAAAACAAACAAATTTTAACTGACTGAATTTACTTATTTATTTTGCAATTAAGACCAATTAAGCTTTACACCACCTTAGCCTTTGGTAAAATGATTTGATTTGTTAGAGATGTTGTAAGACACTATTTAGAAATAGGATTTATTATAACGGTGTTTAGGCCTTCTTTTCAGACTTTTTATTATATAAGTTTTATCATGTCTTATAAGCAGTACCTCTATTTTTTTACATATAAATTTTAAGTTTCCATTGAAAAATTTATTAGCTTTGTTTTACAAACTTGGGTTTAGTGATTACTATGCATATGTAAGAGGGTTAAGAATTACTAGACTGTATTTTGTTGGTAGAGAACACCCTTGTTTGATAGGGAATTAGAGATTGCGTTCAGAACAAGATTTACTAGGTTGCGTTTAGTTGATTGAGAACACCTTTTATCTACAAAATCTCTCCAGTGGGCCCATGAGTTTTTCAGAGATGGCTACGAACTGATCCAAAGCTTTTTTACCAAAGGGTTTTTAATAATGTGTTTTGTATCAAATGGCTTTGGCTTGGTTGGTACCCGCCTCCGAAAAGCCTATAAGACCACCGCACACATTATGTGGATAAAGCGCCATGGGCTTGAGATTTGATCCCTCTGGGAAAATTTCCCGAAAAAGAAATGATGAAAAGCAATTTAGGCTAGATCTCATGAGCCCAATAATAAGCCGTGAAAATAAGCCGATGGAAACGACGTCGTTTCAATCGCCTAATGTTATATATTATAATTATAATGAAAAAAACTCATGTATGGGTGACCTGTAAGTTAGTTTTGATAAATAAACTGCCTAAAACAATAGTTACAGTAAAAATGAATGTATTTTGAGTGAGTTATGACTTTTAATTGTAATGTTTCTAGGGTTAAAGTAAAGGTTAAAAACTTAAAAGTGTTAAACAATGTACATAAAAGCATTAGATACAATGGTGTTGTGTGGTAGAATAAATGGTGTCATAACTGACAGGTAGGCTATATGACACAAGAATGCTATGGCATCATATTTTGTAGGGTAACAATGAGCCGTAGAAAAAATGATGTTATAAGTCCACATATACCCCACTTATTAAATATAAATATACTAGCTTTAAGGCCCGCCCGATGGGCGGGTGGCTTTAAAAAAATGTTTTAAGTTAATAAAATTAAATTGGAATGTACATAGCTTAATAGCTTCACGACCTCCCCGATGGGCAGATTAGCTTTTAAGAACATGTTTTAATATAATAGAATTAGATTAAGAGGTAGATAAACTCAGGTCTTATAAAATATATAATATGAGCATAAAATCATAAAAGCTCTTCGATAAAAGAAGAAGTAGTAAAATGTTTGATATAATATTTTTAAACAGTAATAACGTAAAAGCGAAAATAAAAGGACGTTATTAGTAATCGTAAATATAGTACATACATGCCTGACAGCCTGAGTACATACATTTTGTTGTTGAGTAAAAAAATAAAAAAAGAACTTATAATTAATGAATAACTATTTATATCCAACGGACCATAGATGTAAAATTTCTACAAAACAATAACATCTTTATAATGTACAAAATTAATTTGTGTACTTTTAGTTACGACCCTTTATTAACTTTTGCTCCCTTTATGTTGCTTTTGGAATGGAAAGGATATTGTTGTGCTTTGCAAAGTTTTATCATGTTTGGTTTTAGCGTGTTGCTATTTCCGAATGTGTTTCAGATAACCAATTGAGTTAAAAGGTAAATAAATTCATGCTATGAATTGATAATCGAAGTCCGCATAAAATGATGCCTTAAAAGAACTAAAAAAATATGTTTCTTCTCAATGGTTTACTTATTATTGCATTTTCTAAGATGTCAAACCTCTGTCATTGTACCATTTGTTAGTATTAATAATCTAATATTATTGTTTGTGATGGTTGTAAACAAAAGAATCGAATGTCAAATGTAGTTTTAAGCGTAAAAATGCAATGCATACATAACTAAAACAAAAGTACATAAGGGACGTTTGAACTTCAAATTTATATATCTTACATACAACAAAACCAAAGCATGCATCTACGAACTTAATATACAAATCATACATAAATGTGACAAACAGTTCACTTAAAATTAAAATAATTGGTTTAAATACAATTGAATTTGTACACAAAGAACTGTTGGTTGACATTTTGCTTATGAAAAAGTTTAGATGGTTGTCTGTCACCAAGCAATAAAAAAAACATCAAACCAAACAGCCATGAGAGATCAACTGATCATGATTGATGATGTACATTCTCTGATCACTACGTATCAAGTTTTATGATGTGCTAAACATTATGTATTTGACGTCCATTTTACACCATAAACATCTCGTATATATTGGAATTTTTCATAAGTTGAACTCAAAAATTGCACCACTAAAGTATGCCATAAACTTTTGTATTAATTTTCATTCCAACCTAATATTTTTCCTATCGTAATAATCAACACCATTTAGCTACAAATCCAACACACATCTTCATTTCCAATCAAGAAACCTGTTCACAATCCTCTTGGTCCCACTAAACCATACCTCTTTCCATGACTGATCCTGACTGATGCAGCCTCCAATAACTCTTTCCTACGTGAAGAATAGATAATTAACCTATGGACATGTCTTTCACATTTGCATCAACATCAGCACGACCATCAAAAAGTGACCGCTAGCGATCACCACTGCATATGCATCAGGGTCATCTTTCATAGCATGGTCAAATGCTATGGCCATAATCATATCTCTTTTATCTCTTTTCTTTATCTCATTATCAGCTATAGATATCTCAAGATGCTTTTTATTAGCCCTCTCTTTCTTGTTTAGCCTTCTCATGCCACCACTTTGATTTTCATCTTCTTCATTTCCATCTGTACAAATCCCTTTAATATTTAGTCAAACCAAGTAATTAAATTGAATGAAGTTAGTTTAAGTCTATTTTTCACAACATCTTTGCAAATCTACTGTGACCTGTAAGAAAAAAGAAACTAACACGCATGGGCTTCGTCGTCTCACATTTAAGTGATTATACGCATTGGCTTCATCACATGTTTCTTAATGTTTATTTATTATTTTTTCTGAACGGAACACATGTTTCTTAATTTGATCCAGTGGTTTTATGAGTTTTTCCTACTCAGAAAAAATCAATCAATAACTCGAAATTAATCCGTTGTATTTTATTACAGACTTCCCCAATGTCACGAAATTAGGATCTGAACTAATAGGAGTTAAGTACTACATTAGAGATTCATATTTAAGACATAAAAGGCATGAGTAATAACGAAAGCAGAAAAAGAAGCTTTTAGTTATGAAGTGCATTCATTCTTTGTTGAGATCTAATTTTCGTCAAATGTTGTAAAATGAGACCAGAAGTTGGATATATATTATAACAACTCACGTGTATGATTAAGCTAATATGGCAGTGCCAACAACTATTGCAATCATCTTAAACTCTATCAAAAGGGAAGATTGGATGTGATGTGTTATAGTTAGACGTGTTTGGCAAACTCGGTAAGGCCTTTGTTAGGTCTGCCTATTGTCATTAAGCTTACAGATGTTCTCTTATCGCCCATACTAAAGAAATTGTTAGGCTTATCCTATACCACGTATTAAACTAAAAGCTTGAGTCTATTTCAATATTCGTCCAAGAGTTCGCTTTAACTAAAACCGAGCTCTATCGGGGCTCTATTTCACTTTTTGTAGTAGTGAAATGTAATAACTCATATTAGAGAAGAGTTTGAAGATAACTTAATCAAATAAGTATGAATTAACTTACTCATATTAGAAAAGAGTAAAAGATAAGTGATTATGTCGTACTACAATATCAAGAGTTTTGCTAAGATCTTCAGGGGACCCCTAATCGAGTGCCTTACTTAGTATAATTGAACGCTTGGGTTACATTGTGCTAAAATATCAAGTGATTTTCTACGGTTTTCATGTTATAACCGAGTGAGTGCAATCCCAAGAATTCTTATCCGTATTTATATATTTAATTAAATAGGAAGCAGAATCAACACATCAAAACACGTATAAATAAAAGGGATACATTTTAAACTATTTTCCGAATTATTATCTACATAAGAAAATTAGTTACCTGTTAGTAGACCAGCTTCTAACCTTTTCTTCATCATCATATATGTACATGCTATCTCGAGCGTTTTGCTTCTACAATTCTGAAAAGACATCTCTTTCAACCTGTAAACTCCATTATTGTATATATATGCTCGATCAGTTGGCACCAACACTTAAATAAACCATGCAAAAAATGTGATATACGATAGGGTAAGTCTTCACAAAAATTGCAACTGCTTAATTCGTCCTCATTGATCCCTCGAGCAGTATTCCATATCCTATTTGATAAAAAAATTAATATCAAATCACATTTATGAATTAATTTAAATTTTTGAATATTACTTATAGTTATCGAGTGTTGACAACACATAAATCTTGTAGTTTGAGAAATCTGCAATTGATCTCCAACACTATTTGCACCGAGATTCTTTGCAATGAACTCCAAACCTTCCAACCAAGTTTTTTCCTAATTGTAAGATGTCACTTGAGAATGATAAGTACAAAAATATCGAACCATGTGTTAAATAACTTACATTGTCTTTAGAGACAGAGTTTCAAGAAATTTTCTACTAATGAGGAACTAACGATAGTTTGTGGGCAGCTTTACTCATACCGCTCATGACATGCTCGAGGAAAAATCTTATAGCTCATTTCAGTTTCATCCGCTCAGCACCTGCTACCATAGAAACATAAAAACACTCAATGTCAGCGTGTAACTAAAATATTTTATGTTAACACTGTTGGAATTAAGCCTCTGGTGAAGTGAACTTACTTGGATCCCTTTGATGTTAACACTGGTTTGGTTTTTTTTCTTATTATTCAAAAGGATTGTATAAGCAACTTGAGGCACATAATGTCCCGGATAACTTGTTGCAGTAACGTAAAATTATGAGTTTTGTACTGAGGGAACCTGTCAAACGATTTAAGAAGAAAAATATAGATATTATATGCTCTATTCTTATTACCATTATGGTCATAATCAAAAGATGTATCTGAATAAGAGAAGACAACTCCAACAGGTGACTCCCAAAACAATATATTTCAACTGCACATTAGAGTCTTTGTGTTTAAGATCTGTTTCTAATAAGCAAGGCTATAAAAACTTGAATAAGACGTAACCATTGCATCATGCATAACTATTTGTATAAAGCGAGTTTCATCACTATTGAATCTATACGGGCCAACCCATGGGCATTACCATAGCATGACGTTAGCGAAAGTTAAATTAGAAAACAAATAAGTGTCACAAAAAGCTTTACACAAAAGAATATTTATACCATTTTCATCATCAGGTTTAAATAAAAAACAAATAAATCAAAAAACCACCAACATTTTCATCATCCAGGTTTAAATAAAAAATGTATTTAAAAAAATTATCAAAGTAATTTTTTAACCTGTCATTAATGGTATCACGAATATTCAATCCATGCCCACAATCACCTAACAGCCCTAATATCAAAGCTTTAAATTCAATTAAACTGTAAACTAAAAAATTACCATAAAATTTAAATTCAATCATGGGAATTTGTTATTAACATTAATCATATCAAATCAAATATTCAATAAATCAAATAATTAAGTTAAAAATACAATTTAAAACGCATATCAATAATCACTATGTACAAAAATGGTCGCCTTTTATAAATCAATTAACATTCATAAAAAATCTACAATAAAGTATAATAATTAATAATAATCATTAAGATTCACAAAAAAAACACCAAAATAAATTGAAAACCATACCTGTAAACGATTTGGATGCATCGGACCTTCATACAAATAAGTGTTTTTATCTTGATGTTCCACAAAGAAAAAGGATTTGATTTTCTGTAAAAAAATCCATTTGAAAAAGGTTTTGATATGATTTTTGAATGAAATGGATTATGGATCTTGGGTATCACATTTGTTGAGAGATCTTGATTTTTGTTTTGGTGATTTGATTTGATCTGAAATAATGAATGAGGCGTTACTTTTTGTGTTGATCCGAAATAAATGATCTGGTTATGAAATTTTTTAGGGATCTTGGTTTTGGTTAATATGATTTATTTTGATAATGCTGCGTTTTTTTTGTTCAATGCATTAAAAAGTTAGTTGCTAAATAATTGGGCGGGATAATTGTAGAAAAGGAAATCTGGTAGGCTTGGTTTGACGTGGCATTATGGCTGAATGGTATTGGTTACACATCCTTCCTATATAAGGGTTAAGGATTAAAAATATGCATGTTATGGTGCGAGGACTATGGCACCATTTTTGATGTGGTGAGCCATAGAAATGTGGTACCATGACACGAGATCACGAGATTTGTGAGCTAGAAATTATGGACTGGTGGGCTATGACACCACCCGTAGCACCACGGTACCCTCGGCTCTAAAAATACCGTTTGGTTACTAGATTTTATTTATTTTATTCTTTTTTATTAATTTTTTTTATTTATATTCATATTTTTTTATTATAATATATTTTCTCTCCGAACGGTGAAAAGGTTATAAACTTCATGGGTGGGGGTAGGGGGGGGGGGCAAAAATGGAAATGACGTTAAAATTAAAATAGTCATCTTGTTCCCCTTAAATTTGGGCATATTAAAAAAAACCCCAAATTGGATCCTGAAATTGAATAGTAAAAAAAAGATTAATTGTTTTCTGGCAATTAATCAATGGATAAAGTTCATATTTTGATCGCCCTTCATCAAGATAAAAAAAGTAAGTAGCAGCACCTTCATCTTTTTACTTATATACATTCGAGTCGAGTTCGAGTTCCAATATACTCGGCTCGAGAAGCTCGCGAGCCTTATCGATCTTATCTTCTTACCCTTTTATATAGATAAATCAAGTTGAGTCGAGCTTGATATGCCGAGTATTTATCGAGTTCGAGCATGATATGTGAAAATAATCGAATTCGAGTCGAGTTTCGAGCTCGAGTTTTATATGACGAGCCGAGCTCGAGCTTAAAATATAAAGCTCGGTCGAGCTCGAGTTTTTGTATTCGAGTCGAGCTCGAGCTTGACAGTACTCGGCTCGTTTTTTAATTTGAGGTTGGCGGGTCGACTCTCTTAACGTATTCCCAACCCGAACATCACCTGTTTAATAAATGGGATACTTGGGTCGACTCGAAATCTATTAAGACTCCACCCGAACTTGTTAATTTTTGTGGCGGGTTGAAAATTGTCACCCCTAATTTCTTATTAAGGGTGATATGAGTATTAAAGTAGTAATCTAGTTTGATAGAAAATAAGCAGGTCCCAAATTGATTTATCTAATTACCTGATTAATACGAAATTGGCATCACTTAAACAGTTGATGTCATGATTATCTGGGTGGAATCGCCTTTTAAATAGCAATGCCATACACCCCTTAGCTGTAGAGTATCTAGAAAAAAAAACTCGTATGTGATGAATAATCTTTATGATTTTTGCTGAGTAGTGATAGTTCCGGATGACTATCCAGCGTTACCCCAATTCGACCTAACTGAAGAAGAAATATAAAATAGTAAAAGATGGTGAACATGACGACGTTTTTCGGGATGTCATTAGGCGCGTTTCTTTTCTGGCAATCGATGGATAAAAATTTCATGTCTGGATCGCTCTTCATCAGGTCGAAAAAGTAAGTAGCAGCTCTATCTTTTGTATTTATATAAATTTATAGTATTCATTTTCAATACTCTATGCGTATAATTATCATACTGGTAAGAAAGTAAATTGATGGCATTAGACTATAAAATTAGTCAGTTTAACATAATATTTGTGTTGTACTAACAGTTTATAGTAATAAATTACCAATCTTTGACCTGATTGATGAAGAAAATAGTAATTGGATGATACGAACTTGCTGGTGATTTTATTAATAATAAAGAAAAACAGAAAACAAAGAACAATAAACCCTAATCTAAAGTTGTTCCAAGTCCTCAGACCTGTTCTATTCCCCCCTCCTAAACTGATAGACTCCTAACCCTATATAAAGACTCAGTAATCTTGTGCAAGATAACTTAAACAAGGAAAGCACTTAATAACTAGAAAGTAAATAAATAAATAAAACTAAATATTCCAGCAGATTTTATATTTTTATATTTATCTCTTAGACCCCTGAGTTCGTATCATTACTACGGCCCCCAAAAACACCTTGTCCTCAAGGTGTTGCTCCAAAATCTTGCCTCACGTGATTCCGGGATCCCATGTTCTTCGTTGTATCCCGTGCTTCAAGAGCAAGCAGTAGTCTTGATATATTCTTTTGAGCTCTCTTACGCAAACTTGTAATTGTTCATGTGAATCCAATCTTTCAGATCCATTACCAAGCGAGGTAAATAGCTCTCTAGGTTTTCTAGTTTGGATACATGCAACCACAAACTTTTTCCAAAACAACCTTGCCTTCACCTTCCTGTTAGGACTTCGTTGATTTAGTTGGACCTTCATTGAATTCATTGAATGAACTTGTCCTTCATGGATTATCTCTTCCTTTACTGCCGCTTTTAATGATCTGTAAAACTTCTCAGTTGCCACTGAGATATCTTGGCGCGCCTGTCTAAATTCCTCCTTCATCTTTAACTGGAACAGAGCTAACCTTTCGTCTAATTTAGAAAATCTTTCCTTCCAATCAGAGTGAAACTGTTCCAGCATCTCTGCAACTTCAATTAGCCAGTCTTCACAGATCATCTTGAGAATTTTAAGGTTACTGTCTTGTGAACAGTAACTTTCCGACCGATGAACAGTAGCCGATGAATAGTAACATAGCCGTGAACAGTAACCGTGAAAGAATGTTTTGGCCCAGATCTTGCTCTGATACCAATTTGATACGAACTTGCTGGTGATTTTATTAATAATAAAGAAAAACAGAAAACAAAGAACAATAAACCCTAATCTAAAGTTGTTCCAAGTCCTCAGACCTGTTCTATTCCCCCCTCCTAAACTGATAGACTCCTAACCCTATATAAAGACTCAGTAATCTTGTGCAAGATAACTTAAACAAGGAAAGAACTTAATAACTAGAAAGTAAATAAATAAATAAAACTAAATATTCCAGCAGATTTTATATTTTTATATTTATCTCTTAGACCCCTGAGTTCGTATCATTGGAATTATAATAAAAGTGGTAATGGTGAACATGACGAATTTCTATCGGGATGTCATTAGTTAATTAGGCGCTTTTGTTTCCTCACAATTAATCAGTGGATAGAGTTCATGTTTGGATCGCCCTTCATCAACACCATAAAGTAAGTAGCACCACCCCCATCTTTTTATTTGGATTAAATTATGTTTAATAAGCTCATACGCCCACTCATTTTTTAAGCTTATATGTGGCTTGTGAACTTATCTGTTTTTTGACTTATATTTCATAAGCCTCAATTTTCTGGCTTATTTTCGGACTTGTGGGCTTATATAATTTTATATAATCTTATATAATCCCACAAGTCTCAAGATAAGCCTGAAAATCGGATTTATGAAATATAAGCCAAAAAAACAAATAAGCTCATAAGCCCACATATAAGCTTAAACAAACACCCCCTAAGTAGAACCAGATTTTAGCTTAGGAAAAAGCATTTCAGGAACAGTGTTCGGTTTTTTGCATATGGTGTAATTCAAATGTGATAAGACACTGATATTGGCTACAAGTTGTCATTCGTATCCATTTTGAGCAGATAATTAGCCCAATAAAAAGCAGAAATGCAGAAGCAGTTTGCTTTATGCAATCACTTCAAACTGTTGTATATCTGCTAAGAAATTTCGATAAGCTGCAAAGAAATAAGCAGATAAGTATTTCAGGAGATAGTTTTTGGGTTTTTGCTTATGGTGTAAAGTTATGCAATTTAGACTGTGAAATTGAACATGTGGTTAGATAAGAGTGTAAATAAGTAATCTAGTTTCATATCAGATAAGCAGATCGCAAATGGCTTGTTTTTAATGCTAAAGTAGAAAAGCAGAACCAGTTTGTATAATCTTATTACTTCGAGTTGTTTATCTGCAGAAAAAATAGGCAATCTGAAACACCCTTTAATTATTTTAAATAGCCGGATGTTTTCAAACAACTGAGCTGTTGATAATATTTTATGATTATTAGATCTTAAAATAGCACAAGGGTGTGCAAATACTATCACACAAGAGGTGATGGGTCGGGCGGGGTTGGGTAACGGGTGAAACAGACTCGAGTCAAACGGGTGCTGGCCAAATGGGTAATTTTTATAATTCAGGTCAAATTGGCACGGGTCAAACAATCTCGGGCCACACGGGCAAATAAAGACACCAAAGATTAATACTTTATATAGACAACATTTTAACCAGTAAGAAACAAATTTTGAATTCGAATATATACACAAGTAAATTTAAATAACCATGAGTTTCACTTCTGAGATTTATAAGAAAAGAAAAAGCCTCCTCATTCATATAAACCCATTTGACATCTAAATTCGGTGGATGTACACCCATTCATTCAAATTGCTATGCTAAATACAACCTTAATTCTTTATTAGCTCGAAAAATTTGCCATAGTTCTGGTTAGGTGAATATCGATGGTGCCAATGGAATGTAGAGATTCAGTGTTTGGACTAAGGATTAAGAAATCAAGTTGTTAATGTAATGTGCCTCCTTTTTCAGCTTCAAGCTAAAATATAGGTACTTGCAAACAGTATGTTAGTAAATTTAATAAGACTGAGGCTGTGTTTGGATAGAGGGTTTAGAAGATAGAATTGGAAATGATAGAACGTGGTTGCTATCACACCTTTGGGATTTGGGACTGCAAATCAAACACCACCCGAATGGGTATAAGTAGGTTGATATAAATAATTAATTGCTGTATCGAGGGTTAGTAAATAAATTAAGTTCTTCCTTTGTCTCATGTAAGTACATAAGTCAAACTTGAGTTTTACAGTTTAAGAGCCACGTCTTCATTGGCATGCATACGGTTTACAGTATTTGAAATGTGAGTCATGCATCGCTAATGGATATGGAATATTGGTTATAATGGTTGTATAGCAATAAGGCCATTAAACCTCGTTTTTCTATCAATGTGCTCGTTTTTTTAAGCATTTGAGTAGCAGACACTATAAGGTCGTTGTAACATTGTCATAATTTACATATACACGTACAGAAAGCTTTTCGTGATAATTATTACTAAAACCACAGTCACTACTTTTTGGTTAGAACAAGTCGTGGCTTCCTGTCCTTCCCTTTACTGGTAAGAAACTTGACCAAATGATGACTTCCTCAAAAGGATGCACATTTTGAGTTATGACGTCAAAATGGATTTGTTTTTTAGTCTCGTGATGGTAAATCTTTAGGTTTGATTACATAAGACTATAAAAATAGTCAGTTTAACATAATATTTGTATTGTGACAGCAGTTTATAAAAAAGTACCAAAGTTTGACAAAAACTTGATTCGGGTCAATGGGTCGTTTTGACTGCTACCAAGAAACTAGTTTTTTGTTTAATCTAACTCAGTTATGACCCATAACTTAAATCACATGACCCTCCCAATTTGTTACCTACTTCGGATTAGAGTATTCTTTGATACATATGATGAATAATGATCATATCAACTGATTTTGTTTGATGCACTAACGTGTGAATAATTTGTGTCGACTACAGCAAGAAAGATTGGAGAAGGAAGCAGAGATAAGGAGAGTGAGGGAGAACAACTAGAAGAAAACAAAGAATGAGACCCGATTGCTTAATTTAATAGGTCGTCCAGTTCATGTGTCCTTGTGCGGAATACAATTAAGAATTTTCCTGAAATGGTTATTTGATCTTTTGATCGACATGTAACATCTGTATCAAGAAGATACCAATAATTTGTGTTGCATAAGTTTGTCTTCTGTAATAACAACTTTGTACCATTAGCCTCATTATTGAATGGTTTAACTTTTTAAAACTCTGCTTTCCATTACTCTTCTTGCACATCATAGCGATAAGATGTTTAGTAATTTGTGGACATCACGAATACTGATTATGCATTTGCTTGTATTGAAGTTGTTTTGGAAAGAAGGTCTGTAGCACCTTCAGTTGACTTGTTATGTGTCCATGTGGTAATCCATGAAATTTGCAACGCTTGGTCGAGCATAGTTTTAGTTCAGCTACTTAAGTGGGTCATTGATGAAAGTCTCTGCTATTTTATAGTTTAAATCAATGAAATTTATATCTATGTCCTCATATTATATCATCAACAGCTTTGACGTTCAGTTTCAAAGTTGGCATATTATTTCAAATTTCAACTAGTTAAAGAAAATTTGTAGCAAAGAATATCCTCGGCTGAATAGGACTAGCAACCTTCTTCCAGCATAACAGAATCCATCTTACGTTTTCTACCGATTGAAGAGGCCATTAGGACAATTAAGCTATCTAGGGAATGGAGTTACCCTTGGACGAAATCCCAAACTTGTGTTTAACAAGTTTAAGTTTCATGTGCCAACTGATAGGGCTGAGTTAATAGATGATAAATGTGTTTTGTATGCTCAAAGGTTCTGATGCTGCTAATCCTACAGGTTGTAGTACCTTCAGTTGACTTAGTTATGTGTCCATGTGGTAATATGTGTATCGTTTATGCTCAAAATTATCCAAAGACTTAGGACTGATAGGTACTATAATAGAATTAGTAAACTGAGCTATTCTAAACAGCATACAAGAAGAACCTAGTTACGCTTACACAGTTACACAAACTGACCACTGAAAACAGTAGAAATATATTACTTTTGAAAATAGCTTACTCGACAGTCAACTTATGCATTGTAGAAACCAGAGGCTAATCGACAGGACAGTCAAGTCATCTACTTTGCGGGTGTCGAGATCAGATCATTGATACGAATATCCATATCAACTTATCTAGTTGCTAAGTTTTTTAGAAGTGGAAATCGATTGTATGATATACCTGATAATGAGTTTTCCAAATGATACACATATTACTTACATCAAGACTTCAACTTAGTTGGGCCTTTTGCCTTTAATTACCATAATACCTCGAACTAAGAAGTTCGACCTACTTATACTGAAATCGAGTGAGCCCATAGCATTGAGTTAACATGTAGACTCACTATAAAAAGCAGTGGCATAACATGGATATTCATTCCCACCGAGTGCTGGTTTGCAGGTGCCACTGTAATCCTTGCTAGACAATATTTTTGGTATGTTAAAACTAAACTTATGCATAGGGGAGTTTACTTATCCAAATACTAACTAAATACATCTGATAGCAGCAGTGTTTATTGTTCACAAATCATGAAATTCATTAACAGAAGCAGTCATGAATGTTGGAAACTACAACAAATAACACAACATAGCTATATAGATGACCGCATTTATTTTTGCAGTAACCTAAACTATACTGAACAATAAAGACCCAATGCAATAGCTACAGCTTGATCCTAACATCTTGCAAACCATCCTTGCTATCATTGAATGATAGAATTCGACTGATCAAGCAAAAGTAATGTCTCCATGTACGAGCATGCATTAAATTGAAGACATTCTCCACTAATCCCAACACTATTAATACTTCCTGATGAGGGTTCGTAAACTTCGATATGTGAGACTTCAAAATCATCATCATCATCATCATCCAATTCAAGTACAATTTCGCCACTGTTCCTAAACCCCAATATTCTATATAACAAATTCTTACCCTCAACCTTAACGCTATACATCTTTGTAAATGGTTTATTAAGACCATCTTTCCGCATCCATACACCACAAACCCACATCTCACCCTCTTTATAATACCCAACTAAACCAAGCGACCCATTCACCTTCACCACCCTTTTTCCATAAGCATGTCTTAATCTCTCGGAAAGAAATACTTCACCAAACTTCTCGCTTTTTAAATCAAACGAAATAACAAAACTAGGATGAGCATACCAATAAATAATCCCATCTATAAAAACATGATCCGAATACAAATGACACAATTTAAAAGGTTTGCCTGTATACACAGTTTTCCAAATGCGTGATCTTAAAGTAAAGACCTGGACCTCCCAAGATATCTCATCAACAATATGAATCTTTACAAGCGTAGGGTCATTAGTATCACGACAAACCCCAAAACCAATACGAGTATATATGTCATCTCTATTAGAAACAGTAGGAATAGGAATACCAACCGATTTTCTAATGGAAGGATTCCAAAGAACAACCATATCATTTTCTGAATCTTTGTAGCAGTCATAAAAGCATAACAACCCGTCAACGGAACCGAGTAATATCGATCTCGGGCTTAGTAAGGTAAGATGCTCGGGAGGTGTTAGGGGAAACTTTTGGTGGGGGAAAGTGTTGTCATCGATAATTGAGGTATATGAGTCAACCTCCTTGTACTGTATAAGTAAATGGTGTCGTGGGTTTGGGTGATTGATGTGGTAGTTTTTTATAAACTCCGGGTTATCAATAAAAGACTTCCATTCTTTAGAAACGGATCGAAACTGAACAAGCCATTTGACAGGAAGCTTTTTTATGATTTCTGATTGGATTTCAAAAGGGATGTAATCCGACATTGTTAATTTTGATTTAGGGTTTTGAATTTTGGGGTTTTTGTGAGTGATGAGAGAGTCGTGTGCTTTTGTGTGCATTTTTTTTAAGGTTGGTGGCTTTTAGGTTTTTGTTTATCTGGATCATATAACACAGATAAGAGTTTAAGACCAATAAGGCTGGGCCAACTGGGCTTCACATAATAATTAGAGTTATAACCAACATTTGAAAAGTAACGAATTCAGTCCTATTTTCTTGACTCGTAACGCTTTTGATTCCAAACGTTAGTTGACTAACAGTTGACTAACAGTTGACTGTTAAATCAAAAGATATTTATGTCTTTTCACATCTATAACACATTAACAAACAAAAATTGTAACTTTATATAATCAAAATGTTAATTTCTTCTTTCTCCCTACTTGTCACATATTCATCTCATCATAAGGGATCTTTTTCATCTCATCATCATCTTTAAACCATCTTCGTATCAATCTCTTTTTCTACCACATAAACACATCTACCAATCTCATCTTATCTTCATATCAACATCTACCATCTTCATATCAAACTCTCATTCTTATCCCCAGCAACAACCCCAACAGAATAGCAACCCCAGCAGAATAGCAACCCCAGCAGAATAACAAGCCAACCACACAACCCTAGCAGAATAGCAAAACAATCGAATCTCGAATCTCGAGCTCAAAAACGAACCACACAACCACAGAAAAACAAATTAATATCGAGTGCTAAACGGAATCAATACACCAAATCAAGAACCCAGCAAGGTAAAACCTGAAGGCCACACCACAGTGGCTAAGAACGAGACAAATCGAAACAATAATACGCCAAAGATAAACCCCCAGATTGAACCAAAAATAAAAGCAAGAAAAAGCCTTCAGAGACCCTCTGATCGAATAAGAAATTCAACAGATATTTTTCAACAAAAAAGTTGAATATACAATTAGAATTAGTAAATGATACACATATGCCCCATTAAGATTAAATAATGAAGTGACGGTGGATCAGGGGACACTTAAAGGATGAGCAAGATTCTTCGCAAATGATATTATTAAAATAGAAGTACTTTGTTATAAGATTGAATGAATTGATGAGTCAAACAATAAAAGGTGGAAGGAATCAAATTGGAAGAAGCATCCATCGCCCCATCCAGATTGGAAGAACCATCGCCCCAAATTATTAGTATTATTTTATCGAATGCACTTTATTATTATTATTATTATTATTATTATTATTATTATTATTCACTACAAGAAAAAGGGCATATAGTGACACACTTTTTAATGACACATAAAAAAGGTGTAAGTGAAAGCGTATATTTACTTACGCTTTTCAAGAAAAATGTGAGTAATAGTCTAGTTTTGCTCATACTATTAATAAAGTGTGGGTGAAAGTCTTACTTTTCACCTACACTTTTAAAAAAGTGTGAGTAAAAGTTTAACTTTCACCCACATTTTTTAAAAAGTATGGCAAAAATCTAACTTTCACCCACACTTTTCAAAAAGTATGCGCAAAAGTTTAACTTTTACCTACACTTAACAAAAGATGCGAGGAAAAGTCTAACTTTCACTTGCACTTTCCAAAAAGTGTGAGTAAAAATCTAACTTTCACCTACACTTTTCAAAAAGTGTGGGAAAAAGTCAAACTTTCACTCATATTTTTCAAAAAGTGTGAGCAAAAGTATAACTTTCACCCATACTTTTCAAAAAGTGCGGGCAAAAATCTATTTTAGTCCGGTCCTCGAACGATAAATCGCCTCGATCTCGAACTTGACCTAACCTATTTCAGTCCGGTCCTTGAACCACACTTTACTTAATATTTGATTTTCGGATTATTTCGGTCCGATCTTACGCAACACTGACCATTATGCTTTAGACAAGATTGACTGAAAAACTGAACCGAGCCAAACACATTCGGTTTAGTCATCGACTAGAGATTTTGGACTAAATTGTCCGGCCATTAAGGTTCGATTTTGATTTTGAATCGTATAAGTAATGGTAAGTATTTGGACCCTTGGACCGGAAAGCCGAACCGGATCGGATCGGATCGACTCGGACCGGACCGAGCAAATTCAGTCCAGTCCTTGCTCCGTGATTATTCATCATTTCGGTCCTCGGTCTGGTCCGATCCGGTTCGATCTAACCAAAAATTCATTTATTTTTCCTAATTGAAACCTGACCGAACCAAAAATCATATAAGACTGGACCGACCCGGACCGGACCAGACAATTCAGTCCAGTCTCGGTCCAGAGTTTTAGACTAATCGGTCGTTGATTCAGTCCGGTTTTGACCTATCCGGTCCGGTCCGAGTCTAAGCGTAAAAAAATACCAATAACTTTCTCATTTAAAAAAAGTAAAAAACCGTAAAGAAAAGAATACATAAATTTATAAAATTTACGAATGAACAGAAAATTTAAGAAAAAAAAGTTAACTTCGCACACACGAAATCTCCAATTCAATTCAAACCCACACACACTCACACACTCTCAATCGTTCCTCATCTCAATCAATTCAATTCGTTGAATCTATTTAATTAGGGTTTCGTTGAATCGATTTAATTAGGGTTTCGTTGAATCGATTTAATTAGGGTTTCGTTGAATCGTGATTAGGGTTACGAAATTAGTTCATCAGTTTCGAAGTTAGTCGATTTAATTAGGGTTTCGTTGAATCGATTTGATTGTGTTACCTTCGTAGTTTGGTACGTATTTTTTTTCATTTTTAGAATGATTTGATTGTAGTATATGGCATGAATGTTTGTTGATTTTGATGAGTTATTAGTTAAAGCTTTTAATTCTGTTATGATTAGTGTGGAAATTGGAAGAAGAGTTAGTTGTTTATCGAGCTAACTAACATGGTAGAAACGAGACTCGGACATGAATTTACCGTGGTTCGACTATTGATAGAGGTCATCTGGTTAGAATCATTAGTTTATGTTTGGCTTTTATCGCGCCTGATGCATATGCTAGGTTTTCTAACCCAAACACACGTTGAGTTTTGAATCATTAAATGTGTAGTTTTATCGGGTCAGATAAAACTTTCTAGCAGACAAGGGAAAGTTTTGGTGCAATATCTTGGTCATAGTGATTTAGTTTGAATATGCAGTTAGGGTTTCGAATTCTTTTTGAATCGTTCAGTTGATTTAGTTTGAATTGGCAGTTAGGGTTAATCAGTTAATTGTCAGTAGGAATCACAACACAATTGAAAGTAAGTCCTCAATATAGCTGTTAATTTAATTTTGATTCAGTTTTTGTTTTTAATTGATAAAATTAGTTTCTAGTATGTTGATGTGAATTTTTGATGAAGTTAGTTGATGTGAATTTGATATAAAGTGATAAAATTATGATGTTTTGATTTGTTTCTTATGCTGTAAGACACTCTCTTAAGTGCATTGTATTTGAACGAGTTGAACACACTCTTAGTTAGGGGGTGTTTGGACTGCCTTATTTTCTGGGCTTATCAGCTTTATTGAAATATAGAAAAAGCGATAAGCTCTCTTCTCAGCGTATGAGCTGATCAATTTGGGCTTATGGAATTAAGCCATTAGCTCAAGCTCATAAGCCTAAAAAAGTGAGCTTATTGGTCTTCAATAATTTCAATAAGCTGATAAGCCCACAAACTAAGCTAATCAAAACACCCATTAACTAAGAGTGGTATTGGCTGATTCTCGTTATATCCCCTTAGACCCACATAGTGTTTTCGTAAATAATCAAAATAAGGTAGTTACTTGCTTTCATTGGTGTAGCGTAGCTAGATATTACTACTTTTACATGCTTGTCTCGTTATCATAATATAAATATATAATCTAAGTGCATGTTTCACTCACTCATATAAATAATGCATAATAGTATTAATTAAGCAAGTCCTGTATTGACTGCATTTACATCCTGTTCCCTAGACATGTCTTAAGGAAATGCTATAAGCCACTTGTGGATATTCCAGTTCACATTTAGTTTAAAACCTAATGCTTACGTGTAAAAATGTGTATATTTCATGTAACATTTAGTTAAAAAGGTTCATCTAGTTCTGATTATTTTATACCACATAATATCTTTCTGAACAATGCCCAACTCTGAAGAATTGTCTAGTCACTATTAGTTTCAAGTGAATTGATTTGTGATCAAGAATAGTGATTTGTTTATTTCAAGAAGGATTGGATATGCATCCTTTTTTAATGATGTCTCATTTGAGTAATGTGTATTAATTGGTAGTTCACTAGCAGGGCTATGGTCTACGGATTTAATGTCCTTTGTGGGTCAGAAAAGCCTGAAGTAGATAATTTAGCTTCAATGGAAGCAGATGATAAGTCGGTTGAAACATATACTATTGTTGATGAACAAGCAAATGAGATTGCTGACGGTCCTTTGGAGACAACTTGCGCTTCCTGAAGTAAAAGAAAGTATCTTCGAAAAGCCTATTGTAACATATGATGATAAATCTGAAGTGGCGTATAGCACTGATATGGATCAAAGTGAAGGGGATACTGGCTCACGAGTTAATAGTAAGTTCTGATGATCAAGTTGAAGGTATTGTTACATGAGCCAGATGGGGTAGAGAGCCACCTCTTGATTTTTAAATGACTGAAAATGCTTAGGAATCAAACAGACAAGACAATAGACTATGCAAGAAGTCTCTACAGTTGATGGAGTAGACACGTCATCGGATGCGTTTGGTGAAGGACAACCAGGTATACAAGTTTCAGATAATGCTTCTAAGATGGTTATAAATTAAGGTAACACAAATTCTAGTGAACATCAAGCTGACATAAAAACAGTCGAGTCCAGGAAAAAGTGTTTCTAAAAAATTAGATTCAGTGGTTCAACTAGAGAAGGTGAAGGAGATGAAAACAATGGAATCTGCACTTCTAGGAGCTGCTAGACAAGCTCAGGTACGTAAATATTACACATTAGTATTATTTTTAGAACGTTCTTTTAAAAATATAAATGCACTTATGACTTGCACTACGCAATTACCATAAGGTAATTAGTTAGCAGCCAGTATGCATGATAATTTAGCGACTTGCAGCGGGTAATTAAACTCTTATTTCTCTAGATTGAACATTTAAATTTTCATGTGATGGAGCGAGTAATTAAATATGCATATGCTCTTAACTTACACTGCTTGTGTGTTGATCTCTTTAGGTTAGCACGCATGATATACGCATGGCTCATGATGGGAGTTTGAAGGTTGCTGATCTTATATTGGAAGAAGTCCGTGTGTAGATTAGCCAAAATGAATGCTTGTGCCATGATCGAAGTGAAGGGGATACTGGTTCACGAGTTAATAGCTTGTAACGTATGACCTTTTTTCTAGTAACTTCTAATTTTCTTGGATTTGTGAGTGTGATTTCTATACAAGACGAAATATGTTGCAGATGATGTTTGATGCTGGTATAAGATTACATGTTGGGCGCCAAGAAAGTGAGGTATCTTCTTAAGATATTGTGTAATATGATTTGATAAATTGGTTACAAGTTTTGTAAATATGTCAATTATCCGTGTTAAAATATCTGATATTTTTAGGTTCTGAACCAAATCGTGTTTGAGCTTCCTGTTGACCATCTATTGGCTGAGGGCAGGCTGTTACATGAATCTCTTGTCCACACCCCTCCACAGGTTTTGTTCTGTTTTTAATATTCGTGTTTTCTTGGGCTAATCTCTACTTTAGAACCTTATTAATAAGATTTGATCCTACAGGTGTCAAATTTCAACCCATATACTACTATTTTAGAGCATATAAAGATACACACAGGCCTGCTTCCAGAATTTAAGAACATGCGGGTAATTATACATTCAGTTTTAGTTTCTTTACTACTTTATGATTTATCTAGTATTCATGCTAAATGGTTCCCAAAAACCCAAGATCAGCTTTTGGTAACCATCAGAACTCACAATGATGCATATTCAGGTATGTGTGTATGTTAAAAGAATTATGCATATTCAATATGGGTTAGGCTTTCCTATACCCTGCCCAGGAAGGATTGGGTATCATTATTGTAGTAATCTGGGTTAGGCTTGTTTCGGGTGAAGGAGACTGGTTCTTTTCCGTACTAGTATGAATCATATGGTGGTACATCACTATTTTCTCTACTCCACAAGTTTGTGATTGCTTTCGCTCCCTGATTTTTATTTGTTCATATGCATGTTTTTTTTTGTTTAACCATTCTTATTAGAGATTTAAACAATTGCATTGGGAATATGTCATCACTATTTAGAAGACACATAAGGCTGACTAGCGCAAAGAAATGAATTATTGTATATCATTTGACTGTGGCAGAGTTTGTTGATTTGGGGGGTTGGTTAACGTGTTAAAAAATCTGATTCTTGCCAAGATGGGTACTTACACCTGCAAAATGTCATTTTTTATTATTACGGAGAATCAATACCAGAAGACTACAAGTTGTGAAATGGGTGACCCACTGACATATTTTTTTTATCAAATGATCTGCTACTGTATTGTTTTGACCCGTTTATTATTTTCAACCCATGATAATAAAATCTTACCCATATGAGGTTTTCTACGTGCAATGCTTACAGGAATCAATTAAGCGACACGAGGATCTTTTTTTTAGCTCAATTATACTTGGATTGCAATAATCATGCTTGCATTTCATACCTAACAAAGATATTTGTTCTTGTTCCTGGAATACTTTGTTTATGTTGATATATGGTTGAAATAATAAATATTTTTGAATATCAATTTTGTTTGTTATGAGTAATTACTACTTTTTAGGTGTTAATTTGAACATGATTTATATAGCAGGGCCATAGTAATACCTATAGTGACAGATTGGGTGTGTCAGAAATACTTTTAACTTGTCCTGACACTATTAAGTGTCACAAAATGTGTCACTGTATACTTTTACTAGCAGGACTTTAACTCACTCTTTTTATGATTGTAGGTGAAAGAAAAAAGTCTTTTACTGACACTCTTTCGGACATCTTCTGACACTTTTTGTGTGTCATTAAAAGACGTTTTTCTTGTAGTGTTATTATTATTATTATTATTATTATTATTATTATTATATTATTATTATTATAAAAATGGGGGCATTTTTGTCATTTTATGTAAATTTCGCAGTCAACGGTTAGTCAACTAACGTTTGGGACCGTAAGTGTTACGGGTCGAGCAAAATAGGACTGGATCCGTTACTTTTCAAATGTTGAGACCAAAACTGTTATACCCGTCAAACCATGAGGACCAAAAATGTACTTAACTCTAATAATTGTTAGAACTGTTATAGAATTTAGTGAATTTTAGACATGGGTCTTTCTTTATTTCAAGATATTGATTAGTTTAAGGTTATTTTTTAAGATTGGATTGTTCAAATAATACACGGGTCTTGTTAAAAATTTGAACTTTATTAGGGAACTTTAGGTTTATTTCAAGATATAGTATGAGAGTGGGGGGAGAGGATGATTCGGAGGACGAGGCTTGGGAAATGAAAGCCGAGAAGGAAGCGGTGGTGTGGATTATGTTAAGAAGGTTAAGATCGAGTCGCCTATTAGTCAGCCTCCAACTAATAGTAATAATTTTCAGTGTGAATATTTGTAGATGTTATTTATAATTGCGTATTATGTTGTAAATCAAGTTTTACTTTTTGGTATTTACGAGAGTATAGTTTAGTTGTTGGTGAAATGAGGGTGTGGTATAAAGTCGCCTAATTTAGTAGAGAGCTGTGTTAATTGTGTTAACTCAGTAAAAGGCTCTATCATAGTTTTAAAAACTTGCATAAGTGATGTACTTTTGTTATTATATATGTCCTTAAACTGGCAAATCAGGGTGTACATCACTTATGAAAGTTTAAGAAATATATTTTGTTTCCTTTATGAATAGAGAGATCTATGTTTGATTTTATTTTTTACTTATATCATATTGTATGATTTAGCGTTATGTTAGATAAAAAAAACTTTGGTTAGCATTTTAGATTATAACAAATTTTCTAACATCATACAGGTACTTAACGTTACATGAGGGTTTATATTTGGTTTAGGCACAAGGCCTTCAAAAACAATAAAACGGCCCTGGTGATTGACTTTGGAGACATATCGATAACCTCCTACGTAGTCTTACCATGTTCAACATAAATTTCAATCACTACTACAAAAACTGCCTTCTAGAAACACACAGGTCTAAATAGGTATTTTTCCCTAAAAGAAGTTATTTAGACCGGTTGTTTTTAGAACCACAGGTCTTATAGGTTTTGGGCATTTAAACCGGTGTATATGGTACCAACCGGTTCAAAAGAGTATCATATAAACCGGTGGAATGATTTTTAACCGGTTATTATAACTCAAACAATTTAGACCGGTTTATTTAGTTTACACCGGTCTAAAAGGGAAATGCTAACTAAGTGTCTTAACCGGATGTCAATAATTTCGACTCGAACCCGATCCGAATATCTTATGCTCACAATCAATGTGTTTCAATAAATCATAATTCAGACTCGAACGAAATCCGTACAAATTATACCATGCTTACGAAAGTAGTAGTAATTAGTTTTTGACAAAATTACACGATTGGTCCCTGTGGTTTGATCAAAATTGCAACTTCAGTCCTCAACTTTATAAGTTGCATGGGTAGTCCTTAACTTTGCAAAGAATAACATGCATGGTCCCTCCACTTAACTAGTGTTAAATGGACTACATTATTATTTACATTTTAGCCCTTTTTGTTAATAGTCATTGCATCGATCATCGTTTTTGAAATAAATTAATAAAAATAGAAAAAGAGATAATTTGTTTATGAAAAAAATTAATTTAGAAAAAAATTTGGAAAAAAAATTGTAGTTAAAAAAAACTGTTTTATTTTTGAAAAAAAATTAATTTCAAAAAAAATAATTTCCAAAAAGTATTAAAAATTTAAGTTAAAAATATCTAATTTATGTTCGAAACAATTGCATTTTGTCACGAAATGAAAATAAATTCGAAAACAAAATTTAGAGAAAAAATAAATGCAAAAAAATTAAAAATATGAATTTCGAAAAAAATAATTTTAATTTCTCAAAAGTATATAAAAAGTAACTTCTAAAAAATTTATTTAAATTTCTAGAAAAATATATCAAAAAACATTTTCGAATAAGATTTATTTTAATTTAGAAAGAAAAAATGATTTTGAAAAAGATAATTTTTGAAAAAAAAATAATTTCAAAAATTAAAAAAAAAGTTAAAAAAATTTAAATTATTTTCGGAAAAAAGTAATTTCAATAAACTTTTAAAACTTAAAAATCTTGATTTTTTTAAATTATTTGTTTCAAAAATAACTTAGATCTTTTTAACTTAAAATTTTTTCAAATTATTTTTTGAAATCATTTTTTTAAATTAAATTTTTTTCGAAAATAAAACAAAAAACTGCAAAGTTTTTTCCCAAGTTTTTTCTAAATTAATTATTTTCTTAAATAAATTAATTTTTTTTTTCGATTTTTATTAAATTATTTTGAAAAGGATGAACGATGCAATGACAATTAACAAAAAGGATTAAAGTGTAAACATTGATGGAGTCCACCTAACACTATTTAAGTGGAGGGATCATGCATGATATTCTTTGTAAAGTTAGAGACTACCCATGTAATTTATAAAGTCGAGAGATGAAAATTGCAATTTTGATCAAAACCATTCGTATAACCTTATCTTAGTTTTTAAAGCCTCATAACCAAATTGAACTATAATAGTTTCCATCTCTAAACCTCATAAGAATAGACTAAATTATCAACATAAGTTACCTTACCTCTCCATCGTATATTCTACCTGACCACTTTCGAAAAACAACATTGCGTTGAAGGCTCATTATAAACATAATAGATCTATCATCTGACACATAACAATAAACCATTTGTTATCATAAAGTGGTCATGCACCATTGTATACATATGTGTATTTTGTGTGTGTGTGTGTGTGTTTAAGGGCTTTTTTTTGTGATGACACAAGGCGACTGAAATCTATGAGACAACCTTACTTATTAATAAGATTATAATAAAACTTATCATATTTTGTCTTAGTAGAGTTGTAAAGCTCAGACTCATCAACCATATAATAGTCTTCTCTTACACCCCAGAATGTAAAATCCATGTTGCAATTTCTGTTATCTCAAAAAGAAAGAAGCAATAAGTGTGTGTGACACATGCAACTATCGTTTTTGGATAAAACTTTTAACAAAAGCTATGGGACGAGGAATGAATATGGGAAATATACTATAATATTGTTTAACCAACTATGTTAGCACGGTTGGTCACCAAGATAACTTTCGGAAGATATCTTTGAAGAAATCTCGGGTTCGAGTCTCACCATATACCTTCAGGGAAAATAAAAAATAGAAGCAGTGGAGTTTATACCCTAAGGCAAAAGGTTCGAGGCTTGCATGAGGCCCAACTGGATGTCAATGCGAGCTTAAATCAATAACTACTAACTAGCCGTTCAAAAAAAATATTATTTAGGCGGGAAAGTTCAAATATGATTATTCCGTCACGTGAGAGGCACGTGCGGTACTTAACAGGCTTTAGCTGATGTTCGTTAGTCAAAAAGACGAAAAAGTTGCAATTTAGGATTAAATGGTTTTTTTTTAAAACTTGGAAAAAATAGTATTTTGTGTACAACATTAAGGACCAATAGTGTATTTAATCCTTAAGTAAATTTGTAAGTTAATTCCCTTTGCAAATCCGACCTTGTTTCCGATTAGCACCAACAACGAAAGAACCACCATCAATCAAGTAACTATCATTGACCGTCTTCAGAGATTTTTCATTCGAATTCGATTTAGTGTATTTTTTAGATTTTTATTTTGGGTGAGAGAGATAGGAAGACATAGTGGGGAAGCGAGTGAGGTGGAGGAAAACCTATATGTGAGTATGTTAAAACTTAAAACCTGTACACATGTGTGGATAAAACTTTTTGCTAGACTTGTTTATTCGTGATGTTAAAATAAAATTGGTTTTTTTACGCTATTGTATTTTTATATAAAGATATAATACTTCGGATTAATTTTAAGTACAAGCAATGGCATTCATATTTCATATCATTCTTAGACAGCTGCAAGCGGTTGAGGTCGTGAGAAAAAAGTGTGACAGGTAGGAAAAAAGTGTTCATGAAATCACATTTAATAGTGTAGTAGTTGACATACGACTAGTTGTTTCAAAAATGTAACTTACTCGTCATTTTTTTAGCTGTATCTTACTTTCTAAACTTTTTCTTGTGTTTTTTACTTTGCATAAAATTCATCTTTTAAATGTGAACCAAGACTTTACTTGTTAGACTTATTAATATACAAAACCTTGAATTAGGGCTAAAGAAACCCTATTCTAATTCTATTGAATAGTAAAATGATGGTGCACATAACCAATGGATAAAATTCATATAGATAAAGTTCATATCTGGATCTCTTTTCATCATGACCAAAAAGTAACTCTTTTTTTTATGTATATATTACTATTTATTATTTTGTTATGTGATTCATTGATTGTATAGTTTTTAATAAAAAATTAGATTCCATTTACCTATCTTAGTTTAGAAGCATACTTAAACAACAGACGATGAATATCGTTATGTGATTTTTTTTAATAAGGCAGTTTCAAATCATGATACGGACCTATTCGCTAGGCTTATATCGGTTAATAAGTCACTCAAAGAGGTAGCTTGTAAGAGGACGCGACTCGCGGACCTAAGATTTAAGTCACCATGTGCACATACAAAATTTTTTATGAGATAAGAGAAATAAATATGAAGTATAAAGTACAACTTCGTTCAAACTAGTAAACAAATTAAGAAGCCGTGTATTTTTTGGTAGACGGGCGATCGGCCCTCTTGTAACTTGTAGGTGGGTTTAATCAGATTGGCATTTCAACTAATTTTTTGGTATTTTCTGTTAGTTTTAGATTTTGGGTATCTCTGGCAAGATTGTCTTTAAAATAACATGTAATAGATATAAACATCTAGTATAAGTGATTACGGCGAGTTTTGAGTATTTGTGGTAAGATTTGTAGGTTTCAAACAATTTTAACCACCATCAATCAATTGACAGATTTGTTCGACCGATTTACACAAATCGACAAAGTTGGTGGCACGGTAGAGCCTAAGCAACAATTGATTGGCCTTGTATACCTTTTCTTGTAACAGTAGACCGGGTTCTGTTAGGAGAAATCAGGATTTTAAATCTAAATTCACACTAGGCGGCAGCACATACATCAGATTCAGTAAATCCTCGGGAACCCCCTAGGTCCTCTCATAAAGAGACACCTAGACTTTATAAACCGCCAACCAATCCCATACTTGGCCGAGGTGGGATTGTAACAAAAAAAAAGAGTTTCAAGAATATTGTTCGGTTTTTCTGCTTATTGTAAGCAAATCCGACATCACGGGGGACACGGAGAGATCATAAATAAAGGTAAAACTGTCATTTTTTCAAAAGGTACAAAAAAGAAAGCAATATTAAATGTAATTTTCTTAAAATGTATGTTTTTTCGATGGATAATAATTTGGGTAAAAGCCATAAATACATAATGTACTTTAAAAAATGAACCAATATACATTACGGAGTTTTTTATGTCATATATACCTATTAGCCACGTCAGATATATGACCAAAAACCTTTGATCGGATACAGAACTTGCAATGTAAATACATTTAACGATGAAAATCATTTGCAAAGTTAGTCTATTAATACAAATTTGCAAAGTTAGTCAAAATGCATAAAATTTATAAAAAAAATTGTAAATTTTTGAAATTTTTTTCAGAAAAAAACTATTACTCTCTCCTCTCAAAATAAGTGTTCACTTTTGTTTTTTAGAGTCTTTTTTCACAACTTTGATCGCAAATATTTTTTTGTATTATACAATACTTGATAAAAGTTATATAAATGAAATACATTTAAAACTCTATCTATTCATATATATTACATCAAGTTACATATATTAATACATCAAGTGTTGTGTAATATAAACACAAATAATGATGGTCAAAGTTACAAAAGAAATAATTTAAAAGTCAAATGTGGACACTTATTTTGATATGGAGGTAGTACCTTTTTTTAACTTTTTTTAAAAATTCGAAGAAAGAATTAAAAAATAAAAGAATTATAAAATAATTGAAAAAAAATAAAAAAAACGTTTATTTATTTAAATTCATTAAAAATTTTGAAGAAAAAATAAAACAAAATTAACGTATTTTTTTCTGAAAAAAACATTTTCAGTTTTTTTATAATTTTTTTCTTCGAATTTTTAGTAAGTTAAAAGAGTAATTTTTTTTCTTGAAAAAATAATATTTTTAAATTTTTTATATAAAATAGTCATCTTTTTCACATGTCAAAAAAATATATGCATATTATACCAGACTAAAAACAATGGCCCCAAAAACAGTCATTTATGATATCCATCGAGATCCAGTTTAATTTTAAATTATGGGTTTATTGAACACCCCCCCCCCCCCCTTAATACCTTTTTGGGGATAAATTTATACATTTCTGGCAATTAATTAATGGATAAGTAAGTAACTGTATTTATATCAATTTTTAGTTTTCATTTATAAATTTAGTAGCTTTGGTTTTATAAACTTCAGTTTAAAGATTATAGTTTTCTTGTACGAGGGTGCTCGGGATTGCTTATGTTTAAGGCTTACTAGGTTGTGTTTGGTAAAAAATTGCCTTCAAAACAAAAAGGGCTTTGTCTCGGTTGATACCACTTCCAAAGAAACCTCACGGGTCCGTCGGAGTGATAAAAGGTAAAGGGTTCGAGTCTCGGCTTGTGCCTCACTGGGCTAGGAGAGTTGTCGGAGGTGTTCCTGTGGGAGGACAATCGCTGGTGCCAAAAGGCACCCCGCGACAGTTCCGCCAATTTACACCTTTCGTGGAGAGATTGCATTCAAATAACGAATTTCTTCATAAAATACTCTTGCGTCCCAAAATTATTATCCTCCGACAAAAAAACCACACAGTTTAAGAAAATCATAATAATTACTGTATTTCTCTCTAATACTTCTTGCATGATGACAGTTATACTCTTTAATTAATTAATCTCTTTAAAGTTTGTAATATCAATTTTTGAGAATTTCATATATATCCTTCTTTTGACACAAAATTTAATATATATCCAACCTTAAAAATTTCATATATATCCAATTTTAAACATGAAATTTCATATGTATCCAATTTTTTACTTGAAATTTCATATATGTCCAAATACTCAAGTTATATATCTAAAAACATAAAACACATATTAAATATTGTTTAAACCTAAAATAACCATTATCTCTTTTTTCTTATACTTACATTAAATAGTTACATATATATTTCATATATTTTTTATAAACAATGTCTAAACTTATTATATGCACACACATTAATGCAAAGCATATTTTATCAAAGTATTTAAGAATAAAAGAAGAAAATATCTAATTACAATCATCAGAAAACACAAAGTTATATCATTCGATTAGTAGCAAAATAAAGCTTACTACCATATAGTTAAAATGATAAAATAATCATAATAATGGTGGGTTCGGCTGGCCACCATGGCGCGACGCCATGGTGCCGATAACCACACCATGCCTGGCGTTATGGAGGTTCGGATGGCAACTGCCAGCCGACGTTATGGAAAATGGCGCGGCACCATGGCGTAACCAACCATACCGTGGCTCGCGCCATGGCTTGCATTACCAGTTTTTTTTTTAATTTCAATTTTTTTTAAAAAAGTTGACCGTTGGGAAACGGCTTTTATTTTGCTATGTTTATTTTTTGACCGTTTGAACATTAAAACACCCCATTTTTTAACCTATGTCTTCACTATAAATCTCTTTCAAACTACAAAAAAATTATACAATCTTCTATTATCATTATTTCTAATTTCCATATTTTTTTACATCCACCATGAGTCAAAATCCAAACCAATACCCGACTCAATCGATAAACACTTTTTTATCCGATCCTCAAAATTAAAGTCCGACTACTCAACTACCAAATTCGTCTACTTCGTCCAACCGGAATACTCCCTCATCCGTAACATCTAGCACTTCAAGAACTAATCAATTTTCTTCATTCACCAAATATAATAAACTACCAAATTCTTTCGCTAACTTCCCACAACAAAACCCGTTTGTTAATTGTACACTCGAGACATTCAATTTATGGTTCCAACAATCTTAACAATCACAAGTCTTCCAACAATCACAAGTCTTCCAACAATCAAAACAACAAAATTATCAAAACTTTCCTCATCACTCGTGTTGTTTTTTTAATTTCGTGTTGTTTTTTTATTAATTGTATTTTTATTTTTATTAATGAAAAATTTAAGTTTTAGTTAATTAATTGTTGAATTTAAAAAAAGAGTGGGGTCATGGTAACACGAGAAATTGTGGTGTTAACGAGGGAGGGTGTTTGTCAAGTTATGAGGTGTTTTGGTGTTATGGGAAAAAGTGGTGATGTGGCACCACTTTTTGCTCACGGATTGGACCGTACCGTGCGCTCTAACATCATTGGATAATATACAAAAATAGAAGAAAGTGAAGATACTCATTTAACCAATAAATTGTGTTTGTAAAATTAAAGATGGAAGTAGTGTCACAACTTGATAAAAATACTGATTGTTGACCTATTATCTATTGCAAGGTTAGTTAAATTTGTTTTATGTAATTTTAATGATTTGTCGTTGTTTTGGTGATTAAATGTACATATTATTAGGTAGAGAAACACGGATATAAATGTTATTTTAGGTTTAAATGATAATTAATATGTATTTTAAGGTTTTCGTTATAAATAAATTAGGTATTTAGATATATATGAAATTTCAAGTTTTAAATAGATATATATGAAATTTTTGAGAAAAGTTGAATATATAGAAATTTTGAATTAAAATGGATATATATGAAATTTTTAATTAAGGTTGGATATATATAAAATTTAGTATTAAAAGAGAGATATATATGAAATTTTCCCTATTAATTTAAATCATGTGTAATAGAGTACACTCGGTCAAATTTTCCTTACCTATTTTTGTTAGTGAAAAATTAAATTGGGACATCAAAACGGAAATGTGTACAATACATTGCCTTTGGACAATAAATTTGGGACAGAGGGAGTATAAATTATGCGGTTCTTAATTTAACAAGGGAAATTACAAGCCACAATTCCTTTTTCTTGTTTCCCTTGCAATAATGTGTATTGTACCAAAGGGCTTGGCTTAGTCGGTACCCGCCTCAGAAAACCTGTGGGTTTGTGGATAAAGGGGACAATGGCGGGGGACAAAAGGCACCCGGGTCATGTTGTTCTCACCATTTGTGGAATAATGTGTTTTGTAATTTCTCTTGTTAAAGTAGGAAATGCGAATTCTATATTTTGTAGACTTTGATAGGAATTTTTTTTATTTGAAGGCAATCTCAGGTATTTTGTAGAGAATTTGTGGAATAATGTGTTTTTTAATTTCCCTTGTAGGAAATTCAACTAAGTGCACAGCATTTCAGGATATAGTGTCTGGTTTTTTTGCTTATGGTGTGAAAAATGCAGTTAGACCAAGGGTTTAAGCTTATAAGAAGTGTTTGTTTGATTCAAACACCCAAAATTGCTTAATCGGTTGAAAAATATGTAAAATCAGTTTTGAACACACTCTGGTTACCTTAAATAATGAAAGTTTGTCAAATTCTAAGCAGTTGATTATCTGATTAGCATAACTTTGAGCTAAATAAGAGCGTGCAAAAACACTAGATTAGATTGATGCGGATTATATGATTGGAATCAATTCCATATTGCAATGCTAAACACCCCGTTAAATTTAGATTAGCTAGAAAAGTAGTGATGTAGTGTATATGGTTTGAAAGTCAATAGTACTGATCGACTTTGGAACTTTAGTGTTTGGATGTGGGAGTAGGGATTGAAGTTAGAGCCAATGTAGTATATGGTTTGAAAGTTTCAATAATATATTTGTTCAAATACAATAGATGGAGCATAATCAGTTGGAAATGTATACTAACGTGCCCCGTATTTATACTTAAAACCAATATCCAGGTACTCGCAAGAAGAAGGAATGGAATTGATAGAGTGTGGGTATGAGGTTTAAGGGTATGAGTTATAAGTTTTCTTGTTCCAGCTAGTAAACTCGTACCATAGTGATTCACAATCACATATTCGTACTCGTACCATAGTGAATCCTTCGTTGCTAATTAATGTGACAATATTTGTTATAATGGTTATACGAACGATAAGGCCATTTAATCATATTCGACCAGCGTGTTCGTTTTTTGAAAGCATCTCATTGAGTAGACGTTATAAATTGTTCCTAACATTGTCTTAATTTACTTCTACATGCACACTATAACCAAACTCTACTTTCTGGTTAGAAAGTCATGACTCATTAGTGGGTAATGATGTCAAAGAGCGTGTTTCTTAAAACTATATAAAAAGATAAGTATGTAAAAGGTAAAAACTCTAGGGGATAAATGGAAATCACTTCAAAAGATTTTTCTTAAAACATATCTCTTTATTTTTCTAAATTTACTTGATGTGAAATTAAACAAACTTTACCAATTACACAAGACTATAAACAATGGGGCGCCGAAAAACAAGACATCCAATTCAATTGTCAATTAGGGCTTATTAATACCCCCAAATTGGATCCTGAAATTGAACTGTAAAAGAAAGATGGTGAATCAACACTAAAAACTTGATATTTGTATCGCCCTTCATCAACACTAAAAAGTAAGTAGCAGCACCTTCATATATCCATTTATATAATTCTAAATAAGCATATAACCAAAAGCAGTAACAGGCTATGAGCTCAAAATTTGAATAGTATGTGTTTTGCTATGCATCCGTATATTAAGGCAGCTGATTATGGGGTGTTTGTTTTCACTTTTTAATGGGCTTGAACAGCTAATTAGCACATAAGCCCTTTAAATAAGCTGATATGCAGAAGCCGGTTTCTTTATGCAAACACTTCAAACTATAGTAGTATATCTGCCAAGAAATTCAGATAAGCTGGAAAAAATAAGCAGTGGCTAATAATGAGATTCATTAGAAGTTATTGTACTTGTAAATGGGTGTTTTTGATTGCTTATGCATTTGCTTATAAGCAGATAAGTAGCTTAGAGATATACTAGTAGTTTTTAGTTTATTGGTGTAAAGTTACTTCAATTAGACTGCATAATTGAACACGTGGTTAGAGATTATTGTAATATTACACATCTAGAAAAGAAAAAACTTTTTGTTTCAAAATTATAAAGCTTATAACCCTTTTTTGTACTGGAATAACCAAGAAAAACACATTTATTAGATCTAGCAGCAAACTTATCAAAATTGTTTAAAACAGTAGCAAAACATAGACACCCAAAACATTTTAACAAAGAGATACTAGGTGGAACGTGGTAAGTCATTTCATAAGGACTTTTTCCAAAAAGCACAGAGTTAGGGAGCCTGTTAATTAAGTACACAGAAGTTAGAACACACTCAGACCACATGTTTAAAGAAATGCCTCCTTGAAACATGAGGGCTCTAGCAACATTAAATATATGTATATGTTTTCTTTCTACAACACCATTTTGCTGTGGGGTACAAACACAAGAAGTATGATGAATGATTCCTTTTGATATCATAAAATTTTCAAACTTATTGTTTATAAACTCAATTCCATTATCACTTCTAAAAACTTTAAAGTAGTATCAAACTGATTTTCAATTAGGTTATAAAACTCAACAACTTTGTCAAAAACTTCATCCTTCCCTTTGAGTAAATAAAGCCACACAACTCTAGTGTAATCATCAACCACAGTAAGTAAAAGTTTAAACCCTTCCTTACTTTGTACCTTGTAAGGTCGCCAAACATCTAAATGAACAATGTCACCTAAATGTATAGTTGTATGATCACTAAGTGGGAAAGTCTCTCTGGTTTGCTTAGCCTTGTGAGACACATCATAAGGTTGAGTATCACCTAGATTATCAATTTAAAGTTTATGTTTCATAACATTCATGACTTGGTTAGAGGGATGACCAAGTCTATTATGCCAGATACATTTAGACAATAAGCAAGAAGTTAAATTATTATTAACAAATTTCCTACCTGAATCAAACAGATACAATCCATTATTCTTACTACCAGCCCCACAGGAGGGACTTTTGAAGAGAATCCTGAATGAAACATTTAGATTCAGTAAAAGAAACAATATACTTATTATCCTTAGCAAGTTTATGAACAGATATAAGACTGACTTTGTATCCAGGAACCACCAACACATTATTTAAAACAACTTTATCTGTCAAATTATTATTGCCAACAAATTTAACCAATTCAACAGTACCATTAGGATGAGATACTATAATATTTAAATGTGAAACATTAAGAACATGAGTTAAATGTTTAGTAGAAAATGTCATGTGTTGAGAAGCACCAGAATAAAAAATCCAACCAATGTAAGTACTATAAGTACTGATATTAGTGTTGTAATTGAAAAATCTACAAGTAACAAAACTAATCACATGATTGGAGAAAACATTAGTACCAGCAACACATGAATGTAGCTTACTAGCATCAAATTTTGAACCAATCAAAGCCATTATCCTGTTAATTTGATCAGGAGTAAAGGGCATAGGATTCCCAGTATTCTGACCATTCTTAACAGAAGCAGAAGAAGTGTTAACACCAGCAAAATGCTTTTTCTTAAATCTTGGTGGATAACCATTAAGCTCAAAACACCTATCAATTGTGTGACCATTCATATTACAATGCTTACAAACCAGATTAGTATTCCTGGTAAACCCTCTCCCTTGAGAAGCCATGTTGTTAGACCAATTAGTTGGTCTAGCAGCAAAAGCAGAGGAGTTAGGTTTAACACAAGAACTATGAACCAAGTTATTCTTATGAGACTCTACTCTAGATAGAGTAGCAAATGCAGATTTCACATCTGGTAATGGATCAGAAGTCAATATTTGAATTCTTACAACATTATAAGTGTCATCCAAACCCATTAGAAACTGCATCAATCTCATAAGATCTTGATGACCCTTCAACTATGGAGAACTAGCACAAGTACAAGCAGGCAAGTTAACCAAGGAGTCAAATTGCCTCCACATACTATTCTAATTGTGATAATACTCAGACAGTGAAGACCCAGACTGAGTGAGAGAACATATTTTATAATGAAAATTATATATCACAGAACCATCAATTTTATCATATTTTCTTTAAATTCATCCCACACATCCTTAGCATTTTTAGAAAATATTTACCCTTGGTATAACTGGGTGAAATACACCCAAGTATCTAAGATAACACAACAGCATTGCACCTATCCCATTGATCTTGAAGAGTCTCATCCTCCCCATCTCTAACACAACTACCATCCACAAATCCTAGCTTATTTTTAGTATGTAAAGCTAGTTTAACTGCAGTAGCCCAAACTTTATAGTTTTCTGGACCACTTAGTTTAATAGGAACAATAGATTGCCCATTAGTGTCAGTAGGATGAAGATAAAGTGGATCATTAGTAAAAAACTGTTAGAGTATGCTCGTGTCATAATAAATAGGGAAAGTTCTTGAAATGCCCCAAAGTGCAACTTCATTTCCCTAAATGTCCCTACCAAATGAAAATTCCCAAAATGTCTTATGCAACCTATGCAACTTATGCAACTTGGGTAAAAAGCTGAAAAGTATACTTTTATTCCTTATGACACATGTCAGAATGTGTCATAAATGTAAGGTCTAGTCTCCTATGCAACCTTTATGTCTTTTATGCAATTTTAATAAAAAAATTTTTTTTTCAAAAAAACAACTTTTAATAAAATCTTTTTATTTACTTATTATATTATATTTTTATGCAACTTGTACTATTTGTAGACAATGATGTGACCTTTGTGTAAGACACTTTTTGCCAAAATCTATGAACACACTTTTTATACTTTTTATGCAAATTTTATATATTAAAAGGTACCATGAATTTAAGTGTAAAAGTAGGTATGTGTAAGTAACATATTATGCAACCTTTATTTACATTTTATGCAACTATTATATATTAAAAAATAATAAAAGATACCATAGATTAATGTGTAAAGGTAGGTATGTGTAAGTAACATATTATGCAACCTTTATTTACGTTTTATGCAACTTTTATATATTTGTGTATAAATATCACATTTTCAATCACACAAGTTTATATATTTTCACACACAACTTTCATTATTTTCAAACACAACTTTCATTATTTTCAAACACAATTTATATCATAATGGCATGCTCTTTTCTACACACTGTTGACGAGATTCAAGCTATGATTCAGATACAAATAACGGAGCAACAACGTCGTCAGAATGCACTTACGAAATTAGCTTATGATTTCGATAACGCATACGAAGCTAACACGAAACTGTGCATAGCATGTGAGAAATGTCCTCACATTTCCCCAGATAAACGTGTTTTAATCGACACGTTTCTAAATAATGAATCTGATAACGATTTTAGCATTCAAAGAGCTTTGTTTCGAAAAGCGACAAAATTGAAGGGTCAAATTGAAAAAAAATAATGAATGGCTAAATAAATTCAGTGCCCCCAAAACCAATATCGGTTCTTCATCACAACAACGACGCCGATATGTTTCTCCCGATCCTCCCTATCCAAATGAATCAAATTGCTTACTTAATGATATTGAGTTTCGTCAACTTTATTATGATGAACGGGTATTCCATGAAGAAATGGCAGAAGAAGCTAGGGCACAAAGGGAGTTGGAGCAGAAAATTAGGGCCGAAGAAGCTTACCAAAAGCAATTTCGTTGTGATTTTTCTGGTCCGTTATCGGATTCCGATCCTGGAACTGATTAATTGTATTATATATTTTTATTTAAATTTCCTTTCGTATTGTATTTCAATTTTAGTATTTTGATGCTTTAGTTATTGAATAAATACTTTAATTTTCGAATATAAATTATTTACTTTTATTTACGTTTATAATTTACGAATTTAAATAAACAATTAAAAATAAAATATTATTAAAAATTATATTAACAAATATTTATAAAAAATAAAAAATTATTTTTATAAAAATTTAAAAAATATATAAATTAAAATATTTTTAAAAAACAAAACAGTTAATAAATTATTTCTTAAATTTTTTTATTAAATAATAAATTTATAAAAGATTATATTAACAAATATTTAAAAATAAGTAATTTTGTTTTAAAAACAATTAAAAATTTGTTTTTTATAAAAATAATTATTGTCATAAAAATAATTATTTTTGTAAAAATAATTATTTTTATAAAAATTAAAAAAATACCAATAAAAAAATTTTAAAAAACAAAACAGTTAATAAATTTATTAAAAAATATATTAACAAATATTTAAAAGTAATTAATTTTGTTTAAAAAACAGATAAAAATTTGTTTTTTTAAAAAAAATATTTTTATAAAAATTAAAAAAAATATCAATAAAAAAAACAAAACGGTTAATAAATTTATTAAAAAATATATTAACAAATATTTTAAAATAATTAATTTTGTTTAAAAAACAATTACTAGTATTAACAAAAATTTATTGAAGTGGGTAGGTACCACTTTGATTGTAATGTTCACAATTTGACTTACTGTACACTTACTGTTACTGTGTAACTTTTCCTTTTTTCTTTTCCAATATATGATTAGACCTCTATGCAACCCCTTTATCTCTTCATGTAACCCACCCACCCACCCCTGATCATTCTGCTAGCCCTAACCCCAACCCCAATTAAACATAGTTTTTTATCAACCGAATTGTTTTCATCAATCTCAACATACTCAACCTTTCATTGATCCAACCCTAAAAATGGAAGATCCCAATTGTTTATCAACCGAACACTCATTCACCCATTGATTAAAACCCATTCCATACTGAACACTCTTTGAAAATCCCCAAAAATGGAAAATCCCCAAATTATTTATGATGTCAAGATTAGTATACGGTCGAATCTTTAACTCTTGGAGACATTTAAAGATAATTTGCTCCCTTTTCCGAATCGTTTATCAATTTTTAAGAATAGTGTCTTTGGTAGGTGGTTAGACATTAAGATCAACCCAAATGATAACCTTGTTTTAAATTTTGTTCTTCAACATCAAGTTGTAGTTGATAAGCCTAGTCCTGATTGTCCTTCAATAAGGTTCAAAATTGGTGATTATGAGTTACAGTTCGGGCGTTATGAGTTTTGTTTAGTTACTGGATTTAGGTTTGGTGATATAATAATTGAAGCTAAAAAAGTAAGCCCCTTTTGTAAGCGCTTATTCCCTGAGAAAAAAATAACCATATCAAGAGCAAAGAGCTATTAGGAGTGATTAAGAATGCTAGTATTTGGTCAAAATTGGATGATTTAGATGCTGTTAGGGTATGCTTACTGTTGATGGAGGAGGTTGTGTTTATGGGCCGTGAAGATTTTTTAAATATTCCTGATGAGATACTGACATTAGTAGAGGATTTGTTTATGTGGAACACATACCCATGGGGAGAAATGATGTGGAAAACTTTTTACAAAAAGACGGTGAACATGGTCCCAAACCATGTTAAAAGACATATTAAGATGAACGGTCCCGAAAAGCTAAACATGGGCACATACAACTTTAATGGTTTTGTCTTGGCATTCAAGGTTAGTACTTATCGCTATAAGTGTTGGCTGCCTTAATAATTTTGTTGTCCTCTAACTTTTGCTTCTTAAAATATAGACATGGATTCTTGAAAGTTACCCAAGGAGCATTCAGTGGTGGACCAAGGAACGTGGCATTATTCCTAGAAGTCAAGCTTGGTCAAACAACATAACTTTTCAAAAATAAATTTACCCGCTTCTGTTCGGGCAGGTATTATACTATCTATCTAATTTATGAAGTTTGTTACTTAACCAATTCTATTACAGTTTGGAACTTAAATGAAACACGCTATATCTGATTTTGGATTTCTAAATATCTGATTTTAAATTTCAAGTCACATGAAGAAGAGCATAAGATTCCTGTCAACAAAAGACTAAAAAAAAGAACTAAAATAAGCGTAGAAAATGAAATAAGCACTTATTATATGCACAAAATGACAAATCAGTCGCAAATGTTTTTAAAATGAAATAAGCACTTATTACATAACTTAGCACTTATTAAAAGTATAGGAGGATCAACAACCTTTAAAGATAAATGTGTCTTCGCAAGATCATGATGTATGGGAGTCATAACTAACTTAAAACAAACACTTTTTCACGGATTCAGAGACTACCACTACTCATAATGTGTTTACTCACAATGTGTTTCAGTGTCATTTTACACTATCACTTTGCCAAACACACCTAAATGGACAATATCCCTTACTTTCTCTATATAATCGGTAGTTTTAAACAGCAGTTATTCCTCCACTTTTCAGATATAAGCAGATCACGATAAACGGCATTCAAAAGCCATGTTGGTGAAATCAGCAATAACTATAAAGTTACCAAACATATGTAATTACAAAGTCTAAAATGACGTTAAAACTAACCATTTCTCTTATTACTTTATTAGCGTTTCAAATAAGAGTATCTTCACCATATCCAAAAAACACTCATATGGTCTAAAACAATAGTCTCTATATCATTGTCCACCTTACTATTTTATAGTGTCCCGACTACATTTGTTATCACCATCAACCGCATCATCATCCATCTGCAAGTTTTGGCACAAAAAAATAAATAAAAGATATGAGATACTTGGAGCCTAGGTTGTTCTGATTAGACTTAGTTTTTCACAGCAACTAGATTTTTGTGACTATTAGTCGTGAAAATTAAATGATAAAATAACAAAACAACAAAACTAATGTTGTATTTATGTCACAGTATTCCATTCCAATCCTTGAACTAATGCCAACCGAACAAGAACTTAAGGAACCATGGTTCAGGCGTAGCCTTCTGTTTATCAAAGGAGAGGATGCTTCGTTTATACAAGCAATTAGGCCGGTTGTAGATGTACAAGTTATGCCTAAAGTGATGTCCAGTGGACCCCGAAAAATATTGGATGATTATGATTCTCTTTTTAAAGAAGTTGTGCACGTAAGGCCAGATTTTACAGCAGCTGTTGTTGAATTGAGGAATAAACTTGTAACCCAATTTGCTGTAGAAACGAGCACAACATGGAAAGATGAAGCTACGGTAAGTTACTATTTATAAGTTTCTTAAATACATTTTAAGTAAGATTTATTTGCTAAGTTGGTTATGCTCTGTTTTATGCAGACATCAAAGCAAACAAATTATGAAGATTTTGTTAGAGAGAATGGTTATCATAACACCCAAGGTTCATTGCAAGATTTGTTGACGATTTTGGAACCTGAGTTTCCTCCTGACATTTCTGCCATTAAAACTGTTAGAGAGGAGATACCAGAAACAGTAAGTGCAAACTGTATAGGAAAATGTTGATTTAAAAAGCAGTAAGTGCAAACTGTATAGGAAAATGTAGAAATAATAATATACGTGTTTCAAACTGTATAGGAAAATATTGATTTAAAAAGCATGAAAACCGAGGAAGTAGAGCAAATAGAGGTTCCGGATCAAGTTAAAGTAAGTACAATCTACACCATTTGATGTTTCATACATGCTTTTGCGTGTTTTTGGCTGATTTGCTATGTTAGTTTATCAATGTAGAATGAGTATCTAGTATGAGGCATTTATAACTCTCCAACTCATCAGAAGGATTAAGAAATCCAGTTCATGAAATCAGATAACTTTTTCTTATCAAAATTTAAGAATTTGTCAAATACTTACTTCGAGACCTTTTGAGGAAATAAGTATCCTTTTTTCAAAATTTGTCATGCATAAGTACGCTTTTTTCAAAAAATTTCATGCATAAACTGGTAAACTAACTACATTACCTTCAAATTTTGAGATGCAGGTGTGCTTTTGAATTATGCATAATAAACTAAAGGATACATACATAAAACATATGACAATCGTGATTGACTCAACCTAAACAATAATTTAGAAAGTATAATTTCATATTAATCTTATATATGATATCATTTAACTATATACACTAATTGTGTTGTCAGGAAAAATTTGAGATGGAAGACTTCATGGATTTTAAGAATGAAGGCAATTTCTGTTTAGATGATATGTCGGTTGACTATGAAGAATAGAATATGGAGTTGCCTGATAAAAAGATTGAAGCGGATAAAATTACAACACCTGTTAACTTGATGGGGGAGAACATCGAAGAAGATCATATTAATGTCCCTTTGAACAATAAAAAAACGGTATGGTATTTTTTTAGATTTTAGTATCAGTTATAAACCTTTTTAATGAATACCCTTTTTATTACCTTTATTTTCTCCTATAAACTTATGCTGTATAAAACAAAAGTGGATCTTGATAAAAAGTTTGAAGCAGATCAAGTTATAACACCTGTTAACTTGATGGGGGAGAACATCGAAGAAGAGAATATTATTGTCCCTCCGACCAATGAAAAACCGGTATGGTAATTCTTAAGTCTTTTGTATCTTTTACAAACCATTTTATTTGAAAAGCCTTTTTATTAACTTGATTTTATCCCATAAACTTATGCTGTAGAAAACAACGGTGGATCTTGATGTTTTCATTGGGGATTTAGTGGTTGACAAAAGAATGGATGCTCCCATTAAATCTAAGTTACAAGAATTGGTATGCGTATGTCTTACTATTATTTTGAAATGTTAGAATAGACCCATAATTGTGGTTTGACAAGATTAATCAGTCTTTTGTAGGTTGACAGAAAAAATTTATCACAAGGAAAAACACTGAGAGTTAAGACTATGTCCAAAAAGATGCGAAAAAAGAAACCTGGTCCCAAAAACAATCACCATACGTTCAACAAGATCCAACCACTCTGCTTCCTGCCAAAAAATAGAGGACTTCTACTAAGAATTTGGAGCCAGTACAATTCCCTCCACTGACAACTTGTTTGGATGGTGTAGCAGAGGAGAACTTGACTGATATCCAAGGAACACCGGAACAACTCTTACCATTTGTAGAGGTATATTATGAGCTTGTTTAAGTAGCTTCTCGTATAGAAAGACAGTTTACCATCTGAACAAATTTTTTTAACATTTTTTCAGAATTTAAGTCGGCCCAAAAAACGACAGAGTAATAGTACCTCCTGATGTTAGAGCTTGGTTGCAAAAAGTAAACAGTGGTTTGAAAGATAAGATGTTCCAATTTCCTTGGGACAAATATGGTGTTGTTGTTGATGAACGATTCTTTGTTTCATTGTTGGGTTTGAATTATGGACATAGGAAGGGCTGGTTATCTTCAACTATAAGTTTTTTAAGATTGTTCATTTATTATACGTCGTTTATTATTTCCATTGACTTGTTGTGGCGTAAATTTATTGAACAACATATAGAGACGTGGATCGAGATGTTGTTTGAATTTAGAGAGCAGGATGCAGATTGGTCAGTAGCAGGCCCTTATTTTTGTCCTAGTATCCTTTCTGGTAGCATGGGTATTGAGCATACTTTAGAAAAAATGTACTGTGCAACTTGGATTGATGTGGAAAAGGTAAGTTAATAAAGTTAAGTCATTTATAGAACCCCATTTAATAAACTTAAGACTAAGTGTCTTTAATAAATTTGATTTCCAGGTATATTTTCCTTTGAACGAACCAGATACTCATTGGGCTCTTACAGAACATCATATGCAAACTGGGGTTATAACAGTGTATGATTCCATGACCCCTCGAAAAAGAAATATAGATGAGCCAATAGCAGAGAATAGGTTGTGGTGGCGTGAGATGCGTGTAACTATGTCGGAAAAGTTACCTCTATTGATAGATAGCTTGGGAGTGTTGAAAAAATAGGTTTAAATGTTGCTGATTATAAGATCACCTTTCAGTTCAGCGAGAAAGTTCGACACCAAGGAAACTATTATGGTGATTGTGGGATATGGGTCTGTCTAATACTTTACAGATTGGTTAACAAGATTCCCTTGGTATTTGGTCAACCACTTCAAGTAGCGCTAGCTTACCGTGAATAAATGGTTGCGTACTATTGGAAATATAAGGTCAGATTCACTTTAACTTCCACTGATGATGACAATAGCGAAGATGACAACAACCAAGATGACATGTAAATTGGCTGTATTTTAGAATGCTTTTGTATAACCGTACTATGTATTCGACTTATGTATTGTAATATGATTATGTATTGTAAGACGACCCGTGGTATTGTAATATATTTTATTATTAGGCAACCAATCTATTATCTGTTCCAATAAATTAACACAATGAAATACTATGCATATGTGCATTCTGAAAAACAAATAGCAGTTTAGACTGTATATACTTGCATAAAATTGGCAACATTTAAACAAGCTTCATTGAATTCTTCTTTTTTATGATACCTGGATTTAGCCACAATTGTAGTAGAAAGTAATAGCTCCTATAAGACTATATATATATTTTCTTAGAACTTTATGTCAGATATTTATTTTGGTTGGTTACTGTTTATTTATTGTTACGTACTTTTTTATGCAACTCCTACTTGTCCAAACAACAAATTAGTGTAGCATGGCATTAGAATGGGTAATTTGTTAACAGTTAAACGTAAACTAGTGTTTGAGTCGGCAGAAAATGTTGACATTGAAGCTGATGGTATAGAGATGAGTGCCATCAGGATGAGGCGCGGGGGTGCAACTGTTAGGGGGTCGTTTAGTGTTAGGAAGAATGATTGTACTACACAAGTAAGCTGTGAATCTGAAAGTACTAGGCTCCGGACGATCAATGGTAAGGTAGTTAGAATGAGAGGCAAAGGCGACGGATCAAGATCTTATAGGTATCCATTTGGAATTAGACAAATAGGCTTTGGTGTTTCTTGGGACCCAGTTGATGGAGAAGCCATGTTAGGCGTAAGTTTTTTACATCACTAATTTTATGTATTATGTATATTTTTCATACTTGTTATTAATCAAGTATAATTAGCATAATACTATGGGTTTACCAAGACCAGCTTGGCCTTTAGGAATTACACCAGAAGATTGTAGGATTCACGCTGAAAGACCAGAACCCGTGGTGTTACAAGAACCAATGCCTGAGCCTATTGAAAGAAGAATTGCACAATATTGGCTTACAACTGGTCAGCCTATAAGCCAACAATTGCAACCGGAAGATCCTGATGACAGAACCAATGCTTGAGCCTATTGTATGTTTGAAAAATTATGTTTCTAGTGTCGGTACCCGTGTGTTAACAGAACCAATGCCTGAGCCTATTGTATGTTTGAAAATTTAATGATATCAGTTCATCCCTATTATCTGTTGTGTTAACGGAAGATTCACTTTTGTATTGTGAGTTCTGAAAATATTTATGATTTTGTACTTTATTATGCAACCTGTACCTTTTATGTTTATTATAATTATAGGTGTAGTATACCATATATATGTAAGTCATATTGATGAATTGCTACTTTATTATGCGACAAGTATCTTTAATACTTACGATATTTGAGTCTAAACCTGATCTATATAAAGGAGTTACATTGCGTTGTCAATTCATAAATGGAAAACATGAGCAACACCACAAAATTTAAAACCCGGCTTGTGTTTCAATCATCAACTCGATCAGTTCTACTTCCTAAACAAATCAAGTACAAAAACCTAGTCAAGTATTGCAAGAAGAAGTTTTCAATCCCTTTAGAGGACAACATTTCTTTGTGGTATGAAGATAGTTTAGAAAAGATTGACGTAAACGATGATGACGACGTAGAATGTTATGTGAATGACGTGGTTACAGGGAACGGGGTTGTGCCTAAATTGTTCATTGGTTACACAGAGGTTAACACAAATGTTTCATTTAATAAAGTTCATGATTTTGATCTTAATAAGAAACCTAAAATTGAACACGAAACTCATTCACATATATGGGAGAACAACACATTCACAAACATGCCTAGTCCACCATGTGTACCAATACTTTTAATCAAAGACACACTTAGAGACAACGATTTAGTTCATTTAACATTTAAGGAGGGGCAAAAATATTATAATAAGAAAGCACGTAAGTATGCCTTTGCATTAAAAGCAGTAATGGAAGGGTTTGAGTTTCGTGTTGTCAAATCTTGTCCTGTAAGGTATAGTATCTGTTGTGTTCAAATAGGGTGTACTTGGTACGTTTGTGAACGAAAGATTAAGAACTGTTCCACTTGATTTCTAACTTCGATGACAATCACACATGCTCCCAAACAAAAATAATAGCAGTTCATCGAAATGCTACAAAAAATGTAACCGGTCAAATGCTTGTTGAAAAAATGAGCGATCATAAAAGAATTTATAAACCACACGACATACAAAAAGATTTCAGCATGAATTGGAAAATAGACATTTCTTACAAAAGAGCGTGGGCGGGTAAAAACGTAGAATTTAATATGTTGCACGGGACACATGAGAGTTCGTTCCGACAGCTACCGTACTATTTCCATAACTTAAAGCTGAGAAATGAAGGGACAGTTACGCATATAGAGACAGATGAGGAAGGATGTTTTAAGATGTGCTTTGTGGCATTTGGTGTAGTTGTAAGTAACTTATCAATCAATTAATTTGTATTTGATTCTATAAAATAGGTGAATAATCTTTAATACATTTAACGTGCAGGTTCGAAGTTTTTTATCATTCATGCGGTCGTTGATTAGAATTGACGGGGCACATCTAAAAGGAAACTACCTTGGTACTAATTTGCTTGCAGTTGGCATGGATGCTAACAATCAAATAATACCAATAGCTACGGGTGTTTCGCAGGGAGAGAAAATTGAAACATGGACATGGTTTTTGACTAAATTGAAAGAGTGCATCGGTGAGCCACGTAATATGGCAATCATATCCGATAGACACTACTCGTTAAGTGCTGCATGTAAAAATGTTTTCCCAAATGCTTTTCATGGTTTTTGTTGTCGTCATTTGTTGATGAACTGCAAATTAAAATCAGAAAAACATAACGCTTTTTTTTGGAAAACATGCAAAGCTTACTTAGTTTCAGACTTTGAAAAAGCAATTGCTGATCTAAGAGCGGCCAACCTGAAGCGTACAAAAAACTAGAGGACGCCGGGTTTGATAGATGGTCAAGAGCACATTGCCCTGGTAAGAGATATAACTACCTGACCTCAAACTGCGTAGAATCTATAAATGCGTTAACGAAGACAGTGAGGAAAGTTCCAATCACGATGCTAATGGACTGGTATAGAGACCTAACTTCAAAAATGGTATTATGAGTGTCGATACGTTGGTGAAGGTAATCAATTAAAAATATATTAGATTACATTGTTTAAAAGTTTATTATTAACTCCTAAAAGTGTACTTTCTATTATAGATGAACCACCAGCTGAGGAATTATCAAGATGGGCTACAGCAAAGGTAAACAACAGAATGCTAAAGAGTGCGACATGGACCGTCTTCAGTGTCGAACAATTCAAGGTTTACCAAGTAAAAGAGCATAAAACAGTACACACTGTTGACTTGGTTAAGGGTGAATGCACTTGTTTAAAATGGCAATTATCAGGATTACCTTGCGGACATGTATGTGCCATGTCTAGGTTTCTTGGTCTGAGTAGCTGTAATAGATGGGCCAAAGCATGGTTTTCTAAAAGAACTCTTAAAGGTATATACCAAGAGTTGGTGTATCCAATACCTGATCCGTCTTTGTGGGAAACACCTAACGATTTATAAGTCGTTAAACCACCGGCGTTGGTGAAACCACAACCTGGTAGACCAAAAGCTACGGACAGAATAAGATCATAGGGAGAGGAGCCCAAATATAACCGTTGTTCTAGGTGTGGTACAAAGGGACACAATCGGGACGCTTGTTATGTATTATTACAATCCCAATATTGTGTAAGTGTTTATATTCAGTTTGTTTACTATATGGTTTATATTATAACAGATGTAGATAAGTTGATTGCAATTTGCAGGGTACAAGTCAAGAACCAGTTTATAGGGAAACATCATCAACTTTACACGGGATGCACTTAGATGATATTATCATGTAATCTTTCTTTTCAATTTATGTATCCAGTCAACATTATGTAACCGGCCAAACTTTTCCATTACATTCCCAAAATTTTAGTTTTTAACTACAAGAATCAAATTATTACATGCATTTAGTCTCAGGATAATGTAGAAACTAATTCTAATAATATTAATTTAAACAACCTTATGAATAAAATAAAAGCGTGACATACGTTCACGATAAGCGAGGGCAGTCTGGATAGGATCCTCCACATCCAATGATATCCCGTGAGCCAAACGATACAGAAAAATACACACCCAAACACCACAATCACCAAACACCCCCCTGCTTAGGCACGTTTTCGGCATTTTCAAATGTAATGTTGTAAGTAGATTTGTCAATGCCTTTCTTAGCAAATACATCTAGTAGCTCTAAAACTTCAGGCAGTCGATCCTAAACATAGTATGGTTGACAAATGTCTTAACAGATTATCCCTAAGAATTATAAAATGTAAATTAAATACAATGATCAAGAAAATCTAACCTCTAAGCATGTCCTCATCTTGATATACCAAGGTCGACATTCCACATCAGAATTGTTGGCACTATCATAGAAAGTAACAACTCCCGATTTGATATCAAAAACTGCTAGAAAGTAATGTACTCCAGGTTCATTGATAGGCATAAATACCTGTATGGGTTAAAATTATTATTAAAAATCTAAACTTATTCAATAATAAACACTAATTAATTATAATACCGACCTTATCCACTTCAGTCCATGTAATAGGATAGTTCTCTCCATTAGCATACCAAAGTGGCATTGTTTTTTGAAGAAGCAGTTAAACAAAATAAACACTAACTATTGCCCAATTAGCATCCTGTGGACGTACATTCCACATGTACTCCACCCACAAGTCAATGTGCTATAAAAGAAACAAACAAAATACATAAAAAGTAAGAAAAATAACGCCTGCAAATACCTAAATCAAGTAGAGGTAGGAGAATAATTGATTAACTTACTTCATCCATTAGATATCCCTGCCTTGGAGGGTCTAAACAAACTAAAGACTCCCAAAATCGGCGATCCACACTAACTACTTTGGACCAAGGAAATCTACATAGAAGATTTCCAGGACCACCAAGAAACAAATCCAAATCATCGGATATCCAAATATGATCTATGCATTTGTTGATTCGGGTAAGATCCTAATTAAATGTGAAAACATATTAGAAAAATAGAATTCTAGGTAATAATATAAATTTTTGGTAATGAGAAATAGTTTTATACCTCAGTCCAAGGTTTAACACTTTTTAGTAATTCTGTCAAATCCGGTTCAACCAAACGATATGAGTCTTGTTTCTTTTAAAACTTGGCACATACTTGCAACCAACTACCGGATCTTACACCTACCATTTGTGATCTCTTTGTAGGTAAGCAACGAGCCATTGCTCGTTTCATATGAATATATGATCTGAGTTCATAATTGCGTATGACCTTTTCTTTTTTTCAGCGTCCAACCTTTCCTGCTGTGCTCGCGCCCTTTCTTCTTCTATCTTCCACAATTTTTGCTTTTCGGACCAAACCCTTTCCTCCTCAACAATTCTTCTGTCTTCTTCTAACAATAATCTTTCCTCGTCTTCCACCCGCATCCTAAATTCCTCTAAAAGAAGATACTCCTGTGGAACACAAATAAATTTATGACTTTATTACTCAAACTAGTCTTGGGTATCGTAGGCTATGTATGACTTACCTCGTCAATCTCATCTTGGGTATCAACATCTAACGGGGTCCCTAAACTGTAACCTACTGGCGACTCAAACAACTCAAGGTAAATTTTATTAAGTTCTTCACAAAAATCTGCCCCAAGATGAGAAAATTCATCACTAAACTCAAGCGTTTGAACAGTTGTACCATCTTTTATTTTTGCCATGATAACCTGCAAAGTTGATCATCTTTTTATACTAATGTATATGAAATTTAATTAAAATTATACTCGTGTAATTATAACATAAAACTAAACGAGCAGCTTAGTGAAGTTACTAGCTCAAGAAAATGGTCAAACGGGTCGAAAGTTACTAGCTCAAGAAAATGGTCAAACGGGTCGTAAATTATAGCCTCCTGAGAATTTTATTCAAAGGTAATTCCGTGGCAATCCAACCTGACCCAGCCTGTTCAAACTAGTACAAAAAATTACCCCTTTTCACCCTGTATACAGCAATCCAACCTAACCAGACAAATAGTATATACTCCATACCTGAATAATTGCCTCGAGTTTGAATGTACGAGAGTTTAACTCTTTAATCACACGATCTTTCACATTGCTTATGTTTCTCCTAACAGCGTTATTAGTCGGCTTAATGAGTATTTCAGAAATAGTATTACGTGTGCGCCTAGCTGAAAGCTTTTGTTGAAACGTATTGTTGGAACATATTTCAGAAATGTCGGGTTGTCTAGTAGGAGTCCTTGGAACGTATTGTTGAAAAAAAGCTATGTTAGTCGTCAACCAGTCAGTATGGTACTCGTCAACGGTTGGTCTAAGATCAAAAATTATCTTAGAATCCTGCAAATAAGTAAAAATGACGGGGTTAAAAAATTAAACTAAAAGTGACACAAGTGTTATCATTTTTGGAAAAATAAGTGAAAAAGTACATATTACCTTTGCAAATAGATTGCAAGAATCAGATCGTTTAAATAATGACTTCCTAGACCATCGTATACCTCTTGGTATAACTCCCGTATCTTTATTCCACCATTGGTTGCTCCTTTCAAAGGACTCCAGAATCCAAACCTTCAATTAACCAGATTCATTGCTTTAACAATGATAATCATAATTTATACAATCATCATATGGATAAAATTTACATCAAAATTACCTTGAATGCCCAAACAAACCCAGCGACTGTATAGGTAGGAACATAGTTGCGCGATTTATGCAATCCTTCAAGGTGCTCATTCTTATGCTTAGAAACTACATTCATAATTCATCATACAAACGCATCCAAATATGCTCTCCCCATGGAAAGGCGTTCCATGATTCTAAACTATCAGCCAGCCTCAAAGGGAGTCGTCAATTTCTTTAACGAACAACTGAACCATAAATATTACCTCTAAGCACAACAATAGGTAGAGTCTAACGGCGTCTAAGTCACTTAGCTTGTTAAAGTACTCTTCATCCTCAATAACAGAAAACACATCTAAATTTGTTATCGGAACGCCAACCTTATTCGGGAATACTCTAGTTCTAAATTCCATTTCTCCCGTAGAATACAACGAAAAACTAACTGTTCCATACCGAAAACCAGTGATAAGAGAAAACTCCCGCCGACCAAAATGTAGGCCGCATCCATTGACATAATATGTTAACGACATATCATAGCGAGAATCATTTACACGACATTGTTTTTTCAGCATTTAATCAATCATGTGTGGTCATGATCAAAAAACATAATATCTAACCAACTGCCGAAACAAGTTTCCCTAAACAACTTCCTTCGTTTGTTGTCCAATTTGTCTTTGATCAACTTCAAATAGTACAATTTGCTTGTTATAGTAACTTTGCCCTCGTATTCCTAAAAACATTTATATAAACTAATCATATAACTATATAAGTCACATAAGTTGAAATAGTATATGGTTTTGGTCATAGTATTTGATTTTTGATTATCCTGCTTATTTCATAAGCTGAGATGCTTATTTCATATAAAGCAATCCCAAACACACCCATTAACTTTTTTGCAATAACAAAATAACAGCACAGGATCAAATACTAAGACCAGAACAAAATAATCCATGAAAAAATCAATAAAGAAATAAAACTTTTGATTTTTGATCATAGTATATGGTTTTGGTCATACTATTTGATTTTTGATTTTTTTAATTTTCAAAATCATCAGATATTTTTTTGATTTTTAAGTTCATTAGCTGAGCTGCTGCTTATTTCATAAGCTGAGATGCTTATTTCATATAAAGCAATCCCAAACACACCCATTAATATAAAGCAATCCCAAACAGCCCCATTAACTTTTTTTCCAATAACAAAATAACAATTGAGGATCAAATACTAAGACCAGAACCAAATAATCCATGAAAAAATTCAATAAAGAAATAAAACTTTTGGAAATTAAATGACTAATTGATCGGATGACCTTAGCCAACATCAGGGTGGACATTTCTGAAAATGGCTGAGAATGGCTATGAAAATGACTAATTCACCATCAACAATCAACACCAATGGCTGAAAATGGCTGTGAAAGAGGGTTGATTGTGATAGAGGTTTGATTTTGAAAATGGCGGTTTTGTGTTTTGTTTAGTGTTTACAAATAATAAAACATTGAAAACTGGGTTGTGTATATCCTATTATGTTTTGTTTAAGTGTTTTGTTTAGTGTTTTGGGTATGTAATGTTTTTTTTTTCATTTCTTAAAATAAAATATGAGAAATTATTTATACTTTTTATAAACAATTTTTTATTAACTTTGTTTTCTTTTTTTAAATTAGAAAAATTATTTATTTATTTTATACTTTATATAAACAAATTATTTATCTACTTTTTAAAAAAATGTTAAAGTTTTAAAAATAGATATTTTTAAAAAAAGTTAAATTTTTTAGTTTATTATCAAATTAATAATTGAATTTAATAATTATTTTTTTAATAATTAAATAATATTTTAAAAAGGAATTGTTTATACTTTTTAGAAAAAAAAAATTATTAATTTTTTTTCTTTTTTTTTAATTATAAAAATTAGATTATTTATTTTTAAATTTAATAATATATAAAAGTTGCATAAAACGTAAATAAAGGTTGCATAATATGTTACTTACACATATCTACCTTTACACATTAATCAATGGTACTTTTTATTATTTTCTAATATATAATAGTTGCATAAAAAGTAAATAAAAGTTGCATAATATGTTACTTACACATACCTACTTTTACACTTAAATTCATGGTACCTTTTAATATATAAAATTTGCATAAAAAGTATAAAAAGTGTGTTCATAGATTTTGGCAAAAAGTGTCTTACACAAAGGTCACATCATTGTCTACAAATAGTACAAGTTGCATAAAAATATAATATAAAATAAGTAAATAAAAACATTTTATTAAAAGTTGTTTTTTTGAAAAAAAAATATTTTTTTTATTAAAGTTGCATAAAAGACATAAAGGTTGCATAGGAGACAAGACCTTACACACATGTACTTTTTTATGACACATTCTGACATGTGTCATAAGGAATAAAAGTACACTTTTCAGCTTTTTACCCAAGTTGCATAAGTTGCATAGGTTGCATAGGTTGCATAAGACATTTTGGGAATTTTTCATTTGGTAGGGACATTTAGGGAAATGAAGTTGCACCTTGGGGCATTTCAAGAATTTTCCCTAATAAATAATTATACGGCTAGACACATGTGATCCTATGGGGTGACACACATATAGTATCATTTTAATATATCGTGTTTATCGTATTTACGATATATTTATAACCTTCGCAAATCGAGATAACCATTTGGAGTTTTAATTACTAAGTATAGACTTAGTAATAATAATATGATATTGAACTAAATCATAAAGTCCATTGAATGCCTTAATTGCCGAATCAATTTGCTATTATGGTGATACGTTTTATGTAAATAATATAAATAATATAAGGTAGGCTAATATAAATAATATAAATTGCTGTGTCGAGGGTTTATGTAAATAAATTTCAAAGTTCTTCCTTTGTCTCTCTCGATACACATGTACAAGTACATAACTCAAACTTGAGTTTTACAGTTTAAGAGCCATGTCTTCATTGGCATGCATATGGTTTACAGTATTTGAAATGTGAGTCATGCATCGCTGGTGAATGTGGAATATTGGTTATAAAGGTTGTACGAACGATAAGGCCATTTTACCTCGTTTTCTATCGACGTGTTGTTTTTTTAGCATTTCAGTAGTAGACACTATAAGGCCGTTCTAACATTGTCTTAATTTACATATACATGTACATTGATTTCATGGCTTCAAGATTGTGAGCTATGAGCTCAAAAGGGATTTGTTTTTCAGCCTGAAGATTGTAAATCTGTAGTTTTGATGACATAAGACTATAAAAATAGTCAGTTAACATAATATTTGTACTCTACCAGCAGTTAATAACAAATTACCTAACATTGACCAAAAAAGTTGATTCAGGTCAATGGGCCACATGACCTCCCAATTTGTTACCTACTTTGTATTCTTTGATACATGTGATAAATAATTAGTGTCGATTGCAGCAAGAAAGATTGGAGAAGGAATCAGAGATAAAGAGAGTGAGGGAACAAATACTACAAGAATACCCAATTGGATCTAGTTGCATTGTAAAAAATGGTGACCATGACGACGTTTTTTCGGGATGTCATTAGAAGCATTTGTTTTCTGGCAATCAATGGATAAATTTCATGTCTGTATCTCTCTTCATCAAGACGAAAAGGTCTTCTTTCTCATATTAAAATAGCCATCTTCTTCATTACTCTTTTAAAATTCATCCAGATCCAATTCAATTGTAAATTCAGGGCTTATAAAAACCCCCAAATTATTAGCTTTGTTTTATAAACTTGGGTTTAGTGATTACTGTGCATAAGCAAGATATGAACTTTATGGGATTGTTTATGTTTAAGACTTCTTACTAGGCTGCGTTTAGTTGATAAGAGAACACCCTTGTTTGATAGGAAATTAGAGATTGCGTTCAGATCAACATTTACTAGGCTGCGTTTAGTTAATTGAGAACACCCTATATCAACAAAATATCTCCGGTGGGCCCATGGGTTTTTCAGAGGTGGGTACGAACTGATCCAAAGCTTTTTTACCAACGGGTTTTTTAATAATGTGTTTTGTACCAAAGGGATTTGGCTTGGTTGGTACCAACCTCCGAAAAACTTATAGGATCATCACTCAGAGATTTTATGGATAAAGGGTCATTGTTTTGAGTCTTGGTCCTTCTAGGCCATAAAAGTTGCCGGAGCTATTCTTTGTGGCGTGGACAATGGTTGCGGCCAAAAGGCACCTAGGTCCTGCCAATCTACACCTTTTTGTGGAAGAATGTGTTTTGTAATATCCCTTGGAATGCAAATTTTGTATAGAGAAATTGATAGGAAAATTTAATTTGAACTCACTCTCCGGTGTTCTAAACTCACCCTAAGCATTTCAGGATATAGTGTTTGGTGTTTTTGCTTATGGTGTGAAAAAATGCAGTTAGACCAATGATTTAAAGCTTATAAGAAGTGTTTGTTATATTCAAACACCCCAAACTGCTTATTGGTTAATAAAAAAAGTAAAAGCAGAGAGTTTCTAACAACTCACACTGGATACCTTAAAATCTTAAATAGTGACAATTTGTCAAATCCTAAGTAGTTGATTATCTGATTAGCATTACTTCGAGATTTGTCAAATCCTAAGCAGTTGATTATCCTAACCAGAGTGGGCTAGGTTAGTTTTCTAATTTCCCTTGGAATGCAAATTTCAGGATATCACTAGTTAGAAGCTTTTGTTTTCTGTCAATCAATCGATAAAGTTCGTGTCTGGATTGCTCGTCATCAACACCAAAAAGTAAGTAATAGCAGCTCCATCTTTTTTTAGAGATTATGCTTAATTAACAATATTATTAACTGTTTAACAGTTGTTTCAAAATTTTATCTTACTCAGTCATTTTTTTGAATTGTATGTACCATCGTTAGGATATCAGTAACAATAAAGTGTAATATGTAATAAAGTCTTAAATGAAAGTAAAAGCTAAACGCACCCTTTATTAAGGTGTTTCACATACAAGCAGGGACTGAAGCGGGGTGTCCTGGGCCGTTAATTTTTGTGGCGTAGTGTTAGTTTTGTTAAAAACCCTCGATTTTTGTAAAATGCACCCGCTCCCTTTTTTTGGTTATATTATGTTTTAGTTTACTATAAGTGCACCCGGTTCTTTTGTGTCCTAGTTCCTGCCTGCATAGAAGCGTATAAACAAATTTCGAAAGGTAAACGCGACTAGTTTCTAAGCAATAACCATTATATTCTAAACACTAATTAGCCCGTGTTTGGCAAAACTAGCTAGATGTTAACTAAGTAGTTGTTTGTTTGCCATATTTGTATCAATAGCGATAAAGTGTAAAATTACAGTAATAAGTCAGATCCAGAAAGTAAACGTGTCTAGTTGCCAAACAAACACTATTTATTAGCAGTAACTATTTATTTTATTGTTGCCATTGCTGGTGTATTGGTTGATCGATGATAGTGTATGGTGTCTTGAAGATGGGAACATTACGTTTCTAGTTTCATAGAAAATAAGCATGTCCCAAATTGATTTATCTAATTACCTGATTAATACGAAATTTCCATCACTTAAACAGTTGATGTGGTGAATCGCTTTCAAATAGCAATGCCGCACACCCCTTAGCTGTACAGTATCTGGCTGGAATCGCTTTCTCATAAAATCACGTGTTCACAGGCATTCATACAGTTTTTACTATCTGAATTTGAATATTTTATCAAATAGGATGCCAGTTACCTGACTAGCCAGTTAAGTAGACTTACACAAAAGTCACTACAAGAAAAAGGTCTTTTAATGACAGACAAAAAGTGTGGGTAAATGTCCAAAAAAGTGTCACTAAAAGACTTTTTTTTCACCTACAGTTATAAAATGTGTGAGTTAAAGTCCTGCTGGTAAAAGCATATAGTGACACCCTATTCTGACACTTAAAAGTGTCAGGACAAGTTGAAACTATTTCTTACACACACAATGTGACATTATAAGTTGAAACTATGCCCTGCTATGAAAATGCTATTTCGCAAAATATTCTATTCTAATTAGCACGGAAAAAATAATAATTAATAACAAAAAAATCAAGAGTCAAATATATTTATTATTTAAACCACATCTCGATACCAAACCACAAACAAGAAACGAACTTTAACAAGTATGATTATCACAATTCATTGAAATACAAGTGAGTTTAAACAAGAAAAAACTGGGCATGTGCTCGGGCTTCACAATCCTCACGCTGCTTTAAATTTCATCGGTTCCTGTAAACAATAGACAGACAACATGAATCTATACTTCCAGTAACAAATTTGCCTCAGGAATATCTATAGAAGTATCTCCAACCTATAAGAAACGAAAAAGCAGTGATTTAACCATTCAAGAGCCATAAAACATACATATGATCTACAACGGCATTTTAGGGAACATACCTTTGAAAGGAACACAGTGTTAACATCCTTTATGGTTTTGAAAGCTTTCAATATCTTTGTCCTTTCGATAATACTGCACAAGACATATAGCGTCCTCATTTGGACACATGCAGAGTAAAAGCTTGCTTTAAAATCTGTAAGCAAGAATGGACCTTGTTTCACCATAAATCATTGGTTTGTTTAGCTTCTTTGCAAATTTTTCGAGTGCAAAAATATTGTCCGAAAAAATGATTATCTTATCCCCACGCTCCTGTTCATGGTAATGGATAAGAAATTCACAAGCTCTAAACTTGTTCGGGTTCATCACACACAATGCCTGCAATTTACAGCAAAACATACACAGTTATCAGTTGAATAATATAGCTCCCTGAATACTTAGAAAGCTAGCTTAGAAGATTACAACAAAACATTTTAAACAATCATACCTTTTTCTAGTTATAACTTTTTGTCGTTAGATACTCAGCATAAAACTCTTTTGTCATTGGACAGCGCACTTCAGCACATTGTACATTGGCAATATACCCTCCTTTTAATTTGCCTCGTACAGTTTAGGACCAATAAGAAAATTTAAATCCGTGATCTTTTTCATCCTCCCTAACAAGTGTAGCTGCAAAAATAATCTTATCCTCAGAAATGACGTCATAAATTTATACATACATTCAGGTATTCTTAAAACTTAAGTGCATACCACTAAGCCCAAGCTTGCAGTGGGATTTAGCAACACTAATAACTTTGCGAAACGTGGATGCAGGAACCACATGCACCTGAACAAGTAACACAATTAAGAAGGCCTATTTTCAGAATATTAAGATGAAATGATGTTTTTACCTTGTCCATGAGTAGCAAACCCCATTCTCTATTTCTTATCTCCTCGATGATCTTTTCAGACTCTTGAGATCGCTTACCATCAGAAGCAAGCATGCTATAAGTGGTTACGACAACTCCAGCATTCCCATAAAACATTTTTTGCTATCAGATGTAAACTGAGAAATACGTCCATCAGGAATGGTTGACCACAGCTTGAACTGATAAGCCCACTGATCCACTGACACAGCATTTGTTGCCAGACAAAGACAACTTTTCTTTATTTGACAGGCTGCAGAAACACCCACTAAAGACTTTCCAGCACCACAAGGTAACACAATGATGCCAGACCTTGCTCTACCTGCAAAAAAGGGGAATGGGTCAAATGGGTCAAACTGTTCAAACTGGTTAAGTTTCTCCCACAGGCTATTTTAATGCATCCATCATAAATCATTCACATTCCAATACTCCATTCTCTTAGTTAAATCGTCAAATAGGTATATATCATAGATCACACTACCCTCCCATTTCCTTTGTTCAGTGACAAAGTCTACTTAGCAAGAAGTTTAACTAAATACTGTCACGTCATATATGTATCTCAGCTTTCGCAAATGCAACGTGAATCTCGATATTCAGTAGACAGACAACGTGAATCTATACTTCCAGTAACAAACAGCAAAACATGTATTCTTACCAAATCAGACAGAGCTACAGAAAATTGACATATCCACTTTGTGTGTTTATGCTTCCACTAATGAAATGCCTTATTACGCATCATTACACACACTGATCATGATCCACGCATTACAAACACAAATTACTATTCACGTGTAACAAACAATTCGAACCAGTACAGCTAAATTTTTCATGCGTATACAGATCATAACAGGTAACATCTCAAAACAAACAGCTAAATAATGAATGTCCTATTAATCAAACATAATAACACATATCATGCCTCATTACAAACCAAACCGACCTACTACAATTAACTTGATCATATGCATAAGTAAGATGTATGCCAGATCACCAGAAACTGCACTGACGATAACACATATCTTCTAGTAACAAAGAAAACATCAATAATCTTTAGATCAAACAGAATTACAAAAACTAAACAGTCATCAATTGCACGAATCACTCATCATCACGATAACAGATCACTAGAAACTCTTCTGCCAATTACTCATAACATCTAACATCAAACCAAACATAATTCCAGCAAACAAAAATAAAGATCACGATATCCAGCACATCACCAGAAAACTATACGATAAACACTTATCAAAACTACACGCTTATCAAAACCACAACTCATTCATCACAAACACACACACACACACACCGATTATTACGATTTATTTGATCATATATCAAACGCTTATCTCTGCTTCTAACAGAATCATAAATCTCTATTTCTAACAGAATCATAAAAACTACAGAATCATAAAAACTAAACACTCAACAGTTTCACAAATCATTAATCATCACAAAAACATATTAAAAAAATGAAGCTACGCTTACGTCATCAAATCAGCCACCGGAATCTGTACGGATTAACTCTTATTCAGATAGATTTAAACATATTAAAAAAATGAAGCTACGCTTACGTCATCAAACGCCTTGTTTTTAACTGCCTTTTTCTATTAGGACATGATTTGCTTGTGAATGTCAAACTTTTTTAAGGGGAGAATTACTAAACTAACAAAGTCACTTTAGTAAGGGGAGTATAGTTAGGACTAATGACTAAAGCACGATATGAATGTGTCTGTGTCACAGTTTGCATATCTGTTCATATAGATCCTTGCAAAAATAGTTTCACATCATAATTCCAACCCTAACAACAACTCTATCGGTTTTGTTACTCGGTTTAGATAGTAACCGTGTCATTTGCTGGCTAAAATTTCCTAAAAAATCAAACAATACTAAGCTTCCAACGATCAAAGCATATCTTTACATAGATCTAACCATCTAACTATCTAACGCATACAATACAATCCACATCAACAATCTAGCCTTAATCAATCACGCATACAAAATAATATGGCAGCAAGTGAAAGAATGTTGCAGCACAACACGAATTCCTTTCTGTTGTCCCGACCAATGACTAAAGAGCATAGTTTACATATCTGTTCAACAGCTCTATCGGATTCTGTTACTCGGTTTAGATAGTAACTGTGTCATTTGCTGGCTAAAATTTCCTAAAAAATCAAACAATACTAACCTCCCAACGATCAAACGCATATCATCACATACACGACACACAGATCTAACCATCTAACTATCTAACGCATACAAAACAATCCACATTAACACAGCTCAAAACCGAAAGAAAAAAACAATCGAAATCCTTACAAGATAAGATAGAGCAACATGATTTGTTTGTCAGTTCTACGGAGGCATCCTCACAAGTGCCTCATGGTTAATGGTAATATATAGCTTAGTTACAATTATTTATTTACTACGGAGTAGTGGTTAGCAAGTCACTGATTATCAGATATTTAAGGTGGATTAGACCGATAAACCGAACCCAATTGTCCCTATCTAATCTCTTATCTAATCCACATCAACAATCTAGCCTCTCAACGACTTTAGTGAACCATATAACAGCTTATATTAAATCATATAGCAGTAGCTAAGTTTTTCAGTGAGCTATATCAAGTATTTGATTTCATCGTTTCACCGCTAACGGTTATGAATACAATCCTTAGGCTCAAAATCATTTCGAAACAATTATCAACACATCAACTAATCAAACTACGATTCATAAAAATGAATAAAAATAAGCATCAAAATCATTTCGAAACAATTATCAACACATCAAACAACTAATCAAACTACGATTCCTCAAGTAATCAAACAACTAATTCGAAGACTTACTTAAGCTAATAAAGTGTTGAATCCTTATCAGTTTTATAAGCTAATAAAACTACCTCTATAAAATAATTAATAATCCCTATCTAATCACAAATAAGTTACCTCTATAAAATAATTAATAAGCTAAAAAGTTCACAAATAAGTTTTAATAAGCTACCTTTAAGCTGAGCGACAAGAATAAGCACAGATCGAACACCAAATCGAACACGAATCGAACACCGGATCGAACCGTCGAACACCAAATCGATCACGAAATCGAACACCAAATTGATCACGAAATCGAACACCAAATCGATCACGAAATCGAACGATTTGAAGGCTAATAATAGTGTGTTTTAAACGATTGGAACCGTCGCACACCAATTGTAACTTAAAAAGTGTGTTAGAATCAGTACGATTGGGGAAACGATTGGAACCTAGCTCATTTTGGATATTGGGGAAACGGTTTATATAAAGGTAGCTTATTAAAACTTATTTGTGAACTTTTGAGCTTATTAATTATTTTTTTAGGTAAGGAAGGGTACGATTGGGGAAACGGTTTACATAAACTTTACTTTTACTTCTTTTTTTCAATTTTATTTTTTTAATTCTGATTTTTACATGAAAGTCTAATTTTGTTTATTATTTTGGTTTTTTATTTGTGTTTAATTTTATTTTTTTAATTTAAGTTAAAATTTAGGATCGATTTTGAAATATTTAAAAAATATGAAAAAATTATATAAATTTGACCGGTCTTTGGTGGAACTTTTTTCTCGTGTTTGATCGTCGGTCCGATTTAATTTAATTTTACCAATGTGTTTGGTACGGTTTAGTTTTTTGATATGTTTGCTTAAGGCATGTGCGTTAGACTGAACCCGATCGAACCAAATTGGACCGATAATCAAACATGAACTAAAGTTTCGATCAAAGACCAACGAAAATCGAAATCGAACCTTAAAAATCAGATTGGGTTAAGAGTGATTTAGTCCAAAACCTCGACTCGAGAACTAAACCAAATTTTTTTGGTCTCTTTCCATTGTTCGATCGATATTGAGTAAGACCAGACCGTATCAAAACCGAAAATCATCTATTAAGTAAAGTGTAAACAGAAGACCAGACTGAAATCGGTTAGGTCAAGTTCGAGCCCGAGGTGATTTATTTATTGGAGTCAGTCCGTGGTCCGAAATGTTTAACTCTAGCCAGTACTCTCTATGGATAGCAAGTACATAAAAAAGACTTTCGCTCACACTTTTTATAAAGTGTAGGTGAAAGTTAGACTTTCGCTCACACTTTTTATTAAGTGTAGGTGAAAGTTAGACTTTCACTCACACTTTTTATTAAGTGTAGGTGAAAGTTGAACTTTCGCTCACACTTTTTATTAGGTGTAGGTGAAAGTTGGACTTTCGCTCACACTTTTTATAAAGTGTAGGTGAAAGTTAGACTTTCGCTCACACCTTTTATTAAGTGTAGGTGAAAGTTGGACTTTCGCTCACACTTTTTATTAAGTGTAGGTGAAAGTTGGACTTTCGCTCACACTTTTTATTAAGTGTAGGTGAAAGTTGGACTTTCGCTCACACTTTTTATTAAGTGTAGGTGAAAGTTGGACTTTTACTTATATTTTGGTTAAAAGTGTAAGTGAATATACACTTTTACTTACACTTATTTTTATGTGTCATTAAAAAATGTGTCACTATATGCCCTTTTTTTTGTAGTGAGTGAATATCATTATAAAGGTTATTGTACACGTTGTTCCGTATTTTCTTACGCTTAACGGATTAAGCAGATAAGTAGCTTCAAAATAAGCATTTGAAGAATAATTTTTTTTTCTGCTGCAAATCCCACATCAACCGTGACATGGAGAGGCGCTGAGTTCATAAGTAGTTCGCGCCCTACAACGCCTTTTGGGACCAATAGTTAGGGTAATAGCATAAGAACTCTGCAGTTAGGATTGGTTAGTACCGGGTTGGGTTGGGGGAAGTTCTCACATGCTCCCCAAAAAAAAAAACGTTGTTGTGGTCATTGTAGGCGGGGTGTTAACACTTATGTTGCTAAAAACGCAATAAGACTGCTGAATAATGAATAATTGTTTAGAATTTGTCAATCCTATCCATTATTAACTTGAAATTAAGCACTACTTTAGGTAATAGGCAATTTAACACTACTTTGTATTAGTTTGTCTTATTGCTGAATATCAATAGTTTTGATTGCCTATTGAGCTTCCGTATTTGAATTGCTGATTAAGGATTACAGTTACTGTGAATGCAGTTTTCGGTTTGACAATCATACAATGGATGGAGCGTTTGTTTTCTAGAAATCAATGGATACAGTTCATCTTTTTATTTGGATTAACTTATCTCATAAGACCACTCATTTTTAAGCCTATATGTGGCTCATGAGCTTATCTGTTTTTCGGCTTATATTTCATAAGTCTCGGTTTCCCTCTTTATTTTGAGACTTGTGGGCTTATAGAATCTTATATAAGCCCACAAGTCTCAAAATAAGCCTGATAAAAGGGGTTTGTGAAATATAAGCCCTAAACAATAAGCTCAAAAGCCCACATATAAGCTTAAACAAACACCCCCTAAGTAGAACCAGAATTTAGCTTAGAAAAAATCATTTCAGGATGAGATTTTGGTTTGTTTGCTTATGATGTAAAATAAATGTGATAAGACGCTGAAATTGGTTACAAGTTGGCAGTCATATCCTTTTTAACCGAAAATATAATCATTGCATCTGGGAAAAGCAGATGATTATGAGGGTGTTTGTTTTCTGTTTTAATGGACTTATGAGCTTATTGAAATTTCGAGAAGATCATAAGCCATTAAATAATAAGATACGCAGAAGCAGTTTTCTTTTTGCAAACACTTCAATCTGTAGTATATCTGCTAAGAAAAATAGATAAGCTGCAAAGAAATAAGCAGTAGCTAATAATGAGATTCATTTGAGGTTATTGTACTTGTGAAAGGGTGTTTTTGATTGTTTTTGCTTTTGCTTATAAGCAGATAAGTAGCTTAGAGATAAGTATTTCAGGAGATAGTTTTTGATTGCTTGTACTTGTAAAAGGGTGTAAAGTAATGCAATTAGACTGCGAAATTGAACAATTAGCTAGTTAAGAGAGTAATATCATAATCAAATAAGCAGGTCACTAGTGGCTTTTTCTTAATGCTAAAATAAGTAGATAAGCATAAGCAGTTTGTATTATCTAATTCAAGGTTGTAAATATCGGTCGGCGGGGTCTCGGCGGCCGACCACCGCCAAGCGATATATCGTTTGGAAGGCGATATATCGGTTTCTCGGCGGTTACCATATATCGTGGCGGTGGACCACCGCCAGGCGATATATGACCGATATATCGGCTGCCACGACCGAAACTTACAACACTGATCTAATTACTTCGAACTGTTAATCTGCAGAAAAAAAACAGGCAATCTGAAACACCCTTTAATTATCTTAAATAGTCGGAAGTTTTCAAATAACTAAACAGTTGATAATATTGTATGATTATTAGATCTTAAATAGCTGCAATGCTGTAGCTGGTTATCTCTTATTGAATTTGCTATGCTAAACACATCCTTAATTCTTGATTAGCTCGAAAAATAGGTCATAGTTTTGGTTAGGCGAATATTTTGTCTAAGTGCTAAATATCGATGAATGAAATGTGGAGCTCAGTGTTTCAACAAAGGATTAAGGATATAAATTGGTACGAATGTAGTTTACAATTTTTGTCTGTTTTCTACTATAATCCAGTGTACTGGAGGGCAGTCGGTTCAAAATGTTATAGGAATGTGCTGCCTGTTTCAGCTTCAAACCAAAATCTAGGTACTTGCAAACAGTTTGTAAGTAAAATTGATAAGACTTTGGCTGTGTTTGGAAATACTAGAACGTGGTTGGTTTAAGGGTATGAGTTCTATAGTTCCTTGTTCCCCCTTGCTATCAAAGTCACCCTTATGTATTTGGGACTGCAAATCAAACACCACCCGAATTAGGTCTAGGTAGGTTACTACAAATAAGTAATTGCTGTGTCTATGGTTTAAGTAAATAATTTCAAAGTGAGTCATGCATTGTGCTCGTTTTTTAAGCATTTCACTAGTAGACACTATAAGATCGTTCAAAACATTGTCTTAACTTACTATATATGTACACGAAAAAATTTATGACAAATTTTACTTAAAACACAGTCACTACTTTTTGGTTAGAATAAGAGCACAAGGAGTCATCACTCCAAGTGACTCCTTTTTGGGGGTGCCACGTCAGCGAAACTCACTCACTCACTCACATGAAAAAATCAGGGGAGTCATCACTCCAAGTGACTCCCTTTTGTGGGTCCCACTTTTTTTTTATTTCTCACATTTTCAAATTAAATTAATTCATTTCATAAATATTACAATCCTAAAAAAATAGAAAAATACAACTTCGAATAAAAAACGAAAAAAACGAATAAATTACGAAAAAAACTACTAGTTGGAGGAGTATTCGGAATCTTGGTATTGATTGGTATTCGGCATTTTTGCGCGTAGACGAGCCTTGATTTCTTCTTTTTTTTGTTGGTTCGGTTTCGGGTGGTGGAATTGAGCTTGTAGATTGGAGTGATAGGCGTCTTTGGGTGGTATAGGGTTGATATTCTTCTTGTTGCTTTTGTAGAAAAGCTTGATCTTCGGGAGTCATCGGACCTTGGGTAGGAAATCCGGGGAATTGCGAATTGGACGTAGTTCCGTCACCGGCACCCATGTTGGATTGAAGGAGCTGGGTGAATCCGAACCAATTTTCGCCGGCCATTTTGTGTTTGTAAATGAATGAGAGATTATTTGAATGAGAGAATGATTTGTGTTTGTGAATGGTTGTGTGTAAAAAATGATATAGGAAATGTAGTATATATAGAGTTTAAAATTGAAAAAAAAATGTTTTTTTTAAATCAAATATAGCCGCTGGGCAATTAATACAAATTTTTTTTTTATAAATATTCTAGCCGTTGGGCATTAAAAACAAAAAAAAAACTTTTTTTTTCAAAATAAACGGCTACTAGCCGTTAGTTTTTAAAAAATTTCAAATTTTTTTATTTTTCTTTTACATGTCTCACGCCAAGTGGGTTGACCCACGCCTGTGGCTCACGCCGTGGGTTTTTGGGTTTGATGACAGTCATCACGCGAGTCGCGCCGCGGGTTTGGCACCCCACGGCGCCATGACTCCTTTCCCTCTAAGTCATGGCTTCCTGATCTTCCTTTACTGGTAAGAAAGTTGACAAAACGATGACATCCTCAAAAGGATACACATTTTGAGTTACGAGGTCAAAAGGGACTTGTTTCTCAGCCTCAAGTTTTGAATCTTTAAGTTTGATGACATAAGACTATAAAATACGTAGTAGTCAGTTTAACATAATATTTGTATTGTACTAGCAGTTTATAACAAATTATTTAACTTTGATCAAATTAGTGGTCTTGAATTTTTTTCCGTCTTATTTTGTAGTCTCGATACTGTATCGAACTAGATTTGGGTAACGAGATACGATTCCGGGTAAGGTTTTGAGATTCGGATCAAAATGGTGATACCTAAATTTTAAGGAGGGTAGTGTTAAAAGTGTGAAAATATGTAAAAAGATAAGTGTGAAAAAGGGGATAAATGCAAATGACATTAAAAGGTAGTCATCTTCTTCATTACAGCAAACCAAACCATGAAACCATATCTTCTTCACCATTACAAACAATGGGCGAAAAGCAAGACATCCAATTTAATTATCAATTTGGGCTTATTAAATCGAATTATGAGAAAGCCCAAATTGGATCCTTAAATTGAATTGTAAAACAAAGAATGGTGAACATCAATGGATTAAGTTCATGTCTCGATCGCTCTTTTATATAACATAAAATAATCAGAAAGAAACGCAGATTATGGGGATGTTTCTTTTCTCTTTTTAATGCCCTCCAACAGCTAATTACCACATAAGCCCATTAAATAAGCTGATGATATGCAGAAGCCGGTTGCTTTATGCAACTAATTCAAATATCTGCTAACAAAATTAGATAAGCTGGAAGATATAAGCTGTGGCTAATAATGTGATTTATAGCCGTTATTATACTTGTAAGAGGGTTTTTTTTTATTGCTTATGCTTTTGCTTATACGCAGATAAGTAGCTTAGAGATATAATTTTTAGTTTATTCAACACGTGGTGTAAAGTTACTTCATTTAGACTGCATAATTGAACACGTGGTTAGAGATTATTGTGCATATGTAAGATGCTGTTTGGGATTGCTTATGGTTAACAAATAGGACTTATTGCTTGAAAAATTTATCTTACTTTGTAAACTTTTTTATTTGTTTTGACTTTGCTAAAACTTGATCTTTTAAACTGAACCAGGCAGGACTTTACTTATTACTAATATACAAAAGATGTTTACTAAAGCGACGCTAACCACTGGCATCCATTTACATATACATGTACATTCGTTTCATATACAGATCCAATTCAATTGTAAAGTCAGGGCTTATAAAAACCCCTAAATTATCACAAAACTCAAATTGGATTGTAAAACATGACGATTTTTTTTTCAACTAATTAGGCGCTTTTGTGTTCTGGCAGTCAATGGATAAGGTTCATGTCTGGATCAATGTTTTCAGACCCGGGTCGACCCGGCCGGGTCAACCGGTTGAACCGGTTCCGGCCAAAAAAACGGGTCATATTGACCCGGGTTTCATATTTTCGAAACCCGGCTTGACCCGGCGGGTTTGGGGTGACCCGGGTCAACCCGGTTCTCAAAACCCGGCCGGGTTTCGAATTTTTCGGTTTTTTTTTTGAAAAAAAAAATTTAATTTTACGTATTTGCGACGAAATTTTATTTTTACATATTATATTGATTGGTAAACAATTTTATTTTCAATATACGTAAGTTTTTATGGTTTTTATAAGTATAATTTTGTTAATTATTAAAAAGATAATTTTTTTTTTTTTAGAAAACCGGGTTAACCCGGGTTGACCCGGTTCGACCCGGGTTGACCCGGACCCGGCGACTCGACCGGGTCGATCTAAGACCCGGGTTTTAAAACATTGGTCTGGATCGCTCTCCATCAAGACGAAAAGTAAGTAGCAGCACCTCCATCTTTTAATTTTATATGAATTTTAAGTTTCCATTGAAAAATTTATTAGCTTTGTTTTATAAACTTGGGTTTAATGATTATTGTGCATATGTATGTAAGAGGGTGTAAGAATTACTAGGCTGCGTTTAGTTGGTAGAGAACACCCTTGTTTGATAGGGAATTAGAGATTGCGTTCAGATCAAGATTTACTAGGCTGCGTTTAGTTGATTTTTTTTGAACTTGCGTTTAGTTGATTGAGAACACCCTTTATCCACAAAATCTCTCCGGTGGGCCCATGGGTTTTTCAGAGGTAGGTACGAACTGACCCAAAGCTTTTTTACCAAAGGGGTTTTTAATAATGTGTTTTGTACCAAAGGGCTTTGGCTTGGTTGGTACCCCGCCTCCGAAAAGCTTATAGGACCACCACTGAGATTTTGTGGATAAAGCGCCATGGGCTTGAGACTTGATCCCTCTGGGCCGAATAAATAGTTGCCGGAGCGATTCTTTCTCGGGTGGACATCGGCTGGGGACAAAAGGCACCGGGGGTCAGGGTGTTCCCGCCAATCTACACCTTTTTGTGGAAGAATGTGTTTTGTAATATCCCTTGGAATGCAAATTTTGTGTAGAGAAATTGATAGGAAAATTTAATTTGAATGCACTCTCATGTGTTCTAAACTCACCCACCCTAAGCATTTCATTATAAGGGTGTAAACGAGACGACACAACTTGTAAGTTACTCGAGATCGACTTGTAAACTACTCGAAATCGACTCGATCTAAACGAGTCGAGCTCGAGCTGCTCGAGTATATATTCGAGTCGAGATCAAGCTCCAAAATACTCGGCCAGTAAAGCTCGCGAGCCTTATCGGGCTTCAATTAAGAGCATTTGTTTTCTGGCAATTAATCAATGGATAAAGTTGATGTTTGGATCGCCTTTCATCAACACCAAAAAGTAAGTAACTGCACCTCCATCTTTTTATTTGTATTACATTATGTTTAATAAGCTCAATCATTTAGTTTACATTATGTTTTGGTAAATCACAAAAAAAAGTACATGGATCAAGAAAATATTAACCTTAGATCAATATAACTGAAGGTAAAATGGAAATTTAGAACGGGCAATGTTTTATAAGCCTAACCCTCTTAAAAAGCCGCTTACAAAACCCCTTTATATAAGTCCATAAGCCCACTCATGTTTAAGCTTATATGTGGCTTATCAGCTTATCTGTTTTTCGGCTTATATTTCATAAGCCTCAATTTCCCTCCTTATTTTCAGACTTGTGGGCTTAAATAATTTAATATAATCTTATATAAGCCTGTAAGTCTCAAAATAAGCCAGAAAAATGGGGCTTATGAAATATAAGCTGAAAAACAAATAAGCTCAAAAGCCCACATATAAGTAGAACCAGATTTTAGCTTAGGAAAAAGCATTTCAAGAATAGTGTTTTGTTTTTTGCGTATGGTCATGCTGTAAGACAAATGTGATAAGACGCTGAAAAATGATTAATTGGTAACAAGTTGTCAGAAATATAATCACTGCGTTAGTAATAGTTCAATTGTAAGTTTAGGCTTATTTAAAAAAACCCCTAAATTTGTACAAAACCCAATTCGACGATCCTCCAATTGAATTGTAAAAAAACAATGGCTCTCCATCAGGACCAAAAAGTAAGTAGTACATGTAAGAGGCTGTTTGGGATTGCTTTATGTTTAAGACTTCTTACTAGGCTGTTGCATTTAGTTGCTACAGAACACCCTTTATCTACAAAATCTCTACGGTTGGGCCCATCGGTTTTTAATAATGTGTTATGTAGATGCATAGGACCACCGCAGAGATATTGTGGATAAATAAAGGGTCATGGGTTTACGGGTACAAGAGTTCCAGAGCTATTCTTTCTTGTGGTGCCAAAAGGCTATTCTTTTTGGGTGTGGACAATGGCGTGTTTCCGCCAATCTACATCTTTTTTTGTGGAATAACCTGTTTTATAATTTCCCTTTTTAAAGTAGGAATTGCCAATTATGTATATATTTTGTAGAGAAACTGATAGGAAAATTTTTATTTGAACACAACCTCAGGTGTTCTCTTTCAACTAAACGCGCCCTAAGCATTTCAGGATATAGTGCTTGGTTTTTTTGCTTATGGTGTGAAAAAATGCACTTAGACCCAAGGGTTTCATTAATTCAAACACACCAAACTGCTTATCGGTAAAAGAAAAGAGTAAAAGCAGTTTCAAACACACTCTGGTTACCTTAAATAATGAAAGTTTGTCAAATTCTAATCAGTTGATTAGTAGCATAACCTCGAGCTGAATAAAGGCGTGAAAATACACTAGACTATATTGATGTTGATTATATGATTGGAATCAATTCTATATTGTAGTGCCAAACACCCCCCCCCCCCCCCCCCCCCCCCCCCCCCCCCCCTTAAACTTGTATTAGCTAGAAAAATAGTGATATATTTTTAGTTGTTCAATTGCTGAACGTCAATAGTAGTGAATTAGTGATTGACTGTGGAACTTCGGTGTTTGGATGTCGTAGTAAGGATAAAAGTTGGAACCAATGTAGTATATGGTTTGAAAGTTTCTATGATATATCTGTTCCAATCAGTTTAGAATCTATCCTAATGTGCCTCGTATTTAGACTGCAAACCAAAATCTAGGTACTCGTGAGCAGTATGTTAGTAAATTTGATAATGTCCGGATTGAGGATTAAGGAGAGGGAATGGAATTGATAGAGTGTGGATATGAGGTCTGAGGTTATGAGTTATATGTTTCCCTGTTCCAGCTAGTAAGCCCTTACCATAGTGATTCACAATCACGTATTTATAGGCATACATACGGTTTTCAAAATATGAATTGTGAGTCATTCATTGCTAATGAGTGTTCCTTTTTTTAAAAGCATCTCAGCGAGTAACATGACGACGTTTTTCGGGATGTCATTAGGCGCTTTTGTTTTCTGGCATTCGATGGATAGGGTTCGTGTTTGGATCGCTCTTCAGATCAAAAGGTCTCTCTTTATTTTTTTTTATTTTTTTTTTATTTTCTTTTTGAACGGCATCTTTTGTTTATTGAAAATCAAAGAAGACTAGCGAAGTGCTAGAAAATACAGACTCCCAAATACAAACTAAAACATAATACCAAAACAAACACAATTCCGAGTAAAACACGCTTACTTAAATGTTGCCACACCTTGATCACGATGAAATCCGAAAACCGATTTGATGGACTGAAAGAGACCTCCAAACACTCCTTTGTGATCGATCAATCTGAGTCGGAATATGATAAATCGTCGTCATAATCCGATTCCTCTTCCATTGATCTGCCTATTGCTATCCAAAGACACCACTTAAGTTGATCACGATAGACACAACGTTTCATTCCATTCCTGTGTATGAGTTTCAGAGAGTAATATTTCTTGTTTCTTTTGTCCTTGTTTCTAAATTGAATTAGAGTACCATTTTGATTATCAGTGGGCTTACCATCTTTTTTAGCTAACTTCAGCACGTTTTCTGGTATATTAGCCACAGGCCCAGGTCCGTTAGAAAGTACCTTCAGCCCACTATCTATATCACCCAACTTTTTGACCGAATTTAAAATTTGAATTCCATAAAATTGGTCAACACGGGTCTTGGAAAGCGGGTTGTCAGGCTGCATTATGTCAGGCCTCGAATCTTCAAACCCTATTGTATTGTCACTATCTGTCAGATCTCCCCCAACAGAATCCGGTTTACCGTCGCCTTTAGTCTTCCGAACATAGCTTTCATATTCCGGTTGAATCTCTTCCATAAATCCATCATCTATTTTTCTACTTACACCCTTCTTAACGTGTTCCCTTTGAACATCATGTTGTTTCCTAACTAGCAAGGAGGCTTGTACCTTTTCATTGATAGGATCTTCGTGGTTGGAACTTGCAATCTTTGTATCTCCCTGTTCTGATATGTAGCTTTTTTTAGGCTTTGTTACTGGATTTTTAACATGGCATGTTGTTTCTGCATGCCCAAATGCCAACAAAAACTGCAGTATGATGGCAACCTCTCATCTGGTTCCACTTTTTGCCAAAAGCCAAAATCTTCACCTAAATCGACCCAAATCATATTTGGCAAGGGTTTGAGTAAATCAATTTCTATTTGAATTCGTGCTAAGCTTGGACGTTTCCCTAAATCAGTTGCAGAAATTCGAAGCAGATTCCCTATGAGTTTTGCAATTTCAAACATTGCCTCTTTACGATACAGATGAATTGGGAGCTTTGGAAATCGAAACCAAACTGGGACAGTAGACGATTCACGATCGACATGAAATCGTGGCGTCCATTTAAACACGCGCATTGGATTTCCATCGACGTACCAAATATTTCGAGAAAAAAACCTAGTGTACTAGCAAGCAATACGCGAGTTAGTTTTAGCACAATCAGTTTATAAGTCATTTATTTTTGGTTAGCTTTTTGAATATATTAATTATGGATTGAAAGTGGTAAGAATGTAGTTTACGTTCTGAAAGTTTCAGTATTTTTTCAGCTCCAAAATTTTGGTATTAGCAGGCACTATGTTAGAGGGTTTAGGAAAGGGAAAGGCAAATGGTAATGAACTAATGATAGAACATGGTGATTGGCTGATTTAAGGGTATCAGATTTACAGAAGTTTGTTTCCACCCTGTTGTTAAATTCGTACCAGTGTTTTGCTGGATAGATCTAGATAGGACTAAATAAATGATTAGATTTTGTTTTGAGGTTTTAAGTAGATGAATCCTAGAGTTTATCCTTGTTCTCTGGATACATGTGTACAAATACAAAAGTCGAACGTGATATTGCAGGAGCTCTATTGGCATATTGATTGCGATAAAGCGGGGTAGGGGGCAAGGAACTTAGCATGAATAATTTGTCTTTTTTGATGAAATCGTGCTTTCATTGGCTCAAGTATGGTTTTTAGTATATCAAACTTGACACATTCGTTGCTAATGAATGTGAAAATATTGGTTTATTTGGTCATAACGGTTGTGTGAACGATAAAGTCATAAAACCAGACACTGCTTTCTGGTAAGAATAATACTCATGACTTGTGTCTTGCCTTTATCGGTAATAGAGCTGAAAATACTGATGTCTTCCTCAAAAGGATACACATTTGAGTTAATCCAAATCTGTTACGACCCATTATCTAAGCCGCTTGACCCTTACAATCTTCCATTTTGCCTCCTTTGGTTACCTCTTTGAATTAGAGGGTTATTTGATACATGTGATGAATAATTTATCATATCAATGGATTTTGTTTGATGCACTAACGTGTGAATTATTTGTGTTGACTGCAGCAAGAAAGAACGGAGAAGGAAGCAAAGATCTGGAGAGTGAGGGAACAAGTACTTCAAGAAAAAAAGAACGAGACCCAATTGCTTAATTTATTCAGTCGTTCAGATGAGTCATTCTGTGGAATACAGTTGAGATTTCCCCAAACGGTTGTTTTATCTTTTGATCGGCGTGTAACTTCTGTATCAAGAAGATACCAATGATTGTTGTTGAATAAGTTTGCCTTCTGTTATACAGTAACTACTTTGTAACATTGACCATTTGGTACGTTATGAGTATCTTGAACTTATTATTAACGGTCTAACTTGTTAAAAGTCTCTATCCATTAGTCTACTTTCACATCATAGCGATAAGATGTTTGAAAATTTGCGGACATCCTGAATCTTTCAAGCTTTCATGGAAGGACAGCTTATGTCATGTACTATTAACATAAAATCATAAAGGAACACTTTAATGCCTTGAAACAGTTTAATAGTAATTTTCCATTATTCTTTCACCTACACTGCTCGAAACCCTTATTGCTTCTAATCAAAAGCGAGAAAGAACTGGAATAATAACATCAGGCTAGTCACGTTAAGAAATCGAACAATATGATATTCAAAGACAATATTGTGGCATTGTAAAACTGAAGTAGTAAAATTCAACACATTACTCAATTGAGGAGAATTAAACCACACGTAATCATAAACGAGTTTGACACATGTGATGCGTCACTAAACGTACTCTTACGTCTCTTACATTTACGCAACAAGAGAATCTAACCACACTTACAAACATCTTTAACCAGGTAACATTAATTTGACTAGCACCGCCAACATGAAATCAGCATGACTGTGAATTGTAATTACCCAGCATGAAATCAGTTAACATTCATTTAACCAGTTAAACATTTATTTAACTGGCATGAAATCAGTTTGACTGTGAATTGAAATTACCCAACATAATAAAAAAAAAAAACCTTTCACGCAACAAATAAGGTTTATAAACATATATGGATCACTTTTCACCCTTGTAGCATTAGTAACTGAGCTATTTTAAACAGCATACAAGAAGAACCTAGTTACACTTACACAATTACACAAACTGAAACTATTGAGAACAGTAGAAAAATGTTACTTTTGAAAATTGCTTACTCGACAGTCCAACTTATGCATTGTAGAAACCAGAGCCTACTCGACAGACGACAGTGCAAGTAATAATTGCTAGGTTTATCAGCACGGGAAATTGATCGTATGACATGGTAATTAATAAGCGTTCCAAATGAAACAAATATTACTTACATCAAGACTTCAACCGAGTTGCACCTTTTACCTTTAACTACCATAATACCGCGAACTAAGAAGTTCGGCCTATACTTACACCAAAATCCAGTACTCACAAAAAAGCAGTGGACTGGATATTCATTCCCACTGAGTGTTGGTTTGCTGACAGTTGATATCTGGAATCGTTATACAAATACTAACTAAATACATCTTACAGACTGGAAAACGATATCCGTGCTTATTGTTCACAAATTATATGAAATTGATAAAAAGTAGCAGTCATTAATGTCGGAAAGTCGGACAACTAACACAACATAGCTATATAGATGACCGCATTTAGGTTTGTAGTAACCTAAGCTAAAGTGAACAATAAAGACCGAATGTAATAGCTACAGCTTGATCCTAACACCTTGCAAACCATATTCGCTATCATTGAATGATAGAATTTCAGTGATCAAGCAAAAGTAGTGTTTCCATGTACGAACATGCTTTAAATCTAAGACGGTCTCCACTAATCCCAACACCATTAATACGTCCTGACGAGGGTTCATAAACTTCGATATGGGAGACTTCAAAACCATCATCATCATCCAATGCAAGTACAACTTCGCCACTGTTCCTAAACCCCAATACTCGATATAACAAACTCTTACCCTCAACCTTAACGGTATACATCTTTGTAAACGGTTTATTAACACCATCTTTCTGCATCCACACACCACAAACCCACATCTCACCCTCTTTATAATACTCAAGCAAACCAAGCGACCCATTTACCTTCACCACTCTTAAATCATTACCACGTAATAATCTCTCTGAAAGAAATACTTCACCAAACTTCTCGCTTTTCAAATCAAAAGAAATAACAGAAATAGGATGAGCAGACCAATAAATAATCCCATCTAGAAAAACATGATTCTCGTTCAAAAAGCGCGATTTAAAAGGCGCACCACTATACACAGTTTTCCAAACGCGTGATCTTAAAGTAAAGACCTGGACTTTCCAAGATATACTTGAGTTTTTAACAACATTAATCTTTACAAGCGTAGGGTCATTAGTATCACGACAAACAGCAAAACCAATACGAGTATAACAAAGGTAATCGTCTCTATCAGAGACATTAGGTACAGGAATACCAATCGATTTTCTAATGGAAGGATTCCAAAGAACAACCATATGATGCTTTAAACCTATGTGCCAACCATAAAAACATAACAATCCGTCAACGAAACCGAGTATTAATCTCTCGCTTAGTAAGGTAAGTATCTCGGGAGGTGTTAGGGGAAACTTTTGGTTTGGGAAAGTGTTGTCATCGATAATCGAGGTAAATGTGACATACTTGTACTGTACAAGTAAATGGTGACGAGGGCTTGGGTGGTTAATGTGGTATGTTTTTATAAACTCCGGGTTATCAATAAAAGACTTCCATTTTTTAGAAGCGGATCGGAACTGAACAAGTGATTTGACAGGAAGCCTTTTTATGATTTCTGATTGGATATCAAAAGGTATGTAATCTGACATGGTGTTAATTTTGTGAATTTTTGATTTAGGGTTTTGAATCGGTGATTTTATGATTTTATACTACGTGATTTAACTTGGACCACTGGGCTTCATTGTATTTATTGTTTATATGGGTTTGGCCTAGTAAGATTGATATAACTTTTTCAAATAAAAAACAGTAATTTGAAAGAACATATTATTTTACTGATTTTACTTCTCGCTGCATTCTCGCAAGATTTTCAAAGTGCACATATGCGTGAAAACAGTAGTTACCGTCAAGTGTGAAAAAGTTATAAACTCGGGTATAAAGTCAATGCCTTTTTCTGTTTAGGACTATCATAAAACAAACCTGGGCCAGCACTTAATTTGTAGAAAATATCGCAGTGCGGCTCATTTCCACCCCAATTCTTATTTCACATGTAAGTGGGTGTTTGGGATTTATAATACTATAATCTGCTTATAAGCAGAAGCAGATAAGTAGCTTTCAAATAAGTACCTTAGGAATAGTGTTTTGTTTTTGGCTTATGGTGAAGAAAATGCGATAAGACGGATAAAATGAATAGCTGGTTGGGAAATGTCAATGATTTTTATGTTGATCAGACCATCAGGGGCTTTAGGTTAGGCATGAGTTTAGCAAGTGATCTACTTTTGATTGAATATTTGCGCATAGTGATTACTTATCTGCGTGAATTTTTTGATTAAGTTATCAGTTTGAGTCTAATTACATAATTAAAAATATTTTTTCAGTCACTTTAACAGTTGATGAGGTGACTAACATAACACAGAATAGCATTAAGGCGTGCAAACACTATCATGTACTCTGATATGTATTTATCTGGTTAGAAACTTAGAATCGCTTTCAAATAGCAATGCCACACACCCCTTAGCTGTAGATTAGCTAAAAAAATCGTATGTTTCAGTTCATAATCTATACCAACGTGTCTCCTATTCAACATCAAACGAAAATCTAGTGTACTAGCAAGCAATATGTAAGTAATTAGTTTTATCACAATCAGTTCATAAGTCATTTCTTTCTGGTTCCACTCGACTATGGATCTTTAGCTTTTTGAATATATTAATACTGGATTAAATGTGGTAAGAATGTAGTCTACATTCTGAAAGTTTCATTTTGATAAGACAGAGGTGTATGGATAGAGGGTTTAGGAAAGAGGAGTGGTAATGAACTAATGATAGAACGTGGCTGGTTTAAGGGTATGATATTTACAGAAGTTTGTTCTACCCTGCTGATTTATTCGTACCACAGTGATTTGCTGAATAGATCTTGGTAGGACGAGATAAATAATCAGATCTTGTTTTGAGGTTTTAAGTAGATATATCTTGAGTTTTACTTTTCTTTGCTGGATACTGTGTACAAATACAAAGATCGAACTTGAAATTGCAAGAGTTTATCGACATATCGGAAGCGAGGCAGTTGGCAATGAACTTATCATGAATTTATCCTTTTTCATGAAATCATGTGTTCCTTGGCATGCGTACATGCAGTTTTTTCAGTATACTAAATGTGAGACATTTGTTGCTAATGGTTGTGCAAACGATAAGGCCTTCTAACCTCTTTTTCTATCAACGTGTTCGGTTGTCTAAGCATTTCAGTGAGTTGACACTCCGCCTTAGGATTGTGATTCTCTAGAAATTTATTAGACGAATACATCAAGCGAGGTAGGAATTTCGACCAATCTACTTATGTCTGGGATGATTTGGTGTACGTTTTACTATATCTATTTTGCATCAACTCTCGGTATTGATATAAGAGGTGTAGCATAAAAGAAAACAGGTGTAGCCAAAAAAAACTTCTTCAAGTGTATTAATGGATTAAACATCGTGAGTGTCTTTATTTAAAAACATGTATTACTATTGATATATCATAATATTTGTATTGTACCAGCAGTTTATTCCAAACTTTGACCAAGAAAGTTATTCGGGTCAACGGCCCGTTTCAATTGCCACCAGAAAACTAGTTTTTGGTTTATCAAAATCTGTTATGACGGATGTGATAAATATTTGGGGAATTATTCGATACATGTGATAAATAATGATCATATCATTGGATTTGAGTAAGATCCTCCCTCAAATAATTGAGCGACGGAGCAACTGCTACAAGAAATAAAAGTTGTGTGGAAGTTAAGATCCTCCCTCAAATGGTTGTTTGATCTTTTGATAGACATGTTACTTCTGTATTAAGAAGAAGATACCAATGATTGCTGTTGAATAAGTTAGTCTTCTGTGAGAAACTGAGAACTTTGTACTATCAACCATTTAGCACGTAATTATGAGTATCTTGAACTTCGTATATGAATGGTTTACTTGTTAAAAGTCTGTTTCCATTAGCGATAAGATGTTTGAAATTTGCGGACATCAACGAAAACTAATTTTGCATTTGAGTGATGTTCATTTTGAATGTTGATGGGGAAACTAAGTGTTTCTATACTGATACGATTAGGTTAATACTAGAACAGATTATTTACAACTTCAAACTTAACCCTAAACCAACAACCTAAAATCAACATATCAGATCTTAACCATTAAATACTTTTAATCAAAACATAACTGTAAATTAAAATACAATCTTAACCATTCATTTCTTTTTAACAACTTATTTAGAAAATTGTCGTTACGCAGATATACAAACAAATAACCTAAAAAAAGCTACCAACCATTGCATCCCTCCACTTTATTCTTTATTTCCACAATATCAAATCAGACAAACCTTATCTCATTTCTCACCAACCAAAAAAATCTCTCTCATCTCATAAACAAACACACAAGAAAGACTCATCTCTACCTCCAATCTTAAACACTTGGGAAATAGTTTACCAAGAATCACAGCACAGATCGAAAATAGATCTATATCTTTTGCATGTTTAGAGGGCTTTTTTACGTGTAAATCTAATTTGTTTCAATATGTTTAGAGGCTTCCACATACACAACTGTGCTTTGATATCCAGGGAAGGTTTTTGTTATCTTGAAAACCAAAACAACAAGATGAAGATGAATATGAAGGTCATACATCATGATATAAAAAGTGCAAACACAGTAGTAGAGTCGTGGATGAACAAGAAGTCGTTTTTGCCATATGATATCGATATTCATGGTCCAAACGCATTTTGTTTATTTTCTTAGGCATACATTGCGGCACTCGAGATACGCTGAATGCCACAAATAACACCAACAAGAACAACCAGAACAACTAACGGAGTATGTTATGTATGTGTGTTTAATTTGTTAAATAAAAATAGTGTGGTGTGTATGAAGGTCATACATCGTGACATAAAGAGTGCAAACACGGTCGAATTGATGAACGCGAAGTCGTTTTTGCCATATGATATCGAGATCCATGGTCCTAACGACTGCCGTTTCATATAACCTTTCTACTTTGTAGTGGATCATATTTGTAGTGATTGTTTTGTAAAATTAATTATTGGTATTTTAGTACTATATTTTTCTCGTTGTTTTATTTTGTTATATTTAGTTACTTTTGGTTGTGTTCATTGTGTGTTTTCTGAAATAGATGATGGTGTTTGGTGCTAGGTTTTAAGTCAGGGTGTTTGGGAATAGGTTTAAGATGGCAGAATCCTGCTTGATACATATTGATACACTTGGTATAACCATGCCGGGACCTGATACCCGTGAATCCCTTGGTTAGTTGCCTGTTGGATGCTCATTACTCACCATTTGCCCCATCAAGAATCTTTCAGATTTCGGCGACAAAAAATGTAAAAAAACAATAAACATTTATTGGTTGTATTTTTCATTGACGGTCTATATCCATTGCTGCTGCTTATTGTAGTTGATGTCCACTTTGCCATTCACTCCTGACTGACTGGCGAAGGTAAGAAACCTTTCAACAAAACCAACTGTGTCATTGGCTTTAGACAGCGGTGGCACTTTTACCCTTTCCAAATTTCTGATACTATCGTGATCATCTATTTTTCCTTCCCCTTTGAATATGCATTAACACATCTAACACTTCATTCATCGTAGGCCTCATTTCTGAATATGATATTGTAAACACCTAAAAGCCAACTCTGCTACTGATGTGATTATCGCCATCATTTCACCTTTTAGATCAGACATTAAACCTGGGTCAATCAGTTAATCAAGTTCACATCTTTGGATTTTGTTTAACGCAAGGTTAGCCAAACTTCTCGCCCGTCTTGGAGTTTACCTTGTACGTGCAGAAACATCAAGTTTGAGTAATTTGAAGTCAAAATGAACAACTAAACAACATTTTTAATCGATATATTATTGGTTCTATTTTTTTTCTTCCAGTATGAAGGGCAAGTTTATCACCGTCACCCAGTTCACCGCGGGCGGTTAGTGCTCCACCGTTGCCACCACCGTTCATTACGCTATCACCACCACCAGCCACTGTTCCACCACCATCATCACAACCACTATCACCACCAGTAACTGCACCACCAATATTACGTGCTCCACCGTTTCCACCACCGGTCATTCCGTCATCAACACCACCAGCCACTGTTCCACCACCACTATCACCACCGCTATCACCAGCAACTGCACTACCGGCCACTTCCCCACCACCAACTACTGCCCCACCACCACCACCAGTCACTGCCACATCACCGTCGTTGGCTCCATCACCACCATCTGCACCACCTCCTACGCCACCCCCTAGACCCGCGCCTCCACCGCAATCTAACCCGCCTATTAGTTTGCCCCCATTACCATCTTTAACCCCACCAATAACCTCATCACCTCTACCACCATCACCTACCACTGGAGGTATGTTGGAATTGGTGCGGTAATAGGTGTTGTTCTTCTTACGGTTATTCTACTAGTTTCGTGTTGTTTGATCAAACGGAAGAAAAAAGTTAATGGACTATATGATATGCCGACTTCAATGGGCAACTCACCTCAGTCAGGTATATTGTATTGATTACGGAGTAATGTGTTCGTCCGTATCAAGTTTTACAGTTTTATTAATGGTTATAATTTGTGACAGATTCTGGTTTACTAAAGATATGTAACTAATAGCAGTTGGGACGTGATAGTTGTCAGCGAATGAGTTCATGTATTCTCATCAGGATGGTGGTGGATTAGGGAATTCGAGGTCGAAGTTTACTTATGAAGATCTTGTGGAGGCTACAAATGGATTCTCGACACTTAACTTGTTGGGGTCGGGTGGATGTGGTTTTGTTTACAAGGTGTATCTAGCTGATGGGACGGAAGTGGCAGTAAAGGAGTCAAAGGTTGGTGGTGGGCAAGGGGAACGTGAGTTTAGTGTTGAGGTGGAAACTATTAGTCAGATACATCACGGTCATTAGGTTTCACTTGTGGGGTATTGCCTTTATGAGAATAAGAGGTTGCTTGTTTATGGATATGTTCCTAACCCATCCCATGCTAGACTCGTATTGGTTTATAAGTCCCAGTGTAGAACTCATATTGGGATCATAACATTTACTTCCACCTTCATGGTAACTAATTCTGCTGAAAGTTTATTTAGTTAACCACATGATATTGCTGATATGTGTCCGTGTTTGTTTATTTAAGTTGCAATTACCATTGTAGTGTCGGATATGGTGTTAGATTGACCAACACGGGTAAAGGTTGTTTCACATGATCGATCTGCAGCTGCATGCATACAACACTCAGCTACAAAAAGACCGCGCATGGGGCAGGTATATTGCTAATAATATTTTCCAAGAAAGATCAAGGATTGATATTTAACCTCATAGTCAAAGTTAGACAATTAAATAAGCATTTTCCTTAAACATTTTCAGATTGTGCGAGCTTTTGAGAGTCCGGAGACCGAAGATCTAAGCAATGGGATGAAAGTTGCTCAAAGGGATATATATAGCTCTGGACAACAATAGGCCATTCGGTTTAGGAGAATGGAGTTTGGAAGTGAAAATTACAACACGGGTTATTGAGATTTGTGTATTCTTCTCATTGTCTGAATATCGGAAAGATTTTGACTTGTTTTGAAAGAAAAAGATCATGACTTTTGATCAGGTTTTGTAATTAGTTTCGATAGCTAAATAGTGTATATTTTGACCTGTTCTACCCGCACAGAAATGACCCATTTTGACTTTTTCATCCCACCCAACTTGCTGATCTACCCTACCCATAAGTCCACTTTTAATAGCAATAGATGTCCACTGTTATTTGGATGTAACATAGGCGATTTCGTAGAGGTGTCAAGATGGACGGGTTGGGTACTGGGTCAAAACAGGCACGGGCCAAAACAAGACCGTTACTAGTACATGTAGGGTCAGGTAGGTTTGGACTGACCCGCGCAAACTTTTTTTTGTCACTGATTACTAATATTGATTAAAAAACAATGCTATGACACACCCCCTTTATAACTGATAGTATGTTTCAACACGTTTGACTACTACCTTTATAGATGATATGTGCTTCAACTCATTTGAGAAAAAACATAATCCAAATGCGTTAAAATTTCCACCTTCACTAATTTTTACCAGCATTATCTAACTTCGCGTGAAGTAATGATTTATCACCTTGTTTTTGTGAATCTTCATTTCATACCCATAAACAGTTGGTGGCATCAAAATTACCGGATAGCAAACGCTACTGTAGGTCTATAACCAGTAAAGCAAAATGTTGGGATCAGATTAGGTAATAATAGAAAAGGACGTCAAAGAAAGATCAGGACTTTGTCTAGGATAATTTCTTCAGCCATATTAACTTGTTCACCTGTGGCCACTAAGTCGAGATATTCTTGACTGTGTTTATTGGTTTGAGTATCAGCTAATAGTCCAATCGTGGCTTTTGAGACTCTGCGAATGTGTATCATTCCAGCGAAGCACATCTCAAGTACTTTGATTTAAGTTAAAATACAAATTATTTTATAAGAACGAAAGTTGAACAAAACTTGCATTCACTTACAAAACGTTCATAACCTTATATTTAATCACATACGGTTTATAAATACTCGACCCAATCTTTCTATCATCACAATAGCCCAACCACATATATCCGGCCCTATCAATGTACACAGGCCCATACCAAACAGATATAAGTGAACTACAATGTTTAGAAAACCTAATCACAAAAACATAAGCCGCCACACTTTTCATTCTCATACCTACGCAGCAGCCATTGTGATGGTTGTTTGTGAAATGTCTGTTTGGGCTCCACATACACAACTATGTGAAGGTTTTTGTTATCTTGAAAACCAAAACAACAACAAGATGAAGGAAGGTCATACATCATGATATAAAGAGTCTCACCGGTCAGAAAGGAAGAGTGTGTTGAGGGCATTGAAGAGGTTTCTGACATGTGTATAAATGCGGCCCAAGAGATTAGAAAAGAAATCCTGGAAGGAAAGAAGCAGAGAAGCAGAGAAGCAGAGAAGCAGGAAGCAGGAAGCAGGAAGCAGGAAGCAGGAAGCAGGAAGCAGGAAGCAGGAAGCAGGAAGCAGGAAGCAGGAAGCAGGAAGCAGGAAGCAGGAAGCAGGAAGCAGGAAGCAGGAAGCAGGAAGCAGGAAGCAGGAAGCAGGAAGCAGGAAGCAGGAAGCAGGAAGCAGGAAGCAGGAGGTTGCTGTTTACGATAAACTTCAAAATCTCGATCTAATAGTAAAAAAACGCAAAACCCCTATCGATTTTACAAGACAAGTGAAGCAGTCGTTCCACGTGGTAGACAGAGGGTGACTTGTGAATTGTGTGGTGATGTAAGTGGGTCCTGGACGTTTGTGAATACGCACAACCCATCCATCACAACTCACAAGGAAGACTAGCACCACATCTTCGTCTTCTAGTGGACCTGGCTATCATCACTTTGGGTTACTATGTTTCTTCATCTTTAATTTGAATTTCCCTTTTGAGATTCTTTCATGTTGAGAGGTTTATGGGATGATGGATTTGATGCGCTGCTTCTCTTTTATCGTTTGCATTCTGTTGAGGACATTAGAGACCTAATCGTGAGGTGCTCTATGATCCTATACCCCTACTATTCATATTGAAAACCAAAACAAGATGAAGGTCTTACATCGTGACATAAAGAGTCCAAACCGTGACATATGGTTCGTTGCATGGACCATGTCTCAAGAGGAAATTAAAAGGGGAAGAGAAATAATCATTAGACCATTTGTAGTGGTAAACATATAAACAAGATCAATTTCACTGAGCTAAAAGGCTCCTTATATTGTATTGACATATGTTTTCACCCTTTGTAGTTTGTGGTGGATCATATTTGTAGTAAATTGTACGTTTGTAAAGATTATTGGTATTTTTCTTGTTGGGTTATTTTGTTGTATTTAGTTACTTTTGTTTGGGTAAAATTACGAGTAATTGTTTATTGTGTGTTTTCTGAAATAAATGATGGTGTTTGGCGATAGGTTCTTCATTCAGGGTGTTTGGGAATAGGTTAATTAAGACGGCGGAATCCTGCTTGGCAAGCCAACTAAAGCACTTATATTTCGATTAAATTTCACTTCATTTATTAAGACAAATTATCAAGACTTCTTAGTCATTAACAATGCGAGAGGTGCTTTTATTCAGGGTGTTTAGGAATAGGTTTAAGATGGCGGAATCCTGCTTGAATATTCCAGTGTTCAGGATAAGCCATTTGATATTGAATTTGCATCTTACTGTGGAAGTCAGTTGATCCTTGTAGTTTAGTTGGATACTATAGATAATACTAGTAATTGTAGTACTAGTCTACATTAGAGGAAACTCAAGCTTATGTGCAGTAAGTGTGTAGGTGTAAAACAGGTTAGAGTTAGAGTACAAATTTACTTGAACTTTATCTACAATTGTTTGCAGAATAATAGCTTCAAATATAGAGGGCTTAAGGTAGTGTAATTACTTGAATTCAGTTTTTTTTCTAGTTAGTTTTAACTGTTTTGTGGTTCTACATTTCAGAGCTTAATTACTTAGCTTAAAATTGGCTAAGAAAGTGCACTTTAAGTGGTCACTCGGCATAGGAATTCAAGTAGAATTCAATAATTCATGCTGCTGTTATTCTTTGATTCAAGTGTACTTCAGTAATAAAAAGGAATTATTAAACTTGTTTTCATAAAAGTGCTGAACTATAGCTTAAAAATAAGCTGAGTAAAAATTTTTAGTTAAAAAAGAAGTAAGAATATAGAAAGTAGTCATCAAGATTCGAACTCCAGACTTTACCTTCACAGTTATATTGCTTTAACCAGTGTGCCATTTGTTGCAAGTTGGAAGTCGCTATAAACATAATCTATTTAAACCTTAGTCAAGGATGAGCTGTTTGTGCTTATTTCGTCATAAATAACTGGCTTATTTCATAAGCTCTCAAGTTCAAATGTTTTTCGGAATCAATATTTTAAGCGTATGGACAACTTCCCATAGTTTGGACTTAATTGGTTTAGTAGATTAGTCATTGTCGTTTTTTTAACATCTTTTGAATTCAAATAAGCACTTGTAGAGAAATTGGCTTATTGTGCTTATACATGGCTAGTAGGTATAATGGATCAAAATGATAGACGGATAATAAATGTTCAGAAAGACAAACCATAATAGTTGCTTATAGTTGCCTTCCTTCCATGCCTATAAATTTTTGGTCGTCCATCTGCATATACCTGCAACGGAAGATTTTCGTATCATGTACTAAATTTTTCTGCCATATAACGCATGTTTTCACTATACTACTATATCATACTTAGGCCTTAATTACAAAAAAAAAAGTATATCCAATACCAAACTTGTAGACAAGAACATGAACAAGGTTCAAGTATCTAGGAAATAAGCAAGTACAAGAGGAATCAATCCACTAAAGCACGAACAATGAACATAACGTGAGGTGCTAATTCATTGTGAACTTATTTCATTTGAAATATCGGATGGATATCTAGGAGTTTCAGCTGCCCTACAAATCCCAGACCAGCAGACACAATATCAATAACACCACATTTTATCATCTATTATCAGTGTTACAACTTACAACACACAAATACAACCACCAAGTGTGTTTTACTTAGGTCGAGTCTGTATGGCAAGACTCTCAAGCCCGTTTGATTAGTCGTCCGAAAGGTAAAAAAAAAGGTTACTCCCTCCGTCCCAAAATTATTGTCCACCGACAAAAAACACACAGTTTAAGAAAAGTACCACTTTTTCAGCTTTCTCGCTCTTACTTTTTGCAGAAAGACAGTTTTACCCTTAACCATTTAATTTGAAATCTTTGTGAAGTTTGTAATTATGATTTCAATTAAGGGTAATCTAGTAATCTCGATCCAAAATTCATACCTATTTTTAGAAGTTTTAGAAGTTTTAGAAATGGACAATTAATTTGGGAAAACCCGAAATGGAAAGATGGACTATAATTTTTGAACGGGGGAGTATAAAACAATAACACATGAAAAAAAGGCTTATAAGAAGCTAGCTTACAAAGCATTAGCATGTTGTATATCAGTCAGCTTTTAAATGTTAAATTATATGTCTTTATTGGTTCCTCAGAAGCTTTTAAATGTTACTTAGACCACTTCTTTCTTTTCGGCATAATAAAAAAAAGTTATTGTACTATATAGTAAAACATATATTGTAAAAAAGTACTAATATGAAATATATGTATAAAAGGAAAAGACAAAAATTGACCATATATGATTTTCACACAGATCGCCAAGGTATACCAATGAATGGCCAAGATCATTTTGATTTTCACACGGATCACCAGGGTGTACCAATGAATGGCCAGGATCATCTTCAAACAAACACAAAAATCCTCAAACAAACACAAATGTCCATTGGGTAAAAGCCTCTCTATGCATCAGACACATTAAAACACACCTAACCCAAACTTTTTCTGCTTGTACGAATTTATGAGAAAGTAAGCTAAAACACTCACAAGTCCAGATTTGAGGAAAGGTATTCATCTTATTTCTTCTTGTATTCTTGTTTTCTGTTTTGTTGTGCTATCATGATTTTCAACATTGTACCAGTCATAATAATCCGACTATCTACTAAAATACATTTCGCAATTGAACAGTAGATCTTGAAATATACAAGTAGCTAATAGCTTTTCTGTCTTTTTGTGTTGAAGGTGGCTGTGAGATGGATATGCTTCTTAGGGAAGTTGTGAAATGTCTGTTTGGGCTCCACATACACAACTGTGCTTTGATATCCCGAAAGGTTTTTGTTATTCTCAAAACCAAAACAACAAGATGAAGATGAAGGTCATACATCATGACATAAAGAGTCTCAAAAGCTGGGACATCGTAGGGGTTGCACGTACTGAGGGATTGACGGTGAAGGAAAAAACGGAATTCAATCCCGGTTCCTTTCCTGGCTACATGCCAAAGTACGGGGATGGCACAAAAATTGATAAAGATTTTGAATGGTCACGGGCATTCATTTTTCAGTTTGGGAGAAGTGGTTCAGAGGCGGTTCAGAGGCTGGACCGAGTCAAGTAACTCCAGAAGTTGCTCGTGAAGTCTTGGAATACCTAACAAAAGGTGGTGACGAGGAAAAAGGTGGTAACGAGGCTGCTGAATGCATCAGTGATGAATATATATGAATATGTTTGATCGGAGTTTGTTTTTCGTTGTGTTTTATGAACTACTATTTTAATTAAGTACGTGTGTTTAACTTTTAAGTATTGTACCTCTTTTTATCTATTTATCGTATCTCTTTAGGAATGATAGCGATGTGCAGTCATGCCTTTTCTTCTTGTTTGAACCTTGTATCTCTTCACCACTCTTCATTAGCATTATTTCCAAATTAGAAAACGGTAGATCTGGTTGTGCGGTTTTTCAGAGTTAGGCCCCTCTACTATTATTTAGGAAAAAACCCGATATGTTCAGCTTTAGGCACACGCAAAGGCTATAATTTTCCTCGTTTACTCATGTCAACCACCTTCCTATAGTTTTATTGCTAAAACCTAACTGGAGTTTTTGACCACTGCAATCTTTGAGAGCAGTTGAGCTAGCCATTACAGGTATTTGGTAGTTGATTTAGTGAAGGAAGTAAATGTTGAGGTGGTGAGGCCGACTAGTGACTATTACATCCGGTTTAAAGAATTGTGTGGTTTAATTTATAACCTACGCCGAGTATAAAATGTTTTGGTCATAGTTTTCTTCGTGTCTTTTTTCACATTTGTAGCGTTTCATGAAAGTTTATCACTGTTAGGCCGACTAGCAAACAAGCTAATCGGATTATTCCTAGTATTGTCGGCGATGATGATTATAGGCCTAGAGAACATCATGGGGCGATCAAGCTATTCTTTAACCAAAGAATCGTCGTGTTTCAAATACGACTCTTGTTAGTGTGATCCATTACACGCTACACAGTGTGCGGTACTAACATTGGAAATAAGTGGGATTTAATAAAGATCCAACATGTTGCGCAGTAATCATGTTAACCAATAACCAGCCCTTTATATACAGTTTAAAGATTGTGTATTCTCATTTCATTACATGTTATAAGCCGGATTCTCTAAAGTAACTTCGTTACATTACATCAGCTATTCATATACATAAAGAAGAGCGCATGGGGATGATCTTTCGGGAGACTGTTAAGGTAGAGATAAATTCGAACTAAATCTTCATCAGCAACAAGATCTGCATCCATGACTTCACTGTCACAAGTCAATAACCGTAGATCCCGTGATTTTACTCTCTTTAAGCTGCCTCGACAAAACGGACAAGATGCAGACCTCGTGTTATTTCTGCTGAAAAAGTGTTATATGTTAGAACCAACCCGACCCATAAAAAACGTCGTTTTGACCCAAAATCGTTACACGACAGGCCATGTTTTTAGATGGTATATAACCGATAAAGTTTGAAATTTTTTGGCAAACTGTGTTTCATGTCACCACAACTCGACTTATATTGAAAATTCTTGAAATGCCCCAAGATGTCACCTTTTTTTTCCCTTTTTGCACGCACCAAATAAAAATTTCTCAAAACCAACATATGCGACTTTTTCAAAAATAGAAGAAAAAAAAGTTTAATTTCTCAAAATTTTCCCAAAACTTTACCATTTTTGGAAAAGTCGCATAAGGCATTTTGGGAAATTTTCATTTGGTGGGTGCAAAACGAGAAAAAAGGTAACATCAGATTTTGGTGACATACCAGTCTCAAGAGCAGTTGATGCACATATATAGCGTGGCAACAATTAGGTAAAACAACCTTTGTACCATTATTTTTTTATTAAAAGTAGCATAACAAACGCATCTTAAATATTTTGCTTGTAAGTTTTCACCACAAATAGTTACAACTGGCTATGATAACAATCATTATTCGCCTTATTTACAACATTCCATCATATTCACCATAAGCTAGTAACAATCGTCAGTAATAATGTTTGAAATAAGCATATAACCAAAAGCAGTGACAGGCTAAGAACTCCAAACCGTAAATAATAAGAAAGAAAAGTAGATGAGCTGAAATTTGAAGAATATGTGGTTGGTTTAAGGGTACGGGTTTTACAGTTCCTTGTTCCACCCTGGGCCGGGCTATGAAACTCACACCTTAGGGATTTGGGACTGGATATCAAACACCACGCGAATAGGTCTAGGTAGGCTAATATAAATAATAAAAATTGCTGTGTCGAGGATCTTGTAAGGGAGGGGACTCAGGGGCGGACCAAGGACTTTAAGTCACCAGGCGCACACATTATTTTTCACGAGATAAGAGAAATAAAAATGAAGTAAAAGGTACAATTGATTAAAACTTATTTCGTTTGACATAGTAGTAGACTAACTACCAAAGACATGTATTTGAGTGGCGCAAAACCTCGGGACCAAGTTCATTTCGGAGAAGTCGGGATTTTTAGCCAAAATTTACACTAGGCGGCAAACATCCATCACGTTCCGGTGAACTCATGGGACTCCCTAGGTCCACCCCTGAACATACATCTAGACATTATAAACCATCGACCAATCCCATACTTGGCCGATGTGGGATCGTAACAAACAAGTCTTTCAAGAATAGTGTTTGGTTTTTCTGCTTGTTGTAAGCAAATCCCACATCAGCCGAGACATAGAGATATGTTGAGTTCCTAAGTAAACTTGCGGTCTACAACGCCTTTTGGGACCAATAGCTGCGCAGAACTCTGCTGTGTTGTGGTCGTTGGGTTGGGTGGGAAGTTCTCTCATTGTGTTGTTGTCGTTGTAGGCAGGGTGTTACACTTGTTGCTAAAAATGCAATAAGACTGCTAATGAATAATTGCCTAGAAATTTCGTCAATTGTACCCGTAATTGAACACTACTTTAAGTAATAGTGCAAAGCTGCTTTATCTATCCAAAACAGCATAAATTCAAAAACAGTTTGTATTATCTGGAAAAATAAGTTTGAATAGCAGAACGGCGTGCAAACACTATCTCAGACAGTAGTATTACAACGCAGCTGATTATGTATCATTAAAATCATTTTTAAGTTGCAATGATAAATACGAGTACACGACCTAACCTTACTTGTACATGAACAGTTTGTCTTAATGCTGAATATCATTAGTTTCGATTGCTATCGAGCTTCAGTTTTTATATTGCTGATTAAGGATTAAAGTTTGTGAGAATGTATTTTACAGTTTGAAAGTTTCATTCTTTTCTCTATGCAAGCAGTTTGTTAGTTAACTTGATAAGACTATGAGGGTTTTTGAATCGAGGATTTAGAAAAGGGGATGGAAATGATAGATTCCTTTGTCTACGCTGCTAGCAAACTTGTACAATGGTGACTCGTGACTTCAAATCAAATTCCACCTGAATAGTACTGTAATAGGTAGGGTGAAATATCTATTTAGCTTTTGTTTTGAGTTCGTCTTTCGTATACATGTATGCAATGCAACTACGAAAGTCAAACTTGGCATTGCAAGAATGGTAGGACTGGGGGAAAGCATCTTAGCATGAAGCTACCTTTCTAATAGAATTATATTCATTGGCATACATACTGTTTTCGGCATATGAAATGTGAATCGTGCATCACTAATGAATGTGAAAATATTAGTTGTAATACTTGTAACGATGATTAGGTCATTTAATTGTTACTGACCAATGTGCTCTGCTTTGTAAAGTTTTTCGGTGTATAGAAATCACAAGGACGTTCTAACATTGTCTTCATTTACATGTACCAAGTGTTTTTTGTAATACATATAACTGAAACCAGACACTACTTTCTGTTTAAAATTAAGTTATGACTACTGTCTTGCCTTTACCGTTAAGAGTTTTAAAATACTGATGTCTTCCTCAAAACGGTACACATTCGAGTTACAAAGTCAAAAGGGACTTGTTTCTCAGCCTCAAGATTGTGATTCTCTGTAAACATTAGACGAATACATAAGATACCAAGAATTGTTGAAATGTAATACCAAACGGGTGTTTGATCTTATTATTTGAAATGTAACTTCTATATTAAGAAGATACCAAGAATTGTTGTTGAATAAGTTTATCTTCTGTAATAACTACTTTGTCCTTGTTGAAAGTCTGTTTCCAATAGCCATAAAATGTTTGAAAATTTGCGGACATCTGCATCTTTCAACCTTTCACGCAGAAGAACATCATGTGTCATGTACTGCAAACAGAACATCTTAATGCAAGACTTTAATATCTTAAAACGGATAAATAGTATTGGGTCCAGTTGAATCTAGGGGTGAGCAAAACTGACTGACGACCGAAACAAACCAACCGAAGCCGACACCGACCGACACAAACTGACCTTACTCGGGTCGGGACTCGGGATGGGTTTTCCAATAGCGATAAGATGTTTGAAAATTTGCTGACATCTGCATCTTTCAACCTTTCACGCAGGACAACATGTGTCATGTACTTCAAACAGAACATCATTAAGCAAGACTTTAATTAATTAGTCTTTATGCCTCTATATATTTTCATTGGCATGAAGGTAAACTTAATGCACTGGCGGTCTCTATGGCAATGTTCATTGTATTAGCCATGTAAGAAAGCTTTGGTTTGATCTTTCCCCGTGGAGGTCATCGATCATAAACAATGCCATTGGGAATGTACTCTTAAACAAGGAGAAGTTCATGGCTTATCTGAGAGGTACAACCATAGAGCATCACCATCTTTAAGGCCACCGATTACCTTATCACCACCACCACCAATAAACTCACCATCTCATCCACCTACTCCACCGTGTACCCCACAAGCCGTTGAACCCACTGCAAATTCAGCACCACCAGCCCCGCCTCCTACTCCACCACTTACCCATCCATCTGCGAATTTTTTGTCACTGCCAGGAGTATCAGTCTCTTCAATTCATCACCTTCAGACATTTCAATAACCCCAAGCAATTCAAATAACAATGATTCGAGTCCTAATATACCGTCTGGAAATGGAGGGAATGCAGGTACTGGTACTGGTAGGATAGTTGGATTGGTGCGGTAATAGGCGTGATACTGCTCACCTTATTGTATTAGTTTCGTGTTTTTTTGTATAAACGGAAGAAAAAGATTTCTGAACATAATGGACTATATGAGATGTCTCCCCCATTCAGGTAAATTGTACTTCATATTGATTATTCACAATTGTCAGCACTTATAGTTTTAAGGTATGGTTATGATTTGTGACAGATTCAGGTCTACTAACTAAAGATACGACCAACCGCAGTTGGGACTGGAAGTTAATCTGCGAATGAGTTTATTTACTCTGGACAGTTTACTTATGAAGATCTTGTGGATGCTACAAATGGATTTTCGCTACTTAATTTGTTAGGTTCGGGTGGATTTGTTTTTGTTTACAGCTTACAAGGGATATCTAGCCGATGGGACTGAAGTAGCTGTAAAGGGGAACGTCAAGTAGCTGTGATCATTTGACCATGCACATAGCTTTAAAGACTTAATTTTTTCAAATATATAAATACCAAAATCAATGGTATTAGCCATTAATCTGTCCATACTTTGAAATGGATAATAGTGGTCTTTACTGGTCGATGAATGGGTAGATTTGGATTTCAAACTTGTCATATCCAGAAATGTTAATATTATCTATTTAGGACGGTCATCCTAATCCGTTTTCTAATTACAAACCCTCCATGTTTTTCTATTCACCTTACCATTGGTTCCATTTTAGGTACATGGCACCTGAATATAAGTGGCATTTTGACTGAGAAATCAGATCTCTTCTCGTATGGGGTGGTTCTTATGGAACTAATATATCTGAGAAAAGAATCTGTGGATATATCTCAACCCTTGGGGGATGAGGGTCTTGTTGAGTGGGTAAGTTGATATCACACTGGATGCATGGATCTTTTTCGTGGCAACACTTAACAGGGTTCAGTTTCTTTATACCTAGCATAAGATATTGAATGACTGCCAATGTTCGGGGTATTGTTTATGCTCAAAATTGTAATCCAAATACTTAGGACTAATAGTTACTCTTATAGACTTGGTAACTGAGCTATTCTAAAAATCATACAAGGACCTTTACACATACAGTTTACGCAAACTGAAACCATTGAAAACAGGCCAACTTGTGCATTGTAGAAACCAGAGTCTACTCGGCAGTCCAAGTCATCTACTTTACCGGTGTTGAGATCAGATCATTGACATAAATATCAATATCAGCTTATCTTATTGCTATGTGTTTTCAGAAGTGGAAATCGATCGTATGTTATACTTGGTAATGAGCTTTCCAAATGAAACACATATTAGTTACATCAAGACTTCAACATAGTTGCGCCTTTTGCCTTTAACTACCATAATACCTCGAACATAGAAGTTTGGCCTATACTTATATCGAAATCAAGTGAGCCCATAGCATTGAATTAACATGTAGACTCACAACATGGATATTCATTCCCACAGAGTGCTGGTTGCAGGTGCCACTGACAGAGGGTCAACTTTTCTAGCTGATGCTAGACAATATTTTTGGTATATTACAACTAAACTTATGCATAAGGGATTATACATATCCAAATACTAACTAAATACATCTCAGTGATTGGCAAACGCTATCAGGCAAACGCTATCAGTGCTTATTGATCACAAATTATGAAATTCATAAACAGTAGCAGTCATGAATGTTGAAAATTACAACAAATAACACAACATACCTAGATAGATGACAGCATTTATGTTTGTAGTAACCTAAACAAAACTGAACAATAAAGACCGAATGCAATAGCTACAGCTTGATCCTAACACCTTGCAAACCATCTTCGCTATCATTGAATGATAGAATTTGACTGATCGAGCAAAAGTAGCGTCTCCATATACGACCATGCATTAAATTGAAGATAGTCTCCACTAATCCCAACATTATTAGTACGTCCTGATGAGGGTTCAAAAACTTCAATTTGAGAGACTTTAATAACAGCAGCAGCATCATCATCATCATCCAATTCAAGGACAACTTCGCCGTTGTTCCTAAACCCCAATACTTGATATAGAGACTTACCCTCAACCTTAACATTATACATATATGTAAACGGTTTATTAACACCATCTTTCCTCATCCACACACCACAACCCCACATCTCACCCTCTTGATAATACTCAAGCAAACCAACCGACCCATTCACCTTTACCACCCTTAAACCATTAGCACATATTAATCTCTCCGAAAGAAACATTTCATCAAATTTCTCGCTTTTCAAATCAAACGAAATAATAGAATTAGGAGCAAGCCAATAAATAATCCCATCTATACAAACATGATTCGAATGCAAATGGCACGGTTTAAAAGGCTCGCTGGTATACACAGTTTTCCAAATTCGCGAACTTAATGTAAAGACCTGGACCTCCCAAGATATACTTGGGTATCTAAAAACATTAATCTTTACAAGCGTAGGGTCATTAGCATCACGAAAAACCCCAAAAGCAATACGAGTATAAGAAAAGTAATAGTCTCTATCAAATACATGAGGGATAGGAATAGCAACCGATTTTGTAATGGAAGGATTCCAAAGAACAACCATATGATTTTTTAGCTATGTATCCCTGCACCAGCCATAAAAACATAACAACCCGTCAACAGAACCGAGTAATATTGACCCGAGGCTTAGTAAGCTAAGAGGCTCGGGAGGTGTTAGGGGAAACTTTTGATGGGGAAAAGTGTTGTCATCGATAATCGAGGTGAATGTGACATTCCTGTACTGTATAAGTAAATTGTGTTGTGGGTTTGGGTGATTGATGAGGTATGTTTTTATAAACTCTGGACAATCTATAAAAGACTTCCATTGCTTCGAAACAGATCGAAACTGAACAAGTGATTTGACAGGAAGTCTTTTTATGATTTCAGATTGGATTTCAAAAGGAATGTAATCTGACATTTTCTGAGTTTTTGATTTTTTAGGGTTTTCAATTTGGGGATTTTACGAAAGAGAATGACGGAGAAAGAAATGAGCAAAGTGTACTGGATTTAACTTTACACTGGGCTTCATTGTACGAATAATCAAATTTCATAAGTTGGGCCCTGAGCCATGGGCTTCTGACAAACAGTGAAGAAGATGATTTGTAATATAGAAAACTACAATAATGAATAAAATACACACTTACATTAGCTTTACCTAGTGGCGGATCTTGAGCATTTATTTTAGGAGGGCCGAGTTATTTTTTATATACCAAAATAAAAAAATAAACAATAACTTTAAACGAAATGCATAATATTTACATTACTCGTCATAATCTTTGGGGAGGCCGGGGCCCTCCCCAGTCCCTATTAAAGTCCGCCATTGGCTTTACCCATGGGCTTAATAAGAGTGCGTTCGGTTTGTTATTTGAAATCATTATTGGTATGGATTTGATAACACTATGGAATGGAATGAGATGTATCGATAGCATTCCTTGTCTTTGGTATACGTTTTAGATAATATTGGTATTCTATGAGTGGCATCCAATTTATAAAAAAAAAAATTTTACAATCATATGTAGAAAAATCACATGAATAAATATTTATAATCTATAACTTTTGATATTATTACTAAAATTCGCAAACGACATAACGAACAGGGCCGGGGCCGGATTTTGGGTTGTGCAGAGTGTGTAACCGTACAGGGCCTCCAAAATTTTAGGGCCTCCAATGTCAAAAGTGCAGCTATGATTTCATTTTGGGATTCACCATAAAAATGATGAACTTAAGATAATTGATGTTTTAGAAATAAAAGAAAGATCTTTTAAACGATTTAATGAGAAAAATACTAGAAGAAACAAAGAGTAGAAAATACTAGAAGAAATAAAGAGTATGATAAGGTTGAGGAAGATGATAAGTATGAGTGATATGCAGTTTTAGTCCTAAAGTTTATGTTTTTCACATTTTTGTCCTAGTATTTTAGTTGTAGTTTTAAATATATAAAAGTGGGTATCTGAATTTGTTTTTTAAATAGTCTAATTTGTTTTTTAAATTAAATAAATGCAAAAGATAGTGTTATACACGTTTTTATGTTATATTTTTTTACATTTATGTTTAATCTCCCATGCTTTCGAGAAGCCTATTATGTCAAAATGACATAGGGTCCCAAAATTTTACGAGCCGACCGTGTTTAAACCATATAACAATGTACATAAAAACATAATCGTAATAAATAAGACATCTGATTGCGATCACAAGATCGAGAAGGAAACATCGATTTTGTACATGAAAACTAAGTCACATATTCCGGTATAGAAAAGTTGTGTTCGTATTTGATGGGGCCTCCTTTATGGGTGCCGCACAGGGCCACCGAAATCAATGAGACAGCCCTGATAACGAAGACAATATTTCTCCAACGTGTATTTTTTATTTTATGAGTGGCTTCGATCCATATTAATCTTGAACAAGTGGGGTTTTTTTTGTTATCTACTTTATAGCTTTTTTCTATAATATGATGCTTTTATAAAATAAAATAATACTGAATATTGTTGATGAAGAAAGGTAAAAAGAAGCTAAGGTAAATTGAAATGATATACAAAAGTGACCCACGCACCTTAGAATGAATCTATGATTCTCATTAGCGAAATTTATTCCCATCCATATATACCAAATGTAACATTTGGAATCATTTCATTCCCTCATTCCAAAATTGACCTACCAAACGCACCCTAAGATTATATAACATTTTCTTATATGTAGTTTTCAAGAGTCGAACACTCATCAAATAGATTAGACACGTAATTTTAAAAAATATATCATTTGATGTTTTTATTTCCCGCTTTTACATACTCAGAATTTTATTTTTAACTAATTAAAAATAAAAGAAAAATTCTACAGAACTTGCTATAATAAATTCAACTAAATGTAACATGATTAATTTGATTAAACTTTTTTGTTAATCTTTTTTATATATTTAAGGTTTTGGGTTTTGGTATTGCACAGTGCGCTTTGTTTCGGGTTAAAATCAAGAAAAATATGGCTAGGCTAAATATTCGGTTGTGCTCGGCTCACTCGATTTTCGGTTTTGCCCAGTTCACTTCGGTACGCTTTTTGGTTCATGTTTTTCTCAAGGTCGGTATTCGATTAGGAATGGCTTTTCGGTTCGGTTTCTATTGACCCAAGAAAAAACGATTAGAAAAAAGAAAAACCGAACCACCAGATGTCGAGCGGTTTTGGTTTTCGGTTTCATAAAAACAGAATTTTTCTGTTCGGTTTCGATTTTAGCCAAAAACCGACCCAAACCGAACCGTGCACACCCAATGTTTAAATAAGCTGTTAAGGAAATCATTTGGCTGAAAGGTCTACTAATTGAGCTGAGAATAAACCTTGGTCAGTGGTTGTGAATTGTGATAATCAAGGTGCAATTCGTTTCACATGAAATGCAATGTTTCATGAGAGGGCGAAACATATCAGTGTGAGGTATCACTTCATCAAGGAGACCGTGGAGTCTAAAGAGATTGAAGTGGTGAAGATAGACATGGAAGATAATGCAGCTAAAACGTTTACAAAGATGGTTCTAGGTTCGAAGTTCAAGTATTCCATGTAAATACTTGGTATCATGATTAACTAGTCTTGTCACTAAGGTGAAAAGTGTTACTTGTTAGTAACAAGCTTAGTTATAGTAGGTGTCTATTTAATCAACTTTCCTTGTAAGTTTACTTGCCTTGCAAGTCAAGTAATCGCGTAGCTTTTATGAATGTTGTTTGACTCGGTTGTGTTTTGGAAACCCAGTTAAGATGCCCTTCACCTTTATAACTAGAGGTGGGGTTGAGGGACTCAATCACACCGTATGCTTCTGTTCTTTAATTCTTGTAAACCGATCCTTGATAAATAAGCTTAATCGTTTTGTTTGATATTCTATGTTCTCGTTTGTTTTTTTTTGTTCGTCAATAGAAGGTTGCTATTTGTGCAAAGTAAACCCCACAATCTAGCGGTTTCACAATCGATCTTCCATTTGTTATCGTTATCGTACAACACAATAGTTAGCGTCAAAATATTTTTCAATAAATAAAAAGACGTGTGTGAAAAAGTTAAAAACTCTAGGGGACATAAATGTAAATGATATTAAATTAAAATAATCATCTTTTTCACCGGTCAAACACGTTAACCACCACAAATGGCCGAAATTAACACTTTTATATATTACTCCGTAGGTGATTCTGATTAAGAAATGCATACTTAATTAACACTTATATATATTTTTACCTAATTAATTTATATATTAAAAAAGTGTTTGAGGATTCCTTATTATTTAGGAAAATGATTGTGAGTTGCTAAACATGTTAAAAGAGTTACACCCACCAAAGTAGTTCTTGTTGATTTTAAGGACCATGTATCATAAATAATTAGTATTTTCGTCTTAAAATAAATTTTTACGTTTGATTTCTGAAAAAAAATGGTGCAACTTTGACTCTAATTATCTTTGAGTCTATTATATAATACTTGATGTAAAATATATCAATGTATAGAGTTTTAAATGTGTTTTTATTAATATAATTTTTATTAAGTATATTATATAACACAAGTAAATATATTTGCGATTAAATTTTTATAAAAAGCCCGACAAAGTCAAGGGTGTATATGTGTTTTGAGACGAAGGGAGTACATTAGATTCTAAGGGTGAGCATTTAGAGCGTCGGACCAGACCAAATCGGAAAATCAGAACGGATCGGACCGAGTAAATTCGGTCCGGTCTTAGGTCCGTGATTTTGGATCATTTCGGTTTTCGGTCCGGTTCGGTTTTACCAAAAAATTGTTTATTTTGCCTAATTAAGACCGGATTAGAGCGAAGACCGGACAGGACCATTTTGGTCCGGTCTTGGTCCGGGGTTTTGGATCAATTCGATTTTCGATCCGGTCCAATTTTGATCGGTCCGGTCCGGTTTGAGTCCGCTGCTCAGCCCTACTTGATTAGAAGCCTTTAAAGTAAAAAGAAATGTGAAAAAGTTAAAACTACAAAGATGGCGAACATGACCAAAAAGGCAAAGATGATATCCATCCCAAAATAGTCATCTTGTTCACCTAAAGACATTAATGGTGAACATGAAGAAAAACATTAATGATATCTTTTTTTTTTGAAACTACACAGAAGACTAAAAACAATGGGCCCAAATCATTTATGATATCCATCCATCGAGATCAAATTTCATTTATACTATTTTTCTGGGAATTATTAATCAATTAATGGATAAAGTTAGCAGCACCTCCATCCATTTTTTTTTATTTTTTATTAACTTATAGTTTTTATTTATTTGTAAATTTAGTAGCTTGGTTTATACTTTTTTTTTTTATTATTCCCATTGCTGGTGATTGTACATTACTGTGTACTTACTTGTAAACTATAAAATGAGTTAATATGTACTTACCTGTTTTGGGCATTTATGACATCCACCCAATTGATTATCAAAAAACCCAATTGGATCCTGAAATTGGATTGTAAAACATGACCACTTTTTTTGGGGATGTCATTAATTAGGTGCTTTTGTGTTTTGGCAATCGATGGATAAAGTTCATGTTTCGATCGCCCTTCATCAACACCAAAAAGTAAGTAATAGCACCTCCATCTTTTTATTTATGTAAATTAATACTACTAGTTTTCTTTTATAAACCAACTATCTTAGTGGTCCCGGATTTTCCCGTATTTTTTCGGGAATTTCCCGATTTGGTACCGATCCCGTACCGAATTAGTGTTCCCGAATTTTTTTTCACCTTATTTCGTAGTCCCGGTCCCGTATCGAACAGGATTCGGGTATCGGGAATCGGTACGGTTGCGGGTACGGTTCGGATTCGGGATTCGGGTCAAAATGCTCATCCCTAGCTGAAAATTTAAAGAATATGTGGTTTGCTATACATCCATAAATTAAGGCAGCTGATTATGGGGGTGTTTGTTTTCACTTTTTAATGGCCTTGAACAGCTACTTAGCACATAAGCCCATTAAATAAGCTGATATGCAGAAGCAGTTTGCTTTATGCAATCACTTCACACTGCATATCTGCTAAGAAATCAGATAAGCTGGAAAAATAAGCAGTCCAATAATTTGATTATGTGATTAATATGTGTAAAAGGGTGTTTTTGATTGCTTATAAGTAGATTAGAGATAACTATGTAAGGAGATAGTTTTTGGGTTTTTGCTTATGGTGTAAAGTAATGCAAGTAGATTGCAAAACTGAATAATTTGTTAGATAAGAGTGTAAAAAAGCAATCTAATTTCATACCGAATAAGCAGGTCCCAAATGGCTTGTTTTAATGCTAAAATAGGTAGATAAGCAAAAGCAGTTTGTATTATCTAATTACTTCGAAAATATAATCACTGTGTTAGTAATAATGTTAGAAGTCAGCATATAACCAAAAGCAGTGACAGGCTAAGAACTCCCAAACCATAAAAATAATCACAAACAAAAGCAAATGAGCTCAAAATTTGAACAATATGTGTTTCGCTATACATTTGTATATTGAGTCAGCTGATTATGGCGATGTTTGTTTTCTCTTTTTAATGGCCTTATTAGCTTATTGATATTTTGCACAGCTAGCTCAGTAGCTCATAAACCCATTAAAAAGCAGATATGCAGAAGCAGTTTGCTTTCTGCAAAAATTTTAACCTGTAGCTAATGATAAGCCGCAAAGAAATAAGCAGTAGCTAATGATGAGATTCATGAGAGGTTATTGTACTTGTAAAATAGTGTTTTTGATTGCTTATGGTTTTGCTTATAAGCAGAAAAGTAGCTTGGAGATAAGTATTTCAGGAGATAGTTTTTGGTTTTTTGCTTATGGTGTAAAGTAATGCAATTAGACTGCGAAATTGAATTATTAGTTAGATAAGAGTGTAAATAAGTAATCTAGTGTCATATCAAATAAGCAGATCCCAAATGGCTTTTTTTTAATTCTAAAATAAGTAGGTAAGCAGAAGCAGTTTTTATAATCTAATGACTTTGAACTGTTTATCTGCAGAAAAATAAGCAATCTCCAACACTCTTTAATTACCTTAAATAGTCGGAAGTTTTCATATAACTAAACAGTTGATAATTTTGTATGATTATTAGATCTTGAAAATAGCACAAGGGTGTGGAACTACATAAGTAAATTTAAATAACCATGAGTTTCAGTTTTGAAATTTTAAGAAAAGAAAAAGCCTCCGCATATAAACGCATTTGACATCTAAATACAGTGGATGTACACCGCTTCATATACCCGTCCCATAAGTAGATGATACCCAAGGAGCAAATATTGCTGGCCATATATCACACTAATATAATGATGTAGCTGAATATCTCTCATTGAAATGGCTATGCTAAACACAACCTTAATTCTTAACTAGCTCGAAAAATAGGCCATAGTTCTGGTTAGGCGAATATTTCATCTAATTGCTAAATATCGTTGGTGCCAATTGAATGTGGAGCTTCAGTGTTTGGACTAAGGATTCAGAATTCAAGTTGGTGCAAATATAGGTTATGGTTTTTTGTCTGTTTTCTGCTATAATCCAATGTACCGAAGTGCAATCAGTTCAAAATGTTAATGTTATTTGCCTCCTGTTTCAACTTCAAACCAAAATCTAGGTACTTGCAAACAGTATGTAAATTTGATAAGACTTACGCTGTCTTTGGATAGAGGGTTTAGGAGAATTGGAAATGATAGAATGTGTTTGGTTTAAGGGTATGATTTTCAGTTCCTTGCTCCACCCTGGCCCCGACTATCAAACTCACAAACCTTAGGGATTTGGGACTGCAAATCAGACACCACCCGATTAGGTATAAGTAGGTTGATATAAATAATGAATTGTTGTGGCAAGGGCTTAAGGAAATAAATTTTTAAGTTCTTCCTTTGTCTCTCTCGATACACATGTACAAGTACATAAGTCAAGCTTGAGCTTTACAGTTTAAGAGCCATGTCTTCACTGGCATGCATATGGTTTACAGTATTTGAAATGTGAGTCATGCATCATAATGAATGTACAATATTTTTTATAATGGTTGTATGAACAATTAGGCCATTAAACCTCGTTTTCTATCAATGTGCTGGGTTCTTCTAAGCATTTCAGTAGCAGAAATTATAAGGTCTTTGTAACATTGTCTTAATTTACATATACATGTACAGAAAGCTTTTCGTGATAATTATTACTAAAACCACAGTCACTACTTTTTGGTTAGAACAAGTCGTGGCTTCCTGTCCCTTCCTTTTGGTAGGAAAGTTGACAAAATGATGACTTCCTCAAGAGGATACCATTTTGACTTTTGAGGTCAAAAGGGATTTTTTTTTTCAGTCTCGTGATGGTGAATCTTTAAGTTTGATGACATAAGACTATAAAATAATCAGTTTAACATAATAGTTGTATTGTACCAGCAGTTTATAACAAATTACTAAACTTTGACAAAAAAAGTGATTCGGGTCAAAGGGGGCCGTTTCGACTGCCACATGAACCTCCCATTTTGCCACCCTTTGTTACCTACTTCGAGCACTAACGAGTGGATTATTTGTGTCAACTGCAGCAAGAAAGATTGGATAAGGAAGCAGAGATCAGGAGAGTGAGGGAACAACTGCTACAAGAAAACAGAGAACGAGCTCTTGCTTAATTTATTCTCTCGTTCAGTTCATGTGTTATTGTGTGCAATACACTTGAGATTTTCTCCCAGTTTGATCTTTTGCTTGATACTTATTAAGAAGATACCAATGATTGTTGTTAAATAAGTTTGTCGTCTGTAATAACCAGTACTTTGTACCATTAACCATTTGGCGATTTATGAGTATAACTTTTTATGAATGGTTCACATGTTAAAAGTCGATTTCCATTAGTCTTCTTTCACGTAACACCGTTAAGATGTTTGAAAATTTGGGGACATCTGCATCTATCAACCTTTCACGCAGGACACTGATGTACTCCAAGCTCAGTTTCCATATCTTCAACGACTTTTGGAAACACTCATTGCTGTCACAATTCTAAATTCCAAATGCTACGGATCAAAATAAGACGCAATAGAAATATGTACGCCGTCTCGCCTACAACAACAACCACTTGATTCTCTCGTATTGCCTATTTCACTAAAAGATCATATAAGTTAAAAGGTCACATTAAATTAGAGTAACATACAACATTCCACATACTTGTAGATTATGCTTCATGGCACTTGTACCTCAACCTAAAAATTATTCCGCATACTGCGGATAAACTCTTAAAAGAAGAATACCCGGGTTGTTGGCGTTACAGACTACCACATAACTAATATAACTAATGACTGCAAAGCAAAAGCATACCTGCAACAATTCATCTCGCACAGAAAATATTGGGAGGTAATGACGTTCTTCTGATAGTCATTGACAATGCAGAATCGCTTACTGCATTGGTTAGTCAACTACATGAAATTAGTCATTTGTGAGCATAAATGAAAATTTAAAATAGCCCATCATTTTTTCCGAGTTTCCATAAAGTTCCGATAGTCCCAAATTTCTAATCTCAAACAAACATGTAAACTTTAACTGTTTATAAAATTGAATCATACACTACTCGAAACCTTATTGCTTCAAATCTAAAGAGGAGAATGAACAGGAATAACATCAGACTAGTCATGAAGAAATCGAACAATATGATTAAGAAGATTTTGTGGCAAGTAAAATAAAAGTAGATTTCAACACTGCAAAATCGTCAACGGGTTTGACACTTATGATGCAACAAGAAAATTAAAACACACTTACGAATTTGACCAACATAAACGTCTATTTATCTACTGCGTGCACTGCTCCTTGTTGCAAGCCTCGTATTAGACCTGAAAGAGTTCAAAAATACAAGAATAAAACCATGTTAGTAATGATTTATTCATCAAATCATGTAAAATCACATTCTATAAAAAGAGAGAACAGAGTACCACCTCGTATATTTTGGCACTCGAGTCAAATGCAAGTCTGCGTAACTTTGCTGGAACTTCCGCAGTGGTACCTAATGTTGGTATTGCACGAGGATCAGAAGGAACTCCTACCAGTGTTAACATCACACCAACAATGAATGTAGGTCACCGAGTTGAATCAACTGTTGTGGTAACTGAGACTCTAAGTGGGCCAGGTTTTACTGATGTCCCGGAACTTGTTTCCAGAGAATATCTGGACAGCGCTCTAAAGGTTGTCCAATAATCTTTTGATAAAAAACTTGCTGATATGCAACGATTACTCAATGAAAATCATTTTGCAACTGAAGAAGCAATATTACCACCACCTTTCACCTCCTCGATCACTACAACAAGACTTATCTGTGGTTGAACTGAAGCAATTATTACTTAGGAAACTTATGTCACAATCTGAAGACGAATCTACTGATGCCGATTTGATTATGACCACCGGACCATCAGTCCATGCATGTGAATTAATTACATACCAATGGAACGTTAGTTGTTGTTCGTGTGGTTTGAGGTGGAAAAAATGTAAGCTTTAGGTGATAGCAGTTTGTCAGTTGTTTGCTGAATAAGTGAGAAAATGTAACATATCTGGTCAACTGGCGGATTGGGTGGGACACGGAAGATGCATCCGAGTTTCTTTTCGGTCAAGAGATGTCAGTCCAAGTAAAAAGTATGTGGGATTCTAGTGAATTGGAATTGGAAATACAGTGAAATAAGGTTTATATACATTACGCCTCTACACATGTCAGTCGTCTTGCTATTGTTTGTTCTTTTGTTCTAGTGTAAATATTGTAGGTTATGCGGTTTGTCTTAGTGGGCGTGTTTGAATTTTGCTCCTTTTCTCTGTGCATCGTTTGGAAGTTTGAAGCTTTGTTTTTTTTTTGTCGGGGAACAAAGTATTCTCCATCTCTCGTTTCTCTCTCTTGAAACTAATAGACAAAATGTGTTGCTGCACTCATAAACATATATGGATCACTTTTAACCCTCGTCCATATAACTGCTCATATAGTTATACGGCTATCAGATGAGTGAAACACTATTGTATATGGTTTTCATTCCCAGTTGTGAAGTTTTTGTATAACGTTTTAATGCTGCTAAGTCGATGGCCTGTAGTACCTTCATTTGACTTAGTTACGTGTCCATGTGGTAATCCATGAAATTTGCAACGCTTGGTCGAACATAGTTTTAGTTCAGCTACTTAAGTGGGTCATTGATGAGAGTATCTGCTATTTTTTAGTTTAATCCATGAAATTTCTGTCGATGTCCTCATATTATACAATCAACAACAGTTTTCACGCACAGTTTCAAAGCTGGCATATTATTTCAAATTTCAACTAGTTAAAGAAAATTTGCAGCAAAGAATATCCTCGGCTGAATAGGACTAGCAACCTTCTTCCAGCATAACGGAATCTATCTTACGTTTTCTACCGATTGAAGAGGCAGTTATGACAATTATCCTATCTAGGGAATGTTGTTACCGTTGGACGAAATCCCAAACTTGCGTTTAACAAGTTTAAGTTTCACACTACAACAATAATGATTTTAGGGTCGCCCTTTTTCTAGGGTCGACTTAGTCGTCCCTAAGGGGGGCCCCACCAGTTTTACAAAAAAACTTGGTCAAAAGGTCTGAGGGGAAAAAGTGGGTCCCAACAAACCTAGGGACGACTAAGTCGTCCCTAGGTTAAATAAACTTATTATTCCGTTTTTAAATCTTTTTTATATATTTAAAATGAATATAAATTTTTTTTATTTAAAAAGTTTAAAAAGAAACAGGGGACCACAAACCCTAGGGACGACTTAGTCGTCCCTAGGTTAAATAAACTTATTATTCTGATTTTTAAATCTTTTTTATATATTTAAAATTAATATAAATTTTTTTTATTTAAAAAGTTTAAAATGAAAGAGGGGACCACAATTCCTAGGGACGACTTAGTCGTCCCTAGGTTATCTTATTTATTTAAAATTATTTAAACTTTATACATATTTAAAAAAATATATATATTTAATTAAAAATAACTTTATACATATTTAAAAAAAACTTTATATATATTTAAAAAAAATTTATATATTTAGAAAAAAATTATACATATTTAAAAATAACTTTATACATATTAAAAATAAATTTATACATATTTAAAAAAAACTTTATATATATTTAAAAAAAATTTATATATTTAGAAAAAAATTATACATATTTAAAAATAACTTTATACATATTAAAAAAATTTTATACATATTTAAAAAAAATTTATACATATTTAGAAAAAAAAATTATACATATTTAAATATAACTTTATACATATTAAAAAAAACTTTATATTTATTTTAAAAAAACTTATATGTATTTAATTTAGATATATATTTAACACTTACAAACTAGTTACAACGATAATAGATTCATAAATAAGAAAAAAAACACATTACAAACTAGTTAAAATACAAATTAACACATTAAAATAACAAATAGATTCATAAATAAGAAAAAAAAACACATTACAAACTAGTTAAAACTAAACGTACAGATTAACACATAATAATAAAATACAAATTAACACACTAAAATAACAAATAGATTACTACTCAAAGTTAAGATTTTCCATATCATTTAAAAACTCATGAAGTATTGCAGCCGATTGACATGCGTGGTCTTCAGGATGCCTTTCCATTTCTAGTCTTGTCTCTAGCATCTTTATCTTTAGATCTTTGATCTTGCAATTAGAGCACTCAGTTGGTGCAGATTGAGAAGGACCTGTAGAAGAACTTGGATGTGAACCTTGAGGTGTTGAAGATCCAGGGGAAGATCTTATACGGAGTTCGAGATCAAAATCATCCTTCCATTTAAAATATTTACATCCATAATCATCTGTTTTTGGCTGTTACAAAGTAAACAAATAACATGACATGTCATTTTAATAATCACACGTATTACATAACTAAAACATTTGATTGTTTACCTTCGAAAGAGGACATGCATAGTAAAGTTTACCAAAGCTATGAGGTTGATGTGACTGTCTCAACACAATATATCCCTTTCTACATGTACACTTATAAGCTTCAAGCGGATCCATATTATGCAAAATCGGGTGGTGGTGGTGGTGAGTTTGGTATGAGAGGATAAGAGTTTGTGAGGATAAGAGTTTGTGAGGATAAGAGCTACCATAAATAAAGATAAAAATTTAGGGTCGACACATTTAGGGACGACTTAGTCGACCCTAGCTTTCCCGCCAACATTTTCCCGCCAGCATTTCCCGCCAACATTTCCCGCCAATATGGACTCGTCGGTTGAACCTATAACGTATAACCGTAACATATGGACTCCTCGGTTGAACCTATAACGTATAACCGTAACATATAGACTCGTCGGTTGAACCTATAACGTATAACCCTAACATATGGACTCGTCGGTTGAACCTATAACGTATAACCGTAACATATGGACTCCTCGGTTGAACCTATAACGTATAAACCTAACATATGGACTCGTCGGTTGAACCTATAACGTATAACCCTAACATATGGACTCGTCGGTTGAACCTATAACGTATAACCGTAACATATGGACTCCTCGGTTGAACCTATAACGTATAACCCTAACATATGGACTCGTCGGTTGAACCTATAACGTATAACCCTAACATATGGACTCGTCGGTTGAACCTATAACGTATAACCCTAACATATGGACTCGTCGGTTGAACCTATAACGTATAACCGTAACATATGGACTCCTCGGTTGAACCTATAACGTATAACCCTAACATATGGACTCGTCGGTTGAACCTATAACGTATAACCCTAACATATGGACTCGTCGGTTGAACCTATAACGTATAACCGTAACATATGGACTCGTCGGTTGAACCTATAACGTATAACCGTAACATATGGACTCGTCGGTTGAACCTATAACGTATAACCGTAACATATGGACTCGTCGGTTGAACCTATAACGTATAACCCTAACATATGGACTCGTCGGTTGAACCTATAACGTATAGCCGTAACATATGGACTCGTCGGTTGAACCTATAACGTATAACCGTAACATATGGACTCCTCGGTTGAACCTATAACGTATAACCCTAACATATGGACTCGTCGGTTGAACCTATAACGTATAACCCTAACATATGGACTCGTCGGTTGAACCTATAACGTATAACCCTAACATATGGACTCGTCGGTTGAACCTATAACGTATAGCCGTAACATATGGACTCGTCGGTTGAACCTATAACGTATAACCGTAACATATGGACTCCTCGGTTGAACCTATAACGTATAACCGTAACATATGGACTCGTCGGTTGAACCTATAACGTATAACCCTAACATATGGACTCGTCGGTTGAACCTATAACGTATAACCGTAACATATGGACTCCTCGGTTGAACCTATAACGTATAACCCTAACATATGGACTCGTCGGTTGAACCTATAACGTATAACCCTAACATATGGACTCGTCGGTTGAACCTATAACGTATAACCGTAATATATGGACTCCTCGGTTGAACCTATAACGTATAACCCTAACATATGGACTCGTCGGTTGAACCTATAACGTATAACCCTAACATATGGACTCGTCGGTTGAACCTATAACGTATAGCCGTAACATATGGACTCGTCGGTTGAACCTATAACGTATAACCGTAACATATGGACTCCTCGGTTGAACCTATAACGTATAACCGTAACATATGGACTCGTCGGTTGAACCTATAACGTATAACCCTAACATATGGACTCGTCGGTTGAACCTATAACGTATAACCGTAACATATGGACTCCTCGGTTGAACCTATAACGTATAACCCTAACATATGGACTCGTCGATTGAACCTATAACGTATAACCCTAACATATGGACTCGTCGGTTGAACCTATAACGTATAACTGTAACATATGGACTCCTCGGTTGAACCTATAACGTATAACCCTAACATATGGACTCGTCGGTTGAACCTATAACGTATAACCCTAACATATGGACTCGTCGGTTGAACCTATAACGTATAGCCGTAACATATGGACTCGTCGGTTGAACCTATAACGTATAACCGTAACATATGGACTCCTCGGTTGAACCTATAACGTATAACCCTAACATATGGACTCGTCGGTTGAACCTATAACGTATAACCCTAACATATGGACTCGTCGGTTGAACCTATAACGTATAACCGTAACATATGGACTCCTCGGTTGAACCTATAACGTATAACCCTAACATATGGACTCGTCGGTTGAACCTATAACGTATAACCCTAACATATGGACTCGTCGGTTGAACCTATAACGTATAGCCGTAACATATGGACTCGTCGGTTGAACCTATAACGTATAACCGTAACATATGGACTCCTCGGTTGAACCTATAACGTATAACCCTAACATATGGACTCGTCGGTTGAACCTATAACGTATAACCCTAACATATGGACTCGTCGGTTGAACCTATAACGTATAACCGTAACATATGGACTCCTCGGTTGAACCTATAACGTATAACCCTAACATATGGACTCGTCGGTTGAACCTATAACGTATAACCCTAACATATGGACTCGTCGGTTGAACCTATAACGTATAACCGTAACATATGGACTCCTCGGTTGAACCTATAACGTATAACCCTAACATATGGACTCGTCGGTTGAACCTATAACGTATAACCCTAACATATGGACTCGTCGGTTATTAATTATTACAAACTAAGTATAACGTATATTTTAATATTAATTATAATAATTTATTTTGATTTTTATTATTAATTTATATTATTAATTTTATTACATAGAAGGTAAAATGTATATTAAATGTATGAAAAATACCTAGGGACGACTTAGTCGTCCCTAAATATTAAAGAAAGTCGTCCCTAAAAAAGCCCTCCAACACTTAGCAAATTTTTTGGGAAAAGTTGAAATTTTCGGTGAAATTTTAAAAAACCCGCTTTGGGTTTAAGTTTTCCCGGTATACACCTAGGGACGACTTAGTCGTCCCTAGGTTCCAAAAGTCGTCCCTAAGTATTATTTATAAACGAAAAAAAAAAAGTATTTATTATTATTCTAGGGACGACTAAGTCGTCCCTAGGTTACAAAGACCAAGTCGTCCCTAGGCTTCATTTACAGTAACTCACCTTATCCTCTCTATCTCATTCTTCATTATTGCTAAAAAAAAAAAAACCGGGACGACCGACGACCACCATTCTTCTTCACCACCATCAATTCAACCGACGACCACCACCATCAACTCACCTTATCCCATTCACCACCCCCATCCGTCTCATTCCCACCCACCATCAATCCGACCACTCCCACTCCCATCCGTCTCATTCCCACCCACCATCAATCCGACCAACCGTCTCATCTCCGTCTCCACCACCGTCTCATTTCCACCACCACCACTGCCATCGCGGCAGCAGTAGCAACCACCGCCGCCGGCAGCAGCAGCAGTAGCCACCACCACCGACAGCAGCAGTAGCCACCACCACCAATAAAGGTGATTTTGGCTTAATATTTTGCCTTATGATTTCGGATTATATTTAAGCTTAATTGATTTAGGCTTAGTTGATTTCGGCTTAATATATATATAGTTGATTTCCGTTGTATATAGTGCTTAATATATATATATAGATGATTTCGGCTTAATTGATTTAGCATGAGTTTAATTTTTTTTATATGTTTCTCGTAGCCGAGACCCGAGTCACAGTCGAAGGGAACCGAGTCACAGGACAGTCGGGACAACTTCCTCATCCGGACCTCTTTTTCTATCTTTATATCTTTGCTTATTCCAGTCGTGACCGAGGTGTGTAATTAATATTATGCATATGTTTATTATATTATATATATATATGATATATGATTGTTAGTCTTTGTAGTAAATAATTTTAGGAATATTTTAGGATTTTATCGATTAATTTCGGAAAATTCCCGTCCGAAGTTAATCAACCTATAGAAAACCCGTCCGAAATTAATTTATTAGGAATTAATTTCGGAAAGTCCCCTGTTTGGGACTGCTTTTTGATGTTTCGTCTCATTTAGGATATGAATGCGTATAACTGGTTTATTATTTGAGATGATTTCGACAGTGTTTCTCCTTTACTCCTACGAATATGTCTTTAAACACATATTTGGGGAGTAGAGGGGAAATGCTGCCGAAATTTACTCAAATAGTAAACCGGTTATACGCATTCATATATGGGACGAAACATTCAAAAGGTGGGTTAGGATTGCCTTCCATAGTTGCACTAGGAAGAAAAAAAAGAGTTCATATTCATTTTGTTAGTATGACATTTTACGTATAAAAAAAATAATTTATCTGAGTATTTTTATTTGCAACGCAGTTATGACAATTGATAAGAGTTGGACCACTGTAAACAATCGTAATTCCAATGAGTTTTTAGATGGTCTTTTTGGATTCATCCAGGATTGTGAGAAATTTTTGCACCCCATCTCACAAAAGCTCCGTTGCCCATGTAGTCATTGTTGTAACCGTGAAAAGTTGGTTACCCTCGGCCAACTTGAGGCACACATATCCAAATTCGGGTTTGACAAACATTACACCACTTGGATATATCACGGTGAACCAATTCTTCCGTTACCTCCACTATTACCACATTCACCTGATCGAATTCACATGGATGCGTTCTTCGAAGATATTTCTGCAAATAATATTCCAAATCCACCCTCTCAAACTCCACCAACTCAAACAACCGGTCATCAACCAACCCAAACATCGGGTCCTAGTAACGAGTTTGAAGAGTTACTCGCTAGGTCTGCCCAAAAGTTGTACCCGGGTTGTGATATGACCACATTGGAATTTACATCAGAGATTTCGCACATCAAGGTTTTACACAAAATAACTGATGCCGGGTTTAACAAAATTCTAGCTCTTCTCCAAAAGGCATGTTCCCCTAGTAAAGGATACAATTTCCCGTCTTCATACTATGAAATAAAAAAGACATACAAAAAGATCGGGTTAGGATACGAATCGATCCATGCTTGTATAAATGATTGTTTTTTATATTGGGGATCACCGGAAAACAAGGAGAGGCAAACTTGTCCAATCTGTAACGCGAGCAGATGGAAAAACCCAAAGAAGAAAAAGGGGACGCAATTAGTTGCCAACAAGGTGGTGCGTTACTTTCCGATAACACCTAGACTACAACGTATGTTCAACACAAAAGACATAGCAAAGTGGATGACTTGGCATGCGACCGGACAGTCTAAGGAAGACGGTAAAATGAATCACCCCTGTGACGGCAAAGCATGGAAATATTTTGACATGATGAAACCTGAGTTCTCTTGTGACCCTAGAAACGTTCGATTAGGGTTGGCTGCTGATGGTTTTAATCCTTATGGCATGATGAGCCAAACTTACAGCATGTGGCCGGTTATATTGACAACATACAACACACCACCGTGGATGTGTTTGAAAGAAACTTCTTTAATGTTGACGATGTTAATTCCCGGCCCTAAATCAGCTGCAAAGGACATTGATGTTTACTTGCAGCCTCTAATTAAAGAACTCAAAGATTTATGGGAGGGAGTCTGGACGAAAGACGCTGCTACGGGTACTCATTTCAAAATGAAAGCGGCGGTTTTATGGACCATCAATGATTTTCCAGCTCGAGGTAGTTTGTCTGGGTGGACTGGGCAAGGGTACCTCGCATGCCCTACTTGTAATGTTGACACTCCATCGATGCGTATCAACAGCAAAATCGTTTATGTTGGTTACAGAAGATGGTTAAGAACAAATCATCCAGATCGGAAAAAATCCAAGGAATTCTACGGTTTTCCCGAAAATAAGCCTAAACCAAGAAAGTTTTCAGAACTTGATATTCAATTGCATATTAGTAAAGTCTTTAAACGTAAACCGGGGAAACATAAACTAATTCTCAAAGAGAACCGCCCCAAAAATCGAGATGTTGAATTGAACTGGAGTAAGCGTTCTATCTTTTGGGATCTTGAGTATTGGCCCTTTCTTCTACTAAAACACTGTTACGATGTCATGCACATCGAAAAGAATTTCCTTGAGGCTTTACTGAATACCCTGTTACAGAACGACAAATCCAAAGACACGCCAAAGGCAAGGCTAGACTTAGAAAAAATGGGAGTTCGAAAGGAGTTGTGGTTAGTTAAAAAAGATAACGGGAAGTTCGATAAGCCTCATCCAAAGTTCTCTTTCACTCCAGAAAAAAGAAAACTTTTTTGTAAATTCATTAAAGGAGTCAGACTACCTGATGGCTTTGGATCCAACTTCAAGAAAAAAGTGACCGCTGATGATGACAATATAACGAACTTGAAATCTCATGACTGTCATATAATGACGCATCGGTTACTTCCTTATGGAGTGCAACAATACTTGCCCAAAGACGTTGCAAAACCTATAATCGACATTTGCTTATTCTTTAAGCAGCTTTGTGCTCGAAGTTTGACTGTGCAGGACATGAAAGAAGCTAAAAACAAATTGATCATTATGATGGTTAATTTAGAGCAAATCTTTCCTCCTGCTTTTTTCGACATAATGACTCATTTGGTTATACATCTACCCGATGAGGCTATTCTAGGTTCCGTTACTCGCGGCAGGTGGATGTATCGATTTGAAAGATACATGAAAAAGCTAAAGAATTATGTACGAAATAAAGCAAAGCCTGAAGGTTCTATTGCTGAGGGTTATGTTGCAGAAGAGGCATTAACTTTTTGTTCGCGTTACCTTAAGGATGTCGAGACGAGATTTAACCGCCTTGGCAGAAATGAAGACGATTTGCCTGGACAACCAGATAAATTTGAGGTGTTCCGGACCGTATGCACACCGACGGGTGGAATCAAACCAACTCGTATGACTAATGACGACATGCAGGCAGTTACGTGGTTTATACTTAACAACAGTCCTGAAGTCGAAGCCGACATCTCAGCTTACAGCGAGTATGTTTCTTCCTATTTTTTATAATTTTGAAAATTATTCTTTCTCGATGACTTCTGCTAATATCATGAACCTTTGCAGAGAGGTGCCTGATAATGTGGAAACGAGTTTTCCTGCGTGGTTTAATAACATGGTAAATACATTAGATATATTACCTTGGAGTTATTCCTCATCTAATAAACCTTTTTGTATCTCATTTTTGTAGACTCGTGAAAAAAAAGTGAGTGTGGGCTGTAGTGACGAGTTATTCTCTTTGGCATGTGGACCTATTAGTTCATGTACATACCCCTCTTGCATAGTGAACGGTGTGAAGTTTGTGGTACGTGAACGCGATATACTTCGTACCACTCAATGCAGCGGAGTTTCAACACCCGGGGTTGATGGAGAGATGTATTATGGTCAACTCGAAGAAATTCTGGAGCTCACTTATATCGGCAACCGCAAGGTTTTGTTGTTTCGATGTAAATGGTTTGACACAATTAACCCTACCAATTGCACCAAACGCAACAGACGTTCTTACACTGAGCAAGGCATACATCATATTTTGACCGATAGGCTATTTCACCAAAATAACCCATACATTTTCCCGACACAAGCAACACAAGTATTCTACCTTGAAGACCTTGCTAGACGACCGCTTCATTGGAAGGTCGTCGAACAGGTTTATCATCGAGATGTGGTAGAGTCCGATGAAGATGTTATACATGGTAGCAGTTCATCAGATGTTACACTGTCTGTTGCTTTGCCTAATTTGGGTATTACGGATTTGAGTGTAAATACTCAACCAACGGAAGTGGACGCCCCACCGGTTGATGATGATATTATTAATATTAAAGATGATGAAGTAGTTGCACACGTCATTGGTGATGTTGATGATGATGATTTAGTGTCGGATGATGATGAAGTGAACCATAATAATGATGTTCAAGAAGTTTTATCTAGCGATGATTCTGAAGATGATGACAATTGATATTAAGTTGTATTTTGAATGAAACAGTTGTTATATGCTTTAATGTGTAATTTTTTATTTGTAAACGATTGTTATATGCTTAAGTTGTTGTTTGAATGAAACAATTATTATACGTTTAAATGATGATGAGTTGTTTTTATTTGTTTAAATGTGTAATTTTGTATTTTAATGAAAACGTTTTTATATGTTAAAATGTGTATATTGATATGAATTTGTGTATTAGTATTAATTGGTTAATTAAATTGTGTAATTTTGTTTTTTAATGAAAATGTTTTTATATGTTAAAATGTGTATATTGATAAAATGTGTATACTGATATGAATTTGTTATTTTACAGATGGCATGTGTAGCTCCTAGGTCACACGGTGGGGATGCTGGTGGTAGTCCACCCAGACGGCCCACACGTCCTGTACCGGCCGAGTGTCAGCGTAAGAAATCATTATATTTTTTTATAACACTGATATTTATAATTTATGTCACTTGAATTTTTACGAGTAAATAACATATCTTTTGTAGGTTCAAATCAACGCTTTGTGACCAACCTAGGAAAATTAAGGACGGCGTACAGAAATAATAACGAAAAACCTTTGACAATTGGCTTTGAATTTAAAAATCTGAAAACCTTCCATTTTCTGGGCGATTATGAATCATTGTTGACTCATCTTATGGGGGAATTAATCCGGTCACTTCCCCTGAACTGCGAATGGGACGAAATTCCAGAGTCTGATAAAGCTCATATTTATCCTACAATTGAGGTGAAAATTGTTTATTTTACTTATATTGTTATTGTTATCGACATTTAGATATGTGTGTTATGTTTAATTTGTTTGTTTATTTAAATTCATATGTTTTTATGCAGACATATTTCGACCTCGAGCCATGGTACAATGATCGTACTCAGGTGGTGTGTGGCACTGGTGTGTATGAGGTGTGTACTCGGGTTAGGCTTGCGTTGGAATATCATCTGAGGTTGCTGTATAGAAAATACAAGAACAGGATCAAGAAACATTTTTATTCGAAATATGAGACGCCCGCACTGGCACAAGAACATGTACCGCCTGAGAGTGTGTGGGACAGTAGAACCGAAGGTGATTGGGCTGAATTGGTTCAGTGGTGGTCAGACCCAAAGAGGGTGGCAAGAAGTGAGGTTAATACTGTTAATCGTTCCAAAAACACGGTACCGACCACTCAAGGCAAAAAACCATTCGCCCGAGGAAGGAATGAATACGTAAGACTCTTTATAATTTTTGTGATTTATTTAAAAGCGTTTATATTGTTTATTTATTATAGCTCGTTACTAATTTATTTGAGATTTTACAGAAAGTCAAGGAAGGGGTTTACGAGGACCTGGTTGAAACATGGAGGAAGGGGCACTCAAGTGGTGGCACGTTTAAAAGTAAAGAAAACGAGGAAAGATATGTAAGTAATATATAACTCTTTACATGCCTTAGTAACTAATTTCATTTGTTTTAAATCGTTTTTTTTTCCCAGCAAAAGATGAAAGCCCTCAGTGACCAAGTGAGAGCCGGTATAGTCCCGCACATGTCTGATAAAGAAATAGTGGCTCAAATCATGCCAAGTCAAAATAAGCAAAATGTGTCGGGACAAGGCAGAAAGTTACCGGGTGGTGCCAATAACACAACTCGCAGGTTATATATCCTCAATAAAACAAAATGTAAATCAATTGTTCATATTTATGTCTTGTTGTATATAATGAAACATTGTTGTTTTAACTTATCGCAGGCGGGGTGCTCCACGTCGACCAGATGTTCCCTCTCGTAGTGAATTTCAAGAATTGATAGAACGAAATGAGCGACAGATGGAGCTGCTGAGGAAAGAGAATCAGGAGGCGCAGCAACGGGCTTACTTGGCAGCGTTAAAGGCAGATGCGGCGCAACAATATAGTCAGACGTCGTACCAGCATATGGCGCAATATTAGAGTCAATTGGGTGAGTTTTTCCAGAACTACAATTCAAATACTGATCACCCAATTAGACCTCCTACTTTTGTACCCCTGCCCCGACCCTTTGTTATGCCCACCCTAGCTCCTGATTGGGCTCATTTAGTCCAACCCCCCTATCCTTGGGCACAACCAGTGCAACCTCCTTCTATCGACCCATACCGACCATCTTTGCCCGACAATCTCCAACCACTCCAACCTCCCTATACCGGCACTTATCCTATTGCTCCCGTCACCAACAATAACACATTTAACTATTGTTATCGTCCCACCACACACTCGGCTTATGAGATCGGCTCTACTTCACAATCCATACCCGGAGGTTCTCGTGTAATCACAAATCCCCATGAGCATGATTACCGGTCCGTTGACGAGTTGGGTCGAGATAGGAATGTACAAAACAGTGGTGACGACTTATCAGGCGATGACGAGGTGAATGACGAGGGGAGTGACGAGGGGGGTGACGAGGAGGGTGACGATAGGGAAGGTGACTTTTCACCTAACGAGGATGCGGAGTAGAGGTTGTGGTAGTATGTTTCTTATTATGCATGTTTAATAAAGTTTGAGACTTGTAGCGTTTGAAACATTTGATTTAGGATTGAATAAGTGTATTTGATGAATATTGTATCGTGACGTTGGATAGTTTATCGTAATATGGTATTGTAACGTTTATTGATTTGTTATTATTCTGTATTTGTCGAATTATGCCATTTTGAATTGTGGATTTTGTCCGGAAAAAGTTCTGGAAAAAATCTGGAAACTGCAAAATAGCCCAGTTTTTTTTTTAGCCCCCAGGTACACCTAGGGACGACTTAGTCGTCCCTAGGATATTAAATATCATCCAGGTTATCATCCTAGGGACGACTAAGTCGTCCCTAGGTTTAAAAATGCCCAGGTGTCAATACCTGGGGACGACTTAGTCGTCCCTAGGTATTGAATACCTGGGCATTTTTAAACCTAGGGACGACTAAGTCGTCCCTAGGATAATAAATATATTTTTTTTTTATTTTCTAAAAATGTTTTTTTTAATATTTATAAAAAAGATTTTATTAAAAATAATAAAAAAAAGAATTTTTAAGAAAAATTTTGAAAAAGATTATTTTTATTTGTAACCTAGGGACGACTTTGTCGACCCTAGGTTACAAAGAGGGTCGTCCCTAGGTTAGTCAATTTTTTCAACGTAGTGGGTTGCGGGACCCACTAAGTCGTCCCTAGGATACAAAGAGGAGTTCGTCCCTAGGATCCTAGAGACGAATTTTTAGGCACAACCTCCTAGGGTCGACTTAGTCGTCCCTAGGAGTTTAGGGTCGATTAGTGGCGTCCCTAGGGACGAATTAGTCGTCCCTAGGGTAGAAAATTGTTGTAGTGTCATGTGCCAACTGATAGAGCTGAGTTAATAGACGAGAAATGTGTTATGTATACTCAAAGGTTTTGAGGCTACTAAGCCTGCAGGCTGTAGTACCTTCAGTTGACTTAGTTGTGTGTCCATGTGGTAATCCAAAGACTTAGGACTAATATAGTTACTCTTACAGCATTAGTAACCGAACTATTGTAAACAACATACAAGAAGATCCTAGTTACGCTTACACAGTTACACAAACTGAAACCATTGAAAATAGTAGAGATATATTACTTTAGAAAATAACTTACTCGACAGTCAACTTATGCATTGTAGAAACCAGAGCCTAATCGACACGACAGTCCAACTCATCTACTCTGCGGGTGTCGAGATCAGGTCATTGATATGAATATCCATATCAACTTATCTAGTTGCTAAGTTTTTCAGAAGTGGAAATCGATTGTATGATATACCTATTACTTACATCAAGACTTCAACTTAGATGCGCCTTTTGCCTTTAATTACCATAATACCTCGAACTAAGAAGTTCAACCTATACTTATACTGAAATCGAGTGAGCCCATAGCATTGAATTAACATGTAGACTCACTATACAAAGCAGTGGACTGCTTGGCATAACATGGATATTCATTCCCATCAAGTGGTGGTTTGCAGGTGCCATTGACAGAGGGTGAACTTTATTGGTTGATTTCTCCAAATACCAACTAAATACATCTCAGTGACTGGCAAACGATATGAGTGCTTATTGTTCACAAGTTATGAAATTCATTAACAACAGAGTCATAAATGTTTGAAACTACCACAAATAACACAACATAACTATATAGATGACTGCATATATGTTTGTAGTAACCTAAACTAAAGTTTACAATAAAGACCAAATGTAATAGCTACAGCTTGATCCTAGTACCTTGGAAACCATCTTCGCTATCACTGAATGATATAATTTGACTGATCAAGCAAAAGTAGCGTCTCCATGTACTACGACCGTGCAGTAAACTGAAGAGGTACTCCACTAATCCCAACACTATCAATACGTCCTGACGAGGCTTCATAAACTTTAATATGAGAGACTTTAAAATCATCATCATCATCATCCAATGCAAGTACAACTTCACCACTGTTCCTAAACCACAATACTTTATACATATACTTACATTGAACCTTAACATTATATATATTTGTAAACTGTTTATCAACACCATCATTCCTCATCCACACACCACAAACCCGCATCTCACCCTCTTTATAATACTCAAGCAGACCAAGTGACTCATTCACCTTCACCACATGTAAATCATTAGCACGTATTAATCTCTCAGAAAGAAATACTTCACCAAACTTCTGGCTTTTCGAATCAAACGAAATAATAGACCTAGGATCATAAGCAGACCAATAAATAATCCCATCTAGAAAAACATAATCCTCCTCCAAATAGCACGATTTAAAAGGCTCACCGGTATACACAGTTTTCCAAACGCGTGAACTTAAAGTAAAGACCTGGACCTCCCAAGATATACTCGGGTATTCAAGAACAACATTAATCTTTACAAGCATAGGGTCATTAGTATCACGACAAACTCCAAAACCAATAGCAGTATATCCGACGAGTGAATTCAATACATTAGGGATAGGAATAGCAACCGATTTTCTAATACAGGGATTCCAAAGAACAACCATATAATTTTTTAAACCTTTGTGCCAGCCATAAAAACATAACAAGCCGTCAACGGAACCGAGCATTTGTGGGTATCTTATTAATGTAAGTGGGTCGGGAGGTGTTAAGGCAAACTTTTGTTGGGGAAAAGTGTTGTCATCGATAATCGAGGTGAATGTGACACGCTTGTATTGTATAAGTAAATGGTGCTGTGGGTGATTGATGTGATAGTTTTTTATAAACTCCGGGTTATCAATAAAAGACTTCCATTGTTTAGAAACTGATCGTAACTGAACAATCGATTTGACCGGAAGCGTTTTCATGATTTCAGATTGGATTTCAAAAGGTATGTAATCTGACATTTTTTGGATTTAGGGTTTGGAAATCGGGGATAGAGAACGAGGAACAAGAAGGGGTGTATGGATTTAACTTGGACACTGGGCTTCATTATAACTTATAAGGAAAAAAAGCGACGTCGTTTGGACAATGGGCTCCAAGAACGTGTTATAACATGCATGTTTTCCTTTTTTCAGTTTTAAACTTTCTGAGTCTCAAATATTGATTTGGACTTTTCCTTTTTAAGATTTTGCTTATATTTAAATCTTGCTTTTTGCTTTTTAAGTTAGAATTTGTGTGTAGTTAATACGTTGTGATACTTAATACCAAAATCATATGTGTAAGACCTATGTTTTTGTAAATCATAAAAAGGTTATGGTCTCCAACGTTAACATGCGAATAACAGAGCAGTCGTTCAACTCCTTGAGGCATTTTCATTATTTATTTTATTTTCCGCGCTATAGGCTATGATTGGTGATTTCATTTATACTAAACATTCCTAAACTACGGGTCATATAGGTAATAGAGAATCAGTTTAAAGTAGCCAAATTTCGTGTCATAATGATGGTCAGAGACGCCAGAAATATGTAACTAAGTAAACTTATTGGAATTTGCTTAATCGAGAGAGTACATTATCAATACTATGCTTCATATATATAATACCATGTAAAACTCATGTTTGATCCATATTGTTACAACTTTTAGCTTCTTTGCACATCGTCACAACTACAAGAACAGATTTCAGCGTAGCCGAGACTTCTCAAAAGGTATTAAAATGGCTATAATGTACTTTGCTTTATGTTTTGGCTTGTACAAAATAGAGTCTATCATGTGCAATTTTAACGATTTTGATTGGGACACAGATTAGTAAGGAGATAGGGACCAAAAGTAGTGAGGATCTAGGAATAAAGTCTTCTTGTTCTTTGGGATCTTTATAAATATGAACAAATTGCTACAGATAATCTGAAGATAGAACAACAGGATCTAAACGGTGAGATGCGTGATTAGGGTAAGAACTTGTATCTTCTCTTAAAGTGAACACATATTCTCTAAGATGACTCATTTCTCGTTTGTGGGACATGCATATTTCGCTTCTAAAACATAAAGTGATTTTGTGCTAGAATTTTTTTTATGCTCTGGCTAATTTTTTAGCCGTCTGAAACTAATAAATGTGTGGACGTACTTGATCTTAATGAGATAATCTTGTTATTGTGCTATTTTGCAGGCAACCGAGTATAGCGACGGTGACTCCTTTAAGGATTCAAGAAGTGATGTGAGCAGTGACTATGATGAACGTGATAGGTGATCTTTACATTACTCAAGGGAGAAGCAGAACAAACACCACCAAAACAGAGAAATATCTAGGAAAATGGACGAGCTGTCACTAAACGCTCAGCATCATGTACTCCAACAAGGATTTTCTAGTGATGATGGTGATTCTATAAGCACTCAAGTTGGCCTGTTATTTGAGTATCTTGAGCGAAATCAACCCTGGGGCAGAGAACCTTTGACTGATAAGGTGAGTATGCTATCATCTAGTTGGCTATCAGTGGCTTGGTAAGATCTAGGTTCTGGTCCTGGTCCTGGTGTTTGCTCACTGTCACATATACGCATGTACTTGATGGGACTTTGTGATGCTTGTATACAGGATTCCTACAAGAAAATAAAGAACGAGACTCTCTTGCTTAATTTGTTCTATTGTTCAGACACGTGTCATTGTGTGGAATACCATTATGATTTTCCTCCAAGCGGGTGTTTGATCTTTTTATTTGAAATGTAACTTCTATATTAAGAAGATACAAAGGATTGTTGTTGAATAAGTTTAACTTACGTAATAACTACTTTGTACTTGTTGAAAGTCTCTTTCCAATAGCGATAAGATGTTTGAAAATTTGCGGATATTTGCATCTTTCAACCTTTCACGCAGAAGGACAACATGTGTCATGTACTTTAAACAGAACATCATAAAGCATTACAAAATTCTACGGATGGAATGCCTAGTGACCTGAACCTTCATCATCTTCTTCTTCGTCTTCAATTTCTCATCCTTGCTCTTCTTCTCCTTGTTGTTGTTCTTATACTTGCTGAGAACATCAGGAATCTCAAACTCAGAAGTTTTTGTAAGCTCTAAAGAGAGATGGGATATTTGATAAACACAGAACGGCGACGATCAAATCATTGAGCCTCTTGTCCTCAAGGTATTCGAGCTGATCCTCTTTCAAGTGAGTTTCAGTTTGGTCACACGAACAAGACTGGTACCACAGGTAAGGTATCCCTAGTTATGGTGAATGATCCTCCTCCGGCTTGCGTCTCCCAGATATTTTGCTCATGATGGGTGTGTTTGGTTGTGACCACAACTTTGTGGGCAACCAAAAAAGCAAAGTAGAAGCGGAAACCATAGTGACATCATGACCAGCTGCAATAGCTTCCATGAAGTGTTTGGTTCTGGATGTTGCAATGGATTTTAGGCCAAATCAGACAAGGTCATTCCAACTCCATTGTAGAAGATGGTCAACGTGTTGTTGGTCTTATCGGGAGAAATATAGATGAAAGGTTGTCCATCGATATCGGGAAGTGAATGTAGTTCTTCAAATCCAAGTTTGTCCAGAGCCTAAAAGGTGGGTATACAACACAGTTAGTAACAGTAGTCAACCAAACACTTGCAATGACTATCATTGTCATTGTCTCATTCCAATATCCATGAACCAGACGCACCCTAATAATACTAATGAGGAACATACTCGAACATTTGTGTCTATTGTATGATTTTGTACGCAAAAGAACTAACATTTAATATTGGCTTAACTTTAATTAGTGAATACAAGAATCTTTATGTATGATATTTTTTTTTATGTATGATAATTGAAGCCAAAGTTTTAGTTTGTCATGAATCGGCAAATACGTTCATATACCACCACCTCAAGACTTCGAGTTTGTTGTTTAAAACAACACATGTGCACCTAAAAAATAATTGTGAAACATGTCTGGGCCGAACGTAGAACGGCAATGAAAAATAACTAGTATCTTTTATAATATAATCTTATCCTTTCATCTCTTTCATATTTCATCTGTAAAAGTAAACACAAAATAAAGAAACCACAAAACCCACCTGTATAAACTTATACTACAGTATAACAATATGTCATAATATTTTACATCTAAAGAGCAAATAAACATGTTACCGATTTGAAACGGAAATTACTGAAGTTAAATTATACACTACTACTACTACTACAGACATGACATTAATATTTTACATCTACAAACCACGTGAAGATGATGGGTTGGTGCATATGGTTGTAAGTGTCGGTTTAATCATCCACGTTGGTTTATTTTGTTATATTTAGTGGATCATATTTGTAGTGGTAATTGACAATTGTTTCTGCACTTGTAGTTTGTAATGGATCATATTTGTAGTAATTGTTTTGTAAAATTTATGTTGGGCAACAAGAACGTCTCTTCATCGAGTTTTGAGGATTATTCGTATTTTAGTTATGTTTGGTTATGTGATTGCACAAATGACTAAACGTGTGCAGGGTAAATTGATTGTTCATTGTGTGTTTTGTGAAATAAATTTTGGTGTTTGGTGATAGGTTTTATTTCAGGGTGTTCGGGAATAGGTTTTGGATGGCAGAATGGAGTTATTGAAATGGAATAGTATAAGAGGGCTTGGAGAAGTGAAATTATTCATAAGCGCTTCACCGCTAAAAGTGTTCACAAGGTTTTTAAATGTTGTGTTATGGATCGCTGCATATGAACCGGAATCAAACTTTGCAGCGATTTCATATCTGTCCCCCAATTAGAATATTCACACCTGTAGAAGTACATTTGACCTTAATCAGCCCACATCGCTCGTCATTGCTCGTCAGTGCCATTGTAAAACGGATAATTGAACGACGCAAAACAAAGACAAGTAAAACTTTCTGGATAGGTAGACATAGACATGTTACTTTCTGTAGCAGCATAGTGAAGCAGAGGTAGACAAGAGAGAAACACACCAAAGAGCCGATCACCATCATTTCACCTTTCATATCAGACATTAAACCTGGCTCAATCAGTTGATCAAGTTCACATCTTTGGATTATGTTTAAAGCAAGGTTAGCCAAACTTATCTCATCCCGAGACCTATTTAAATCGACAGCAACTATGGATGATATCAAATCTACCAAGGCCACTCCAAAGCTGTAAACATCACTCTCATCTGTTAACTGATAAAATTGGTGATATTGAGGGTCCACGTAACCAGGGGTACCCTGTGGAGCTGTAGACACATGTTTCACATTATTTGGCATGAGCCTTGATAGACCATAATCTGCAACCTTGACACAGTATTTGTGATCAAGAAGAATGTTATTAGTCTTCACATCTCTATGTATAATTTCATTGGCATGAAGGTATATACTAATGCACTGGCGGTCTCTATGGAAATGTTCATTCGTATTGGCCATGTAGCAAGCTTTGGTTTGATCTTTCCCCGTGGAGGTGATCATAAACAGTACCATTGGGAATGTACTCATACACAAGGACCAGATATTAAACTTGGGTCAATCAGTTGATCAAGTTCACACCTTTGGATTCTGTTTAAAGAAAGTTTAGCTAAAACTTTTCTCATCTCGAGACCTATTTAAATCGACAGCCACCATGGATGATATCAGTTCTACCATGACCACTCTTAAGCTGTAAACATCACTCTCATCTGTTAACTGATAAAATTGATGATATTGAGGGTCCACGAAACCAGGGGTACCCTGTGGAGCTGTAGACATATGTTTCACATTATTCGGCATGAGCCTTGATAGACCATACTCTTCTACCTTGACACGGTATTTGTGATCAAGAAAAATGTTAGTAGTCTTACATCAATGTATAATTTCATTGGAATGAAGGTATACTAATGTACTTTCTCTATGGCAATGTTCACTCGTATTGGCCATGTTAGCAAGCTTTGGTTTGATCTTTTCCCGTGGAGCTGATCATAAACAGTAGTGCCATTGGGAATGTACTCATAAACAAGGAGAAGTTCATGGCTTATCCGAGAGGTACGACCATAGAGCACAACAAGGATGGGATGCCTTAATTTAGTGAGGATTTCAACCTCATTTATACACTGTTGGACAAAGTCTTTTCACTGCAACTTCTCGCCCATCTCCGAGTTTACCTTTTTCGGAAAGAACAGATATCAATAACTTAGAATGTTGTTAGAGAAAGACGCGTAAATTTGGAAGAAGGATGAACTAGGTTAACGGTAATCATGTTAACGTTATCAATAAAATAGAGATGTGTGATTAGATGCTGATTTTTATATTTACTTCTGAATTTAAATTAAACGAACAAGTATTGGCTTGTGAAATGAATGACTTTCGAATGAGAATATACTAACTAGTCAAGGTTTTATTGCTTGAAGTGACTTCTTTATTAAACAAAATAACAATGTAAGGGATAACGGTCCAAGATGTCTATTAGATAATTCAAACAATATAACAATGAAAGAAACATACGAAAGACTCATTAGCCCGCCAACAAGGACGCAAAGCAGTCCAGTCCTTTTTCTTCTGAATAAAATGATGCGTACGGTTGTTGCTACTTCTTCTGCAGCTGATGTTGACCTTGAAGATCTAACTGGTCCAGGTGGTAAAGGGGCCGATTTTACCCATCTAGAATCCTCTGTCATTGTTAACAGGTTCCAGAAGCAGGCAGTATAACATATAACCAACAATAGTACAGACTACGGAGGGCTATTTCGCCCCATTTTACTTATAACATGAAAACATTGACTTTTTAAGAAACTGAATCATACAAGAACTTCTCGAAACCCTTTTTGCTTCAACCAAGAGAGTCAATAAAAGATTCAAGAAAAGTCAAATTTATGAAACTTAAGGTCAAAGAATATGAATAACATTAGCGTTTTCATAAAGAAATCAAACAGTATTGTGGAAATTAAGACTAAAGTAGAATTCAACTCCAAATATATGATTGTGTAGAATAAACAACAGTTTATCATAAACATGTTTGGCGTCACCAGGAAAGGACATTTTGAAGGGTAGATGGGGGTAGGTCAGATCTGGAGTGGCCATTCACTTGCCTGTGGACAAAAAATAATGTAGATGGGGTCTAGAGTTGGTCTCTTCATTTGGAGACAGTCAGGTGCTGCAAGTAATAAACGAAAGAGCTTGTAATATAATATAGTTTTGGATTTTATATATGTTCATAGGTGGATTAGTAAGCGTTGTGGCAAACGTGTGAATTATGTGTCTCGACTGCAGAAAGGAAGATTGGAGAAGGAGGCCGAGATCAGGAGAGTGAGGGAGAACAACTAGAAGAAAACAAAGAATGAGACCCGATTGCTTAATTTAATTGGTCCTCCAGTTCATGTGTCCTTGTGCGGAATACAATTAAGAATTTTCCTGAAATGTTTTTTTGATCTTTTGATCGACATGTAACATCTGTATCAAGAAGATACCAATAATTGGTGTTGCATAAGTTTGTCTTCTGTAATAACAACTTTGTACCATTAGCCTCATTATGAATGGTTTAACTTTTTAAAAGTCTGCTTTCCATTACTCTTCTTTCACATCATAGCGATAAGATGTTTAGTAATTTGTGGACATCACGAAAACTGATTATGCATTTGCTTGTAGAAAGAAGTTGTTTCTATGCTAATACGACTACGTTGATATATACCTAGAACGGATTATGTAATTACTGTTTTAATGTTTTAATGTTTTATACACTTATACCTATTGTTACATATAACACACCATTGAAACTGTTAATAAAGAGAAAAACTTACCGATATTTGTCACGATCTGCTTCTTTCAACGTTTAATGCAGGACACCATCTGTCACCATAAGGGAACACTTTAATACCTTAAAAGGCTTACCTTTTGGCGACACAAAACAAATAGCATTAATGAACAAATCTCCAAGTTCTGTTTCCATCTCTTCAACGACTTTTCTGGCGACATTCATTTCTGTCACACGTCTTGGTTGAGTGAAACGACCCCCGACCCACCTATTTTGGCACTTCTAGGTACTAGCAATAAATATGTAAGTTTTAGCACAATCAGTTGATTAGTCATGTATTTCTGGTCATATGAAATTACCTTGCTGAATATCAATAGTTTTTTAATATATTGAAAGTGGTAAGAATGTAGTCTACGACTCTACAGTCTAAATGTTTTTTTCCCTTTTTCAACTCTCATACAATGGATGGAGCACAACTAGTTCAAAATGTTTACTCTTGATAGACTGAGAGGAACTAATGAAAAAGCGTGGCTGGTTTAGGGGTATGAGTTTACTGAACCAGTAATCACGTAAGGTATTACTAACATATATTTGATACCAACGTCGCCAAGCCACATTCAAACAAAATTTTTTATCATCAAAATTGCATATAAAAACGTAGCATCTTCAACCTCGAACCATGACAAACACAAAAAATGAAGTTCGGCCTATACTCATACCGAAATCCAGTGAGCCTATAGCATTGAATTAACAAGTAGACTCACAATCCAATGGACTGCTTGGCATAACATAGATATTCATTCCCACCGAGTGCTGGTTTGCAGGTGCCACTTACAGAGGGTCAACTTTACTAGTTCATATTTGTAATTCTTAATAGACAATATTTTTGGTATATTACAACTAAACTTATGCATAAGAGGGTTTACATATCCAATTACTAACTAAATACATCTCAGTGACCGGCAAACGATGTCATTGCTTATAATTCACAAATTATGAAATTCATAAAAAAAAAAGTAGCAGTCATGAATGTCGGAAACTACTACAAATAACACAACATAGCTATATAGATGATTGCACTTATGTTTGTAGTAACCTAAACTAAAGTGAACAATAAAGAACGATGTAATAGCTAAAGCTTGATCTTATCACCTTGCATACCATCTTCGTTATCATTGAATGATAGAATTTGACTGATCAAGCAACAGTAGTGTTTCCATATACGACCATGCTTTAAATCGAAGACGGTCTCCACTAATCCCAACACTATTAATACATCCTGACGAGGGTTCATAAACTTTAATTTGAGAGACTTCAATATCATCATCATCATCCAATTGAAGTACAACTTCGCCACTGTTCCTAAACCCCAAAACTCTATATAACAAATTCTTACCCTCAACCTTAACGGTATACATCTTTGTAAACGGTTTATTAAGACCGTCTTTCCGCATCCACACACCACAAAACCACATCTCACCCTCTTTATAATACTCAAGCAAACCAAGCGACCCATTTACCTTGACCACTCTTAAATTATAAGCATGTAATAATCTTTCTGAAAGAAACACTTCACCAAATTTCTCGCTTTTCAAATCAAACCAAATAACAGAATTAGGATAAGCAGACCAATAAATAATTCCATCTAGAAAAACATGATTCTCCTCCAAATAGCATGATTTATAAGGCTCACCGGTATATACAGTTTTCCAAATGCCTGAACTTAAAGTAAAGACCTGGACCTCCCATAATATACGGTATTCAACAACATTAATCTTTACAAGCGTAGGGTCATTAGTATCACGACAAACCGCAAAACCGATGCGAGTATAACAAAAGTAATCGTCTGTATCAAGTATATTAGGGATAGGAATACCAACCGATTTTCTAATGGAAGGATTCCAAAGAACAATCATATGATTTTTTAAATCTTTGCAGCAATCATAAAAACATAACAATCCGTCAACTGAACCGAGCATTTTTGGATATCTTAGTAACGTAAGTGGGTCGGGAGCTGTTAGGGGATACTTTTGTTGGGGGAAAGTGTTGTCATCGATAATCGAGGTAAATGTTCCAACTTCCTTGTACTCTAAAACAAGTAAATGGTGTTGTGGGTTTGGGTGACTGATGTGGTAGTTTTTTATAAATTCCGGGCAGTCTATAAAAGACTTCCATTGTTTTGAAACGGATCGGAACTGAACAATTGATTTGACAGGAAGACTTTTCAATATTTCTGATTGGATATCAAAAGGTATATAATCTGACATTGTTAATTTTTGAATTAGGGTTTTCAATTTGGGGATTTTATGACTGAAAAATGACGGAACAAGACCAAAGCGATATGGATTTATTTAAAAGACCATTGGGCTTTCTTGTTTATTTACAGTTTGGATTTAACTTAATAGGATGGCTTCATTGTTTATTTACATTTTGGATTTAACAAAGGATCGAGTAAAGAGAATGTGTTTCTTTTTAATCATGAATAAATAGTCTAATTACTACTTTACCCTCATCTTTCCAAAAAAAAAAAAAAAAAAAAATTACAGATCTGTGATTTCCACAAAGTATACACGTAGTATTTTGCTTAATAAGTTATTGTTTGCGAGTCGAGTTGGTGGTCGTTGATGCGATGGATCTGTCGTTCGATAGATAGACGATGTGATGGTGTGTGCCCTTTATAATTTCACTTACTGGATACAACATGCAAAGTCTTATAAATCTTATATTAAAAAGTTTCTTATATTATAAAAACAACCATACTCGTAGCTATGATACACATCACTCTATCTTGCTTAGCGTTTTATCTCGACTAAACATGCATTTCTATCTAACAAGCAACACTTGATAGTTAATAATCGTAAGTCTTGTTTTTAGATGATTCCTATAAAACATTTAATCTTATTTTATCAAACCTTACATTTTAGTAAAAACTTTTTTATATTTCTAAGTATTATTAACTATATGATAACATTTTATTATGACACAATGGAGCTAATACCCAATTTCATGTTAAAAAAATGATATTTCTTGCAACTCCTACAATCTACGAGACTACAACTTATGTTTTTCTTTTTACGAACAGTTGGCTCTCTATAGTTTGTTCTTAACGCGATCTGACCCGAATCATAACGCGGTACGCAAAAAAAAGGGTTAAGTTCATAAATTGGCAATGTACTTTTTATCGTTTACACATCTAGGTAATATACTAATTTTATTACTAATATGATTATCCAAACCGGCTAATGTTTTGCAATATAGGTAAGATAACTGGTTGAGTTTGCCAACTAGATAAATAATTTCCACCTGGGTATTCTTTTAATTTTATTATCCAGTTGTAAAACCTATACCCTGAAAATCCAGCCCGACCCGTTATAAACTTGTTTCATCAATAAAGGCATCAATTTCTAGTTAACCCAATTTCCAGTTTTTGCATCCTCTGCCCCCACATCTCAGTTTATTAAATGGTGCCAGTTTAGAAAATGGTATGGGGCCCATGTTCTCAATACACAAGATGAATCCATTAGTGTCACTTCTAAGCTCAGATGACAATGAAGCTTGCGATGCAGTTCTGGACTTCTGGTAACTGATGGTGATAATGAAATTGGTCAGGTTTGTCTTGTCGCGGATCTTTATTTTCGGAAGAACAAGATGATTCAGAAATAAGTAAATGTGTTAGAAAAAATAAATAAGCTTTATTTATTTATAGACTTGGATAGATTTGCTGATGATGTTGTTTTGGATATGTGTGATGCTTTGATGATGAAGTCTATGTTTTTGTGGCCAGATCTTGTTGGAAATGGACATATCTTTTTGTGCATCACCATATCTCCCACGATCTTACATTCCTTTAATCGATTGGTTTACACAAAAATTAACAGTTTTGTTAATGAGTGTTGTGTTTGAAATTTCCAGGAACAATAACGTGGTGTGGTTATATTGATATTTGGAGTTGCGATGGGGTGATGCCGGGTTTTGTTGTCGCGAGTACCAGTACTAGGAACAAATTATGAACCAGGAACTAAAAAACTAAGTTTAACAAGAAATTATGAACCAATACCAAGCAAATCTGATTTTTCGTTTTCACAGTGAGGACAGAGTTGTGGATGGGTCGTCGGTGAAGGAGGAGATCTGTTATAGGGTCTGTTTGGATATAGATTTAACATAAGTTACCTGTTCTATGATAGTAATATTAATATCCACCTAAGCAAAAAAATAATATATATAATATGTGGAAATTGATTTTACCTGGTCAGCAGGTAGCCGGTTACCTTAGCTAGATTGTTACAAATCTGAAAGTTTAGTTTATTAGATCGTCACAAATGAGCTAATTCAGTGCCTAGACCGGGTAATATGTAAAGTTGATTACCTAGATGTGTAAATGATGGAGAGTACATTGCTAATTTATGGACTTAACCCGCAAAAAAAACATATCTCAACATATTACTTGGGAATTGGCACAACGTATTGGTTTTTTGCCCCGTGCTTCTTTAACTGCAAAACCATTTCTTAAAAAAAATATACTTTGTAGTTCATTTTTCTATCTCTTATCAAAATGAGATCACATTTATAACATATAACATATTATCAGTTTATTTTAAGTGATATATAACTTCTAATGGTAATGTTTTTAAGCAAGGGTTAAGGCCAAAGTTGTTAAGATCGAGATCCTACTATCGATCGTTTTCGTCATTGCAAGACCGTAATCGTAAGATCGGATCGAGATCTTAAAATCCTATTATAATGTCATTTTATTATAAGTTTTTGTAATATTAAGCAAATTTAAACTTTTTTATATATCACCAACTTAAAAAATATATGAATGTTTTATAAAAATGTTGTACTAAATTATAATTATGAAATGTTTAAGAGATTAAAATGTTGTTTTTTTAAATTCTACAAGAGTTGACCAATAAATTAGTAGTTTTTTGTTTGTGGTTCGAGAAATATAGATTCTATGGCCAGAATCGAGATCCTATAAAATCCTACGCTTGCAAAGATCCTATGTAAGATCCTGATCGTTTTCCCTTTGCAGTATCGTAAACTCGCAAGATCCTAAAATCAGGATCGAGATCTTGACAACCACGGTTAAGACTACCTTCACATTTTTCTTAACTACGGGGTATTTGGCTACGCATATGTAACATAAGTTAATTTTGGTTTATATTTAAAAAGTCTCAAATTTGTAGCTTATCTGGAAACTTATGGGCCTTATATTATTTTAGAGAGAAGTGAAATAATCATCCTTGGGTATGTCGGGAAATTGAAATACACCCTTCGTTAATTTTTTGGACATCGATCATTCTTTCGTAAGTTAACGACACATAATAGATCCATCTGGACGAATGTTGTAAATTGTTTTCTCATTAAGTACTAACGAGATCTACAAAGAAAGGTATTCTTGTCTTTTTTGGTTTTACACAAATGTATAATGAACGTTTTTAATAAAAATTTAAAAAGAAGTTTAAAATTAAAAAAGAATGTTTTAATTAAAAAAATAACTTTTTTCAAAAATGAATTAATTTCCTTTCGAAAAATAAAAAACAATTAAAGTTAATAAATCTACATTTTCTTTCAAATAAAATTTCAAAATTTCAAAAAATTTTACCCTATTTTTTAAAACTTTTTTTTCTTGATTTTTTTTAAATAAAAAATTTATTGCTTTTAACATTTGATAAGTTAAAAAAAATTATAAGCTTTTCTTCGAAAAATGTTAAAGTTTTTATAAACTAAACAAAATTTCGTAAATATTTTTTTAAGAAATTAAATTTTTATAAGAAATTAATTTTTTGTAAAATAAATTAATTTTTTTCCGATAATAGCTATTTTTAAATCAAAACGATTTTTCAATTTTTTAAAATTAAAACATTTTTTCAATTTTTAAAAAAATGTCCGTTACATCGCTTGCAAAAGCGAAAAAGACAAAAATACATTTTTTAACAAACCTCGTTAGTATTTAACAAGAAAACAATTTGCATCATCCGTCCAGTTGAATGTATAGTGCACTGTTTACTAACAGAAAGATTGTTGATGTCAAAAAAGATAAGTATTTCGATTTTTAACATATCACATAGATGTTTTTTTTGCACTCATATTTATTAATGATATACAGTAATAAACTTATTTAACCTTGTAAGTCTCAAATTAAGCCTTATGTAATGTAAGGCTTATGTAATATAAGTTGGCAAATTTTCGGCTTCAAATTTTTAGCTTATTTTAAGACTTATGAGCTTAAATAAATTTATTATATCACAAATATATTTAAACAGGGCATAATTTTAGCGCTTATCAAATAGTAGTATAAGCAAATCTTCTTCCCCTGTTAACCACCCCAAACCATATCTTCTCTTTTTAAAACTTATATAAAACAATTAATACCATTAATTTTTAAAACAATGGTGGTTTCTGGTGGCGGTGGCAGTGGAGTCTCCGGTGAGCCCATTTGACAAACCAGCAAAACCCAGGTCAATATTCTGGCCATCTTTATTTATACCCATTTCAGTTTAATAAAGTTTTATGCTTTTTGGCTTAATATGTGATTTGAAGATTGACCCGTTACATGATTTTATCATATGTACCAACCCTTTTATGCGTATCTGCTTATTGATTAGTTTAATAGTAGGAGATAAGTAATGGCGAAAACTGCTTAGGAATAAGCACTTTGAAATGAGCAATCCCAAACACTCCCTATGAGCCCCATTTGACATTACAAGTCAAACCATTGTGACACAAGGATATAAACCAACTTGCTTCTAGAAATGTATAGGCCGAGGGATTTAGGGGTTGTTTACCATTGCGCTAAGTGAGTAAATAGTTATTGCATTTTCATATTGACTCAAGATATACCAAATGTGCTCTCATTCTCTCGCTACTATATTATCGGGATTTTTCAACCACTCAACTACCGTGTATCTGTTTTTTCACAACATTAAGGCATTAAAACCACGTCCTATGACGAAAGAACTCAAAACACGTGCTATGAATATAAAAAATTTGCTAAAAAGTTAATCATTATCTTCTTTCTAGTTTCTACACTAACCTCCATCTTAGTTTCAAGAACTCAAAACACGAGCTTATTTGTTTTCCGGCTTATGTTTCATAACCTCCAAATTTCTGGCTTTTTAAGACTTGTGGGCGCATATAAGTTTATTACGATATGATAAACTTATATAAGCCCATAAGTCTCAAAATCAGCTGAAAATTGGGGATTATGAAAATTAGCCGAAAAACAAATAAGCTTATAAGCCGACGACAAGCTTAAACAAACACAAAAAGTGTGTAGTTTATACCGAATTATGATAAGGAGTTTCTATAAGCAATCTCGAATGCTCATGCTACCGAACATAAAAGCAATTTTTGGTTACTACCTCGTAAGTAGAAGCTCAGATAAGTAGTATTCGCAGCAACCTGATTTCTTTAGTTGATGAATAGATTTTGATTATATTATCAAGATTCAATTGAAAACACTATAACTGATACAATGGTGAACCTTGCAAATGCATTGCAAAAGGAAGGAATTACTGCATTCCATTTTCATTTTGCTGGAAATGGGTATGTCTAGGTAGGCTAAACTAGTTACGATTGATTAGAGGTTATTGTATTTGTAAAAGGGTGTTTTTGATTGCTTATAAGCAGATAAGTAGCTTAGAGATAACTATTTCAGGAGATAGTTTTGGGTTTTTTGCTTATGGTGTAAAGTAATGCAATTAGACCGCGAAACTGAATAATTGGTTAGATAAGTTTGTAAAAAAGTAATCTAGTGTAATATCAAATTAGCAGATCCCGAATGGCTTTTTTTGAAATGCTAAAATAAGTAGATAAGCAGAACCAGTTTGTATTATCAAACACCATTTAATTGACTTAAATAGCCGGAAGTTTTCAAACAACTAAACAGTTGATAATATTGTCTGATTAATAGATCCAGAAATAGCACAAGGGTGTTCAAATACTATCACACCAGAGGTGGCAAAACAGTCCGGTCAGGCGGGTTCGTGTAACGGGTCAAACGGACTCGAGTCATACAGGTGCGGGCCAAACAGGTAATTTTTATAATCCAAACACCTCATATTGATTAAATAACTAGTTTACGGGAAACAAACTTTAAAGTCGAATATATTAGCAAGTAAATTTAAATAAACATGAGGTTCACTTTTGGAATTTACTAGAAAAGAACAAGCCTCCCCATATAAACCCATTAACATCTAAATTCGGTGGACCATTCATATACCCGTCCCATATATAGATGATACCCAAGGACCGAATATTGCCGGCCATATATCACACTAATACAATGATGTAGCTGAATATCTCTCATTGAAATTGCTATGCTAAACACAACCTTAATTCTTGATTAGCTCGAAAAATAGGCCATAGTTCTGGTTAGGCGAATATTTCATATAATCGCTAAATATCATTGGTGCCAATTGAAGGTGGAGCTTCAGTGTTTGACTAAGGATTAAGAATTCAAGTTGGTGCAAATGTAGTTTATGGTTTTTGGTCTGTTTTCTTCTATAATCCAATGTACTGGACTGCAGTCAGTTCAAAATGTTATAGTAATGTGCCACCTGTTTCATCTTCAAACCAAAATCTAGGTACTTGCAAACAGTTTGTAAGTAAAATTGATAAGACTTAGGCTGTGTTTGGATAGAGAGGGTTTAGGAGATAGAATTGGAAATGATAGAACATGGTTGGTTTAAGGGTATGAGTTTTAGAGTTCTTTGTTCCAACCCTGACCCTTGCTATCAAAGTCACACCTTATGTATTTGGGACTGCAAATCAAACACCACCCGACTAGGTCTAGGTAGGTTACTACAAATATGTAATTGCTGTGTTGAGGATTAAGTAAATAAATTTCAAAGTTATTTCTTTGTTTCTTTCGATACACATGTACAAGTACATAAGTCAAACTTGAGTTTTACAGTTTAAGAGCCATGTCTTCACTGGCATGCATATGGTTTACAGTATTTGAAATGTGAGTCATGCATTGTGCTCGGTTTTTTAAGCATTTCAGTAGTAGACACTATGAGGTCGTTCTAACATTGTCTTAATTTACATATACGTGTATAGAAAGCTTTTCGTGATAAATATTACTAAAACCATAGTCACTACTTTTTGGTTAGAATAAGTCATGGCTTCCTGTTCTTCCTTTACTGGTAAGAAAGTTGACAAAACGATGACATCCTCAAAAGGATACACATTTGAGTTACGAGGTCAAAAGGGGCTTGTTTCTCAGCCTCCAGTTGTACTAGCAGTTTATATCTATGCAACTTTAAGTTTGATGACATAAGACTATAAAAATAGTCAGTTTAACATAATGTTTGTATTGTACTGGCAGTTTATAAAAAATTATTTAACTTTGACCAAAACGTTGATTCAGGTCAATGGGCCGTTTCGACTGTGTTTTTGTTTATCTAAATCAGTTATGACCCATTACTTAAGACACATGACCCTCCCAAATTGTTACCTACTTCGGATTAGAGGGTTCTTTGATAGATGTGATGAATAATGATCATATCAATGATGTTTGATGCACTAACGTGTGAATAATTTGTGTCGACTGCAACAAGAAAGATTGGAGAAGGATGCAGAGATAAGGAGAGTGAGGATCCAGTTTAATTGTAAAAGATGGTGAACATGATGACGATTTTTGGGATGTCATTAGCAGCATTTGTCTTCTGGCAATTAATGGATAAACTTCATGTCTGCATCGCTCTTCATCAAGACGATAAGATCTTCTTTCTTATATATCTACTATTTATTATTAATCAGTCAACGGGGCGTTTCAACTGCCGCCAGAAAACTAATTTTTGTTTAACTAAATCTGTTGTGACGCTTTTACCTAACCCACCTGACCCTCCCATTTTGCCATACTTTGTGATCATATCATTGGATTTTGTTTGATGCACTAATGTGTGAATTATTTGTGTCGACTGCAGCAAGAAAGATTCGAGAAGGAAAGCAGAGATCAGTAGAGTTAGGGAACAACTGCTACAAGAAAACAAAGAACGGTTGCTTAATTTAGTCAGTCATTCAACTCACGTGTCATGTGCCACACTTTATGATTTTCCTCCAAGCGGGTGTTTGATCTTTTGATATGACATGTAACTTCTGTATTAATGATTGTTGTTGAATAAGTTTGTCTTCTGTAATATTTACATTGAACTTCTTATGAACGGTGTAATTTGTTGAAAGTCTGTTTCCAATAGCGATAAGATGTTTGAAAATTTGCGAACATCTGCATCTCTTTCAACTATTGAACTACAACCTGATGACAAACACAAAAAATGAACTCAAAATATACGTAACTGTCCAAGTCTATCACAAAAACGAATATGCAATGCAAACTACAGATATGATAACTGAATACAACAGTAGCTAATTACACTCGACAAAGCATCAAATGGAACTAGAAAATTGACATAATTAAAGCTTCTACCATGACAATTAAGAACAGGAACATCTATAATGGCAAATGACACACAGGTTACAACAAGATGACGAGTGATTACTTGCAGCAACAAATGAAGTTCATGTGACCCTTAAAATTGGCTCAAAATAACCAGAGCCTACTTTCCTTGTGTCGAGATCAGATCATTGATATAAATAGCGATATCAACTTATATAACTGCTAAGTTTTTCATAAGTGGGAATCGATCGTATGATATACTTGATTACTTGGTAATGAGCTTTCCAAATAAAACACGTATTTCAAGACTTCAACTGAGTCCCGCCTTTTGCCTTTAACTACCATAATACCACGAACTAAGAAGTTCGGCCTATACATATACCGAAGTCGAGTGAGCCCGTAGCATTGAATTAACATGTAGACTCACACAAAGCAGTGGACTGCTTGGCATAACATGGATATTGATTCCCACCAAGTACTGGTTTGCAGGTGCTAGACAACATATTTACAACTAAACTTATGCATAAGGGAGTTTACATATCCATATACTAACTAAATACATCTGATATCAGTAATTATTGTTCACAAATTATGCAATTCATTAACAGTAGCAGTTATTAATGTTGGAAACTACAACAAATAACACAAGATAGCTATAAAGATTACTGCACTTATGTCGTAGTAACCTAAACTGAAGTGAACAATAAAGACCGAATATCCTCGATATCATTGAATGATAGAATTTGACTGATGAAGCAAAAGTAGTGTTTCCATGTACGAACATGCTCTAAGTCCAAAACGGTCTCCACTAATCCCAACACTAGTGATACGTCTTGACGAGGGTTCATAAACTTCAATTTGAGTGACTTTAAAATCATCATCATCAGCCAATGCAAGTACAACTTCGCCACTGTTCCTAAACCCCAATACTTGATGTAAATACTTACCCTCAACCTTAATAGTATATATCTTTGTAAACGGTTTATTAACGCCATCTTTCCTCATCCACACACCACAAACCCACATCTTACCCTCTTTATAATACTCAAGCAGACCAAGCGACTCATTCACCTTCACCACATGCATTAACTCCCAAGCACGTTTTAATCCCTCATAAAGAAATACTTCACCAAACTTCTCGCTTTTCAAATCAAACGAAATAATAGAAGTAGGACGACTAGACCAATAAATAATCCCATCTAGAAAAACAGGATTCGGGCTCAAATAGCTAGTTTTAAAAGGCGCACCAGCATACACAGTTTTCCAAAATCGTGAACTTAATGTAAAGACCTGGACCTCCCAAGATATAGTTTTAAGAACATTAATCTTTACAAGTGTAGGGTCATTAGTATCACGACAAACCCCAAGAGCAATACGTGTGTAAGAAAAGTAATCGTCTCTATCAAGTACATTAGGGATAGGAATACCAACTGATTTTCTAATACAAGGATTCCAAAGAACAACCATATAATTTTTTAACTGTGTATCTTTGTACCAGCCATAAAAACATAACAACCCATCAACAGAACCGATTAGTTCTGAGAATCTTAGTACGGTAAGAGGCTCGGGAGCTGTGAGGGGAAACTTTTGCTGGGGGAAAGTGTTGTCATCAATAATCGAGGTTAATGTGACCTGATTGTACTGTATAATTAAATGGTGTTGTGGGTTTGGATGATTGATGTGGTATGTTTTTATAAACTCCGGGTTATCAATAAAAGACTTCCATTCTTTAGAAACGGATCGGAACTGAACAAGTGATTTGACAGGAAGACTTTCTATGATCTCTGATTGGATTTCAAAAGGGATGTAATCTGACATTTTCTGAGTTTTTGATTTTTTTTTTAGGGTTTCAGAATTGGGGATTTTATGAAAGAGAATGACTAAACTAAAGTACGGGATTTAACTTAAAGGGATTTTATTGTTTATTTATGTGTTTGGGCTGGTAAGATTTACTTATATGTCCAACACTCGTAAATTAAAAAACACAGTTTAAAAGGCATACTGTATCATTTTTCTCCTTTTATCATAAAAGTTTTGATAAAGGTTTTCAACAACAGGGTGTGCAGAAAAACCTAAATAAATCGAGTAAATTTAAACCTGGATCGAATTGAACTAATAACCGAACCGAATTTGTCAAAATTGAACCCAACTACAAGTTTTTGTGTTGGATATGGGTTTAACAACTGGAACGAAAAACTGAATCTATATAAGTATATAATAATTATATATATTTATATATATATTATATGATTATTAATATTTTGATATTAATATAAAAAAAAAATTCATACTTGAAATACTATAAAATTATATACAATATATATCTTAAATGAACACTATAATTCGGTTAATTGGGCCAACCCGACAACTGAACTTAATTCATATGTCGTTTTAAAAGAAAAAGTGAAAAAAAAATGTTTTGAAAAATGTTTTAATATTGTATAAACATTTAAATCTATAATTTATAACTTTTTTAAAACATTTTTTAAACAATAAACGTTTATCTTTTCGTAAGCTCCGAGTTACCTTCAAAACCAAAACAAGACGATTGAAAGTCATACATCGTGGCATAATGATAACTATCACATGTCCCGGTTTCACCGGTCACCACCCCAAAAAAGGTACCTTATTTATTCTGTTAATTGAAAATAATTACACTTATTAAAGATTTGTTTAGTATATGAGCATTATTTGCAGGAGTTAGCCATTTTGACGTTGCTCTCACATTCCCGGTGGTCCTGTTTCAAGAAACAAAAACAAAGAGACCGGCGAGGAAGTCGCTTTCCGAAATGCTAAAAAAAGATATATGGAAGGACTACTCATTTCGATGGATGAATAAGTATTCGTGTTGTAAGTTACATCGTGACATAAAGAGTATAATCATTGCATCGTTTGTGTTTGGAGGAGGTGGTGGTAAACATTTCACTGAGCTAAAAGGCTCCTTATATTGTATTAAGAACTGTTTTTGCCCTTTGTAGTTTGCAATGGATTATATTATTTGTAATAACTGTTTTGATTGTTCATTGTGTGTTTTCTGAAATAGATGATGGTGTTTCGTGATACGTTTTAATCCAGGGTGTTTGGGAATAAGTTTTTAAAGAGGGCTTAGATAAGTGATATTAATCATAAGCATGTCACAGTTAAAAGTGTTCACAAGGTTTTTAAATGTTGTGTTATGGATCCCTGCATAAGAACTGGAATCAAACTTTGCAGCAATTTCACATGTCTGTCCCCCAATTAGAATGTTCCCACCTGTAGAAGTACATTTGATCTTGATCAACCCACACCGCTAGTCAGTGCGATTGTAAAACGGATGATTGAATGACACAAAACATGGACAAGTAAAACTTTCTGGATAGGTAGTCATAGACATGTTACTTTCTGTTGCAGTATAGTGAAAAGCAGAGGTAGACAAGAGAAACACACCAAAAAGCCAATCGCCATCATTTCACCTTTCATATCAGACATTAACCTTGGCTCAATCAGTTGATCAAGTTCACATATTTGGATTCTGTTTAAAGCAAGGTTAGCCAAACTTATCTCATCTCGAGACCTATTTAAATCGACAGCCACCATGGAAGATATCAGTTCTACCAAGACCACTCCAAAGCTGTAAACATCACTCTCATCTGTTAACTGATAAAATTGGTGATATTGAGGGTCCACGTAACCAGTGGTACCCTGTGGAGCTGTAGACACATGTTTCACATTATTCGGCATGAGCCTTGATAGACCATAATCTGCAACCTTGACACAGTATTTGTGATCAAGAAGAATGTTATTACTCTTTACGTTTCTATGTATAATTTCATTGGCATGAAGGTATACTAATGCACTGGCGGTCTCTATGGCAATGTTCATTCTTATTAGCCATGTTAGCAAGCTTTGGTTTGATCTTTCCCCGTGGAGGTGATCATAAACAGTGCCATTGGGAATGTACTCATAAACAAGGAGAAGTTCATGGTTTATCCGAGAGGTACAACCATAGAGCACAACAACAACACCACCACCATCATCAACACCACCATCGCCATCTGCACCACCACCACTAGTTAGGCCTCCTCCGTCGCCATCTTTAAGGCAACCAAGAAACCCACCATCTCCTCCACCTCCACAGGGATCACGTACCTTACCAGCACCTGGGCCCACTAGAAATACCTTACCACCAGCAGCAGCCCCAAGAGCCCCTCCCCTACTCCACCGCGTACCCCATAAGCCATTTACTTTAAATACCACCTATTTTTACTTTAAATACCACCGCGTACCTCCACCACCTTCAGACGTTTCAATACCACCCCAATCAATTTAAATAACAATGATTCGAGTCCTAATATACCATCTGGCCTAGCATAACATAACAAATTGAATGACTGCCAACGTTCGGTATATCATAAATGTATCACCGAATTTTCAAGCACGCCCACTGCTTAGTCATGCACTCGAAACAGAGGACTTTAAGGTGTTGGTTGATCGGAGACTTGGTACAAAATTTGTTGCAAGTGAGATGTTTCGCATGATTGAAGCTGCAGCTGCATGCATACGACACTCAGGTACAAAAAGACCGCGCATGGGGCAGGTATGTTACTAGTAATATTTTCCAAGAAAGATCAAGGATTGATATTTAACCTCATAGTCAAAGTTAGACAATTAAATAAGCATTTTCCTTAAACATTTTCAGATTGTGCGAGCTTTTGAGAGTCCGGAGACCAAAGATCTAAGCAATGGGATGAAAGTTGGTCAAAGTGATATATATAGCTCTGGACAACAATCCACAGAGGCTAGTCTGTTTAGGAGAATGGAGTTTGGAAGTGAAAATTACAGCACCGATTATTGAGATTTGTGTATTCTTCTCATTGTCTGAATATCGGAAAGATTTTTATATTGCTGATGTGGGATCGTAACAAACAAGTCTTTCAAGAATAGTGTTTGGTTTTTCTGCTTGTTGTAAGCAAATCCCACATCAGCCGAGACATAGAGATATGTTGAGTTCCTAAGTACACTTGCGGTCTACAACGCCTTTTGGGACCAATAGCTGCGCAGAACTCTGCTGTGTTGTGGTCGTTGGGTTGGGTGGGAAGTTCTCTCATTGTGTTGTTGTCGTTGTAGGCAGGGTGTTACACTTGTTGCTAAAAATGCAATAAGACTGCTAATGAATAATTGCCTAGAAATTTCGTCAATTGTACCCGTAATTGAACACTACTTTAAGTAATAGTGCAAAGCTGCTTTATCTATCCAAAACAGCATAAATTCAAAAACAGTTTGTATTATCTGGAAAAATAAGTTTGAATAGCAGAACGGCGTGCAAACACTATCTCAGACAGTAGTATTACAACGCAGCTGATTATGTATCATTAAAATCATTTTTAAGTTGCAATGATAAATACGAGTACACGACCTAACCTTACTTGTACATGAACAGTTTGTCTTAATGCTGAATATCATTAGTTTCGATTGCTATCGAGCTTCAGTTTTTATATTGCTGATTAAGGATTAAAGTTTGTGAGAATGTATTTTACAGTTTGAAAGTTTCATTCTTTTCTCTATGCAAGCAGTTTGTTAGTTAACTTGATAAGACTATGAGGGTTTTTGAATCGAGGATTTAGAAAAGGGGATGGAAATGATAGATTCCTTTGTCTACGCTGCTAGCAAACTTGTACAATGGTGACTCGTGACTTCAAATCAAATTCCACCTGAATAGTACTGTAATAGGTAGGGTGAAATATCTATTTAGCTTTTGTTTTGAGTTCGTCTTTCGTATACATGTATGCAATGCAACTACGAAAGTCAAACTTGGCATTGCAAGAATGGTAGGACTGGGGGAAAGCATCTTAGCATGAAGCTACCTTTCTAATAGAATTATATTCATTGGCATACATACTGTTTTCGGCATATGAAATGTGAATCGTGCATCACTAATGAATGTGAAAATATTAGTTGTAATACTTGTAACGATGATTAGGTCATTTAATTGTTACTGACCAATGTGCTCTGCTTTGTAAAGTTTTTCGGTGTATAGAAATCACAAGGACGTTCTAACATTGTCTTCATTTACATGTACCAAGTGTTTTTTGTAATACATATAACTGAAACCAGACACTACTTTCTGTTTAAAATTAAGTTATGACTACTGTCTTGCCTTTACCGTTAAGAGTTTTAAAATACTGATGTCTTCCTCAAAACGGTACACATTCGAGTTACAAAGTCAAAAGGGACTTGTTTCTCAGCCTCAAGATTGTGATTCTCTGTAAACATTAGACGAATACATAAGATACCAAGAATTGTTGAAATGTAATACCAAACGGGTGTTTGATCTTATTATTTGAAATGTAACTTCTATATTAAGAAGATACCAAGAATTGTTGTTGAATAAGTTTATCTTCTGTAATAACTACTTTGTCCTTGTTGAAAGTCTGTTTCCAATAGCCATAAAATGTTTGAAAATTTGCGGACATCTGCATCTTTCAACCTTTCACGCAGAAGAACATCATGTGTCATGTACTGCAAACAGAACATCTTAATGCAAGACTTTAATATCTTAAAACAGATAAATAGTATTGGGTCCAGTTGAATCTAGGGGTGAGCAAAACTGACTGACGACCGAAACAAACCAACCGAAGCCGACACCGACCGACACAAACTGACCTTACTCGGGTCGGGACTCGGGATGGGTTTTCCAATAGCGATAAGATGTTTGAAAATTTGCTGACATCTGCATCTTTCAACCTTTCACGCAGGACAACATGTGTCATGTACTTCAAACAGAACATCATTAAGCAAGACTTTAATTAATTAGTCTTTATGCCTCTATATATTTTCATTGGCATGAAGGTAAACTTAATGCACTGGCGGTCTCTATGGCAATGTTCATTGTATTAGCCATGTAAGAAAGCTTTGGTTTGATCTTTCCCCGTGGAGGTCATCGATCATAAACAATGCCATTGGGAATGTACTCTTAAACAAGGAGAAGTTCATGGCTTATCTGAGAGGTACAACCATAGAGCATCACCATCTTTAAGGCCACCGATTACCTTATCACCACCACCACCAATAAACTCACCATCTCATCCACCTACTCCACCGTGTACCCCACAAGCCGTTGAACCCACTGCAAATTCAGCACCACCAGCCCCGCCTCCTACTCCACCACTTACCCATCCATCTGCGAATTTTTTGTCACTGCCAGGAGTATCAGTCTCTTCAATTCATCACCTTCAGACATTTCAATAACCCCAAGCAATTCAAATAACAATGATTCGAGTCCTAATATACCGTCTGGAAATGGAGGGAATGCAGGTACTGGTACTGGTAGGATAGTTGGATTGGTGCGGTAATAGGCGTGATACTGCTCACCTTATTGTATTAGTTTCGTGTTTTTTTGTATAAACGGAAGAAAAAGATTTCTGAACATAATGGACTATATGAGATGTCTCCCCCATTCAGGTAAATTGTACTTCATATTGATTATTCACAATTGTCAGCACTTATAGTTTTAAGGTATGGTTATGATTTGTGACAGATTCAGGTCTACTAACTAAAGATACGACCAACCGCAGTTGGGACTGGAAGTTAATCTGCGAATGAGTTTATTTACTCTGGACAGTTTACTTATGAAGATCTTGTGGATGCTACAAATGGATTTTCGCTACTTAATTTGTTAGGTTCGGGTGGATTTGTTTTTGTTTACAGCTTACAAAGGATATCTAGCCGATGGGACTGAAGTAGCTGTAAAGGGGAACGTCAAGTAGCTGTGATCATTTGACCATGCACATAGCTTTAAAGACTTAATTTTTTCAAATATATAAATACCAAAATCAATGGTATTAGCCATTAATCTGTCCATACTTTGAAATGGATAATAGTGGTCTTTACTGGTCGATGAATGGGTAGATTTGGATTTCAAACTTGTCATATCCAGAAATGTTAATATTATCTATTTAGGACGGCCATCCTAATCCGTTTTCTAATTACAAACCCTCCATGTTTTTCTATTCACCTTACCATTGGTTCCATTTTAGGTACATGGCACCTGAATATAAGTGGCATTTTGACTGAGAAATCAGATCTCTTCTCGTATGGGGTGGTTCTTATGGAACTAATATATCTGAGAAAAGAATCTGTGGATATATCTCAACCCTTGGGGGATGAGGGTCTTGTTGAGTGGGTAAGTTGATATCACACTGGATGCATGGATCTTTTTCGTGGCAACACTTAACAGGGTTCAGTTTCTTTATACCTAGCATAAGATATTGAATGACTGCCAATGTTCGGGGTATTGTTTATGCTCAAAATTGTAATCCAAATACTTAGGACTAATAGTTACTCTTATAGACTTGGTAACTGAGCTATTCTAAAAATCATACAAGGACCTTTACACATACAGTTTACGCAAACTGAAACCATTGAAAACAGGCCAACTTGTGCATTGTAGAAACCAGAGTCTACTCGGCAGTCCAAGTCATCTACTTTACCGGTGTTGAGATCAGATCATTGACATAAATATCAATATCAGCTTATCTTATTGCTATGTGTTTTCAGAAGTGGAAATCGATCGTATGTTATACTTGGTAATGAGCTTTCCAAATGAAACACATATTAGTTACATCAAGACTTCAACATAGTTGCGCCTTTTGCCTTTAACTACCATAATACCTCGAACATAGAAGTTTGGCCTATACTTATATCGAAATCAAGTGAGCCCATAGCATTGAATTAACATGTAGACTCACAACATGGATATTCATTCCCACAGAGTGCTGGTTGCAGGTGCCACTGACAGAGGGTCAACTTTTCTAGCTGATGCTAGACAATATTTTTGGTATATTACAACTAAACTTATGCATAAGGGATTATACATATCCAAATACTAACTAAATACATCTCAGTGATTGGCAAACGCTATCAGGCAAACGCTATCAGTGCTTATTGATCACAAATTATGAAATTCATAAACAGTAGCAGTCATGAATGTTGAAAATTACAACAAATAACACAACATACCTAGATAGATGACAGCATTTATGTTTGTAGTAACCTAAACAAAACTGAACAATAAAGACCGAATGCAATAGCTACAGCTTGATCCTAACACCTTGCAAACCATCTTCGCTATCATTGAATGATAGAATTTGACTGATCGAGCAAAAGTAGCGTCTCCATATACGACCATGCATTAAATTGAAGATAGTCTCCACTAATCCCAACATTATTAGTACGTCCTGATGAGGGTTCAAAAACTTCAATTTGAGAGACTTTAATAACAGCAGCAGCATCATCATCATCATCCAATTCAAGGACAACTTCGCCGTTGTTCCTAAACCCCAATACTTGATATAGAGACTTACCCTCAACCTTAACATTATACATATATGTAAACGGTTTATTAACACCATATTTCCTCATCCACACACCACAACCCCACATCTCACCCTCTTGATAATACTCAAGCAAACCAACCGACCCATTCACCTTTACCACCCTTAAACCATTAGCACATATTAATCTCTCCGAAAGAAACATTTCATCAAATTTCTCGCTTTTCAAATCAAACGAAATAATAGAATTAGGAGCAAGCCAATAAATAATCCCATCTATACAAACATGATTCGAATGCAAATGGCACGGTTTAAAAGGCTCGCTGGTATACACAGTTTTCCAAATTCGCGAACTTAATGTAAAGACCTGGACCTCCCAAGATATACTTGGGTATCTAAAAACATTAATCTTTACAAGCGTAGGGTCATTAGCATCACGAAAAACCCCAAAAGCAATACGAGTATAAGAAAAGTAATAGTCTCTATCAAATACATGAGGGATAGGAATAGCAACCGATTTTGTAATGGAAGGATTCCAAAGAACAACCATATGATTTTTTAGCTCTGTATCCCTGCACCAGCCATAAAAACATAACAACCCGTCAACATAACCGAGTAATATTGACCCGGGGCTTAGTAAGCTAAGAGGCTCGGGAGGTGTTAGGGGAAACTTTTGATGGGGAAAAGTATTGTCATCGATAATTGAGGTGAATGTGACATTCCTGTACTGTATAAGTAAATTGTGTTGTGGGTTTGGGTGATTGATGAGGTATGTTTTTATAAACTCTGGACAATCTATAAAAGACTTCCATTGCTTCGAAACAGATCGAAACTGAACAAGTGATTTGACAGGAAGTCTTTTTATGATTTCAGATTGGATTTCAAAAGGAATGTAATCTGACATTTTCTGAGTTTTTGATTTTTTAGGGTTTTCAATTTGGGGATTTTACGAAAGAGAATGACGGAGAAAGAAATGAGCAAAGTGTACTGGATTTAACTTTACACTGGGCTTCATTGTACGAATAATCAAATTTCATAAGTTGGGCCCTGAGCCATGGGCTTCTGACAAACAGTGAAGAAGATGATTTGTAATATAGAAAACTACAATAATGAATAAAATACACACTTACATTAGCTTTACCTAGTGGCGGATCTTGAGCATTTATTTTAGGAGGGCCGAGTTATTTTTTATATACCAAAATAAAAAAATAAACAATAACTTTAAACGAAATGCATAATATTTACATTACTCGTCATAATCTTTGGGGAGGCCGGGGCCCTCCCCAGTCCCTATTAAAGTCCGCCATTGGCTTTACCCATGGGCTTAATAAGAGTGCGTTCGGTTTGTTATTTGAAATCATTATTGGTATGGATTTGATAACACTATGGAATGGAATGAGATGTATCGATAGCATTCCTTGTCTTTGGTATACGTTTTAGATAATATTGGTATTCTATGAGTGGCATCCAATTTATAAAAAAAAAAAATTTTACAATCATATGTAGAAAAATCACATGAATAAATATTTATAATCTATAACTTTTGATATTATTACTAAAATTCGCAAACGACATAACGAACAGGGCCGGGGCCGGATTTTGGGTTGTGCAGAGTGTGTAACCGTACAGGGCCTCCAAAATTTTAGGGCCTCCAATGTCAAAAGTGCAGCTATGATTTCATTTTGGGATTCACCATAAAAATGATGAACTTAAGATAATTGATGTTTTAGAAATAAAAGAAAGATCTTTTAAACGATTTAATGAGAAAAATACTAGAAGAAATAAAGAGTAGAAAATACTAGAAGAAATAAAGAGTATGATAAGGTTGAGGAAGATGATAAGTATGAGTGATATGCAGTTTTAGTCCTAAAGTTTATGTTTTTCACATTTTTGTCCTAGTATTTTAGTTGTAGTTTTAAATATATAAAAGTGGGTATCTGAATTTGTTTTTTAAATAGTCTAATTTGTTTTTTAAATTAAATAAATGCAAAAGATAGTGTTATACACGTTTTTATGTTATATTTTTTTACATTTATGTTTAATCTCCCATGCTTTCGAGAAGCCTATTATGTCAAAATGACATAGGGTCCCAAAATTTTACGAGCCGACCGTGTTTAAACCATATAACAATGTACATAAAAACATAATCGTAATAAATAAGACATCTGATTGCGATCACAAGATCGAGAAGGAAACATCGATTTTGTACATGAAAACTAAGTCACATATTCCGGTATAGAAAAGTTGTGTTCGTATTTGATGGGGCCTCCTTTATGGGTGCCGCACAGGGCCACCGAAATCAATGAGACAGCCCTGATAACGAAGACAATATTTCTCCAACGTGTATTTTTTATTTTATGAGTGGCTTCGATCCATATTAATCTTGAACAAGTGGGGTTTTTTTTGTTATCTACTTTATAGCTTTTTTCTATAATATGATGCTTTTATAAAATAAAATAATACTGAATATTGTTGATGAAGAAAGGTAAAAAGAAGCTAAGGTAAATTGAAATGATATACAAAAGTGACCCACGCACCTTAGAATGAATCTATGATTCTCATTAGCGAAATTTATTCCCATCCATATATACCAAATGTAACATTTGGAATCATTTCATTCCCTCATTCCAAAATTGACCTACCAAACGCACCCTAAGATTATATAACATTTTCTTATATGTAGTTTTCAAGAGTCGAACACTCATCAAATAGAAAAGACACGTAATTTTAAAAAATATATCATTTGATGTTTTTATTTCCCGCTTTTACATACTCAGAATTTTATTTTTAACTAATTAAAAATAAAAAAAAATTCTACAGAACTTGCTATAATAAATTCAACTAAATGTAACATGATTAATTTGATTAAACTTTTTTGTTAATCTTTTTTATATATTTAAGGTTTTGGGTTTTGGTATTGCACAGTGCGCTTTGTTTCGGGTTAAAATCAAGAAAAATATGGCTAGGCTAAATATTCGGTTGTGCTCGGCTCACTCGATTTTCGGTTTTGCCCAGTTCACTTCGGTACGCTTTTTGGTTCATGTTTTTCTCAAGGTCGGTATTTGATTAGGAATGGCTTTTCGGTTCGGTTTCTATTGACCCAAGAAAAAACGATTAGAAAAAAGAAAAACCGAACCACCAGATGTCGAGCGGTTTTGGTTTTCGGTTTCATAAAAACAGAATTTTTCTGTTCGGTTTCGATTTTAGCCAAAAACCGACCCAAACCGAACCGTGCACACCCAATGTTTAAATAAGCTGTTAAGGAAATCATTTGGCTGAAAGGTCTACTAATTGAGCTGAGAATAAACCTTGGTCAGTGGTTGTGAATTGTGATAATCAAGGTGCAATTCGTTTCACATGAAATGCAATGTTTCATGAGAGGGCGAAACATATCAGTGTGAGGTATCACTTCATCAAGGAGACCGTGGAGTCTAAAGAGATTGAAGTGGTGAAGATAGACATGGAAGATAATGCAGCTAAAACGTTTACAAAGATGGTTCTAGGTTCGAAGTTCAAGTATTCCATGTAAATACTTGGTATCATGATTAACTAGTCTTGTCACTAAGGTGAAAAGTGTTACTTGTTAGTAACAAGCTTAGTTATAGTAGGTGTCTATTTAATCAACTTTCCTTGTAAGTTTACTTGCCTTGCAAGTCAAGTAATCGCGTAGCTTTTATGAATGTTGTTTGACTCGGTTGTGTTTTGGAAACCCAGTTAAGATGCCCTTCACCTTTATAACTAGAGGTGGGGTTGAGGGACTCAATCACACCGTATGCTTCTGTTCTTTAATTCTTGTAAACCGATCCTTGATAAATAAGCTTAATCGTTTTGTTTGATATTCTATGTTCTCGTTTGTTTTTTTTTGTTCGTCAATAGAAGGTTGCTATTTGTGCAAAGTAAACCCCACAATCTAGCGGTTTCACAATCGATCTTCCATTTGTTATCGTTATCGTACAACACAATAGTTAGCGTCAAAATATTTTTCAATAAATAAAAAGACGTGTGTGAAAAAGTTAAAAACTCTAGGGGACATAAATGTAAATGATATTAAATTAAAATAATCATCTTTTTCACCGGTCAAACACGTTAACCACCACAAATGGCCGAAATTAACACTTTTATATATTACTCCGTAGGTGATTCTGATTAAGAAATGCATACTTAATTAACACTTATATATATTTTTACCTAATTAATTTATATATTAAAAAAGTGTTTGAGGATTCCTTATTATTTAGGAAAATGATTGTGAGTTGCTAAACATGTTAAAAGAGTTACACCCACCAAAGTAGTTCTTGTTGATTTTAAGGACCATGTATCATAAATAATTAGTATTTTCGTCTTAAAATAAATTTTTACGTTTGATTTCTGAAAAAAAATGGTGCAACTTTGACTCTAATTATCTTTGAGTCTATTATATAATACTTGATGTAAAATATATCAATGTATAGAGTTTTAAATGTGTTTTTATTAATATAATTTTTATTAAGTATATTATATAACACAAGTAAATATATTTGCGATTAAATTTTTATAAAAAGCCCGACAAAGTCAAGGGTGTATATGTGTTTTGAGACGAAGGGAGTACATTAGATTCTAAGGGTGAGCATTTAGAGCGTCGGACCAGACCAAATCGGAAAATCAGAACGGATCGGACCGAGTAAATTCGGTCCGGTCTTAGGTCCGTGATTTTGGATCATTTCGGTTTTCGGTCCGGTTCGGTTTTACCAAAAAATTGTTTATTTTGCCTAATTAAGACCGGATTAGAGCGAAGACCGGACAGGACCATTTTGGTCCGGTCTTGGTCCGGGGTTTTGGATCAATTCGATTTTCGATCCGGTCCAATTTTGATCGGTCCGGTCCGGTTTGAGTCCGCTGCTCAGCCCTACTTGATTAGAAGCCTTTAAAGTAAAAAGAAATGTGAAAAAGTTAAAACTACAAAGATGGCGAACATGACCAAAAAGGCAAAGATGATATCCATCCCAAAATAGTCATCTTGTTCACCTAAAGACATTAATGGTGAACATGAAGAAAAACATTAATGATATCTTTTTTTTTTGAAACTACACAGAAGACTAAAAACAATGGGCCCAAATCATTTATGATATCCATCCATCGAGATCAAATTTCATTTATACTATTTTTCTGGGAATTATTAATCAATTAATGGATAAAGTTAGCAGCACCTCCATCCATTTTTTTTTATTTTTTATTAACTTATAGTTTTTATTTATTTGTAAATTTAGTAGCTTGGTTTATACTTTTTTTTTTTATTATTCCCATTGCTGGTGATTGTACATTACTGTGTACTTACTTGTAAACTATAAAATGAGTTAATATGTACTTACCTGTTTTGGGCATTTATGACATCCACCCAATTGATTATCAAAAAACCCAATTGGATCCTGAAATTGGATTGTAAAACATGACCACTTTTTTTGGGGATGTCATTAATTAGGTGCTTTTGTGTTTTGGCAATCGATGGATAAAGTTCATGTTTCGATCGCCCTTCATCAACACCAAAAAGTAAGTAATAGCACCTCCATCTTTTTATTTATGTAAATTAATACTACTAGTTTTCTTTTATAAACCAACTATCTTAGTGGTCCCGGATTTTCCCGTATTTTTTCGGGAATTTCCCGATTTGGTACCGATCCCGTACCGAATTAGTGTTCCCGAATTTTTTTTCACCTTATTTCGTAGTCCCGGTCCCGTATCGAACAGGATTCGGGTATCGGGAATCGGTACGGTTGCGGGTACGGTTCGGATTCGGGATTCGGGTCAAAATGCTCATCCCTAGCTGAAAATTTAAAGAATATGTGGTTTGCTATACATCCATAAATTAAGGCAGCTGATTATGGGGGTGTTTGTTTTCACTTTTTAATGGCCTTGAACAGCTACTTAGCACATAAGCCCATTAAATAAGCTGATATGCAGAAGCAGTTTGCTTTATGCAATCACTTCACACTGCATATCTGCTAAGAAATCAGATAAGCTGGAAAAATAAGCAGTCCAATAATTTGATTATGTGATTAATATGTGTAAAAGGGTGTTTTTGATTGCTTATAAGTAGATTAGAGATAACTATGTAAGGAGATAGTTTTTGGGTTTTTGCTTATGGTGTAAAGTAATGCAAGTAGATTGCAAAACTGAATAATTTGTTAGATAAGAGTGTAAAAAAGCAATCTAATTTCATACCGAATAAGCAGGTCCCAAATGGCTTGTTTTAATGCTAAAATAGGTAGATAAGCAAAAGCAGTTTGTATTATCTAATTACTTCGAAAATATAATCACTGTGTTAGTAATAATGTTAGAAGTCAGCATATAACCAAAAGCAGTGACAGGCTAAGAACTCCCAAACCATAAAAATAATCACAAACAAAAGCAAATGAGCTCAAAATTTGAACAATATGTGTTTCGCTATACATTTGTATATTGAGTCAGCTGATTATGGCGATGTTTGTTTTCTCTTTTTAATGGCCTTATTAGCTTATTGATATTTTGCACAGCTAGCTCAGTAGCTCATAAACCCATTAAAAAGCAGATATGCAGAAGCAGTTTGCTTTCTGCAAAAATTTTAACCTGTAGCTAATGATAAGCCGCAAAGAAATAAGCAGTAGCTAATGATGAGATTCATGAGAGGTTATTGTACTTGTAAAATAGTGTTTTTGATTGCTTATGGTTTTGCTTATAAGCAGAAAAGTAGCTTGGAGATAAGTATTTCAGGAGATAGTTTTTGGTTTTTTGCTTATGGTGTAAAGTAATGCAATTAGACTGCGAAATTGAATTATTAGTTAGATAAGAGTGTAAATAAGTAATCTAGTGTCATATCAAATAAGCAGATCCCAAATGGCTTTTTTTTTAATTCTAAAATAAGTAGGTAAGCAGAAGCAGTTTTTATAATCTAATGACTTTGAACTGTTTATCTGCAGAAAAATAAGCAATCTCCAACACTCTTTAATTACCTTAAATAGTCGGAAGTTTTCATATAACTAAACAGTTGATAATTTTGTATGATTATTAGATCTTGAAAATAGCACAAGGGTGTGGAACTACATAAGTAAATTTAAATAACCATGAGTTTCAGTTTTGAAATTTTAAGAAAAGAAAAAGCCTCCGCATATAAACGCATTTGACATCTAAATACAGTGGATGTACACCGCTTCATATACCCGTCCCATAAGTAGATGATACCCAAGGAGCAAATATTGCTGGCCATATATCACACTAATATAATGATGTAGCTGAATATCTCTCATTGAAATGGCTATGCTAAACACAACCTTAATTCTTAACTAGCTCGAAAAATAGGCCATAGTTCTGGTTAGGCGAATATTTCATCTAATTGCTAAATATCGTTGGTGCCAATTGAATGTGGAGCTTCAGTGTTTGGACTAAGGATTCAGAATTCAAGTTGGTGCAAATATAGGTTATGGTTTTTTGTCTGTTTTCTGCTATAATCCAATGTACCGAAGTGCAATCAGTTCAAAATGTTAATGTTATTTGCCTCCTGTTTCAACTTCAAACCAAAATCTAGGTACTTGCAAACAGTATGTAAATTTGATAAGACTTACGCTGTCTTTGGATAGAGGGTTTAGGAGAATTGGAAATGATAGAATGTGTTTGGTTTAAGGGTATGATTTTCAGTTCCTTGCTCCACCCTGGCCCCGACTATCAAACTCACAAACCTTAGGGATTTGGGACTGCAAATCAGACACCACCCGATTAGGTATAAGTAGGTTGATATAAATAATGAATTGTTGTGGCAAGGGCTTAAGGAAATAAATTTTTAAGTTCTTCCTTTGTCTCTCTCGATACACATGTACAAGTACATAAGTCAAGCTTGAGCTTTACAGTTTAAGAGCCATGTCTTCACTGGCATGCATATGGTTTACAGTATTTGAAATGTGAGTCATGCATCATAATGAATGTACAATATTTTTTATAATGGTTGTATGAACAATTAGGCCATTAAACCTCGTTTTCTATCAATGTGCTGGGTTCTTCTAAGCATTTCAGTAGCAGAAATTATAAGGTCTTTGTAACATTGTCTTAATTTACATATACATGTACAGAAAGCTTTTCGTGATAATTATTACTAAAACCACAGTCACTACTTTTTGGTTAGAACAAGTCGTGGCTTCCTGTCCCTTCCTTTTGGTAGGAAAGTTGACAAAATGATGACTTCCTCAAGAGGATACCATTTTGACTTTTGAGGTCAAAAGGGATTTTTTTTTTCAGTCTCGTGATGGTGAATCTTTAAGTTTGATGACATAAGACTATAAAATAATCAGTTTAACATAATAGTTGTATTGTACCAGCAGTTTATAACAAATTACTAAACTTTGACAAAAAAAGTGATTCGGGTCAAAGGGGGCCGTTTCGACTGCCACATGAACCTCCCATTTTGCCACCCTTTGTTACCTACTTCGAGCACTAACGAGTGGATTATTTGTGTCAACTGCAGCAAGAAAGATTGGATAAGGAAGCAGAGATCAGGAGAGTGAGGGAACAACTGCTACAAGAAAACAGAGAACGAGCTCTTGCTTAATTTATTCTCTCGTTCAGTTCATGTGTTATTGTGTGCAATACACTTGAGATTTTCTCCCAGTTTGATCTTTTGCTTGATACTTATTAAGAAGATACCAATGATTGTTGTTAAATAAGTTTGTCGTCTGTAATAACCAGTACTTTGTACCATTAACCATTTGGCGATTTATGAGTATAACTTTTTATGAATGGTTCACATGTTAAAAGTCAATTTTCCATTAGTCTTCTTTCACGTAACACCGTTAAGATGTTTGAAAATTTGGGGACATCTGCATCTATCAACCTTTCACGCAGGACACTGATGTACTCCAAGCTCAGTTTCCATATCTTCAACGACTTTTGGAAACACTCATTGCTGTCACAATTCTAAATTCCAAATGCTACGGATCAAAATAAGACGCAATAGAAATATGTACGCCGTCTCGCCTACAACAACAACCACTTGATTCTCTCGTATTGCCTATTTCACTAAAAGATCATATAAGTTAAAAGGTCACATTAAATTAGAGTAACATACAACATTCCACATACTTGTAGATTATGCTTCATGGCACTTGTACCTCAACCTAAAAATTATTCCGCATACTGCGGATAAACTCTTAAAAGAAGAATACCCGGGTTGTTGGCGTTACAGACTACCACATAACTAATATAACTAATGACTGCAAAGCAAAAGCATACCTGCAACAATTCATCTCGCACAGAAAATATTGGGAGGTAATGACGTTCTTCTGATAGTCATTGACAATGCAGAATCGCTTACTGCATTGGTTAGTCAACTACATGAAATTAGTCATTTGTGAGCATAAATGAAAATTTAAAATAGCCCATCATTTTTTCCGAGTTTCCATAAAGTTCCGATAGTCCCAAATTTCTAATCTCAAACAAACATGTAAACTTTAACTGTTTATAAAATTGAATCATACACTACTCGAAACCTTATTGCTTCAAATCTAAAGAGGAGAATGAACAGGAATAACATCAGACTAGTCATGAAGAAATCGAACAATATGATTAAGAAGATTTTGTGGCAAGTAAAATAAAAGTAGATTTCAACACTGCAAAATCGTCAACGGGTTTGACACTTATGATGCAACAAGAAAATTAAAACACACTTACGAATTTGACCAACATAAACGTCTATTTATCTACTGCGTGCACTGCTCCTTGTTGCAAGCCTCGTATTAGACCTGAAAGAGTTCAAAAATACAAGAATAAAACCATGTTAGTAATGATTTATTCATCAAATCATGTAAAATCACATTCTATAAAAAGAGAGAACAGAGTACCACCTCGTATATTTTGGCACTCGAGTCAAATGCAAGTCTGCGTAACTTTGCTGGAACTTCCGCAGTGGTACCTAATGTTGGTATTGCACGAGGATCAGAAGGAACTCCTACCAGTGTTAACATCACACCAACAATGAATGTAGGTCACCGAGTTGAATCAACTGTTGTGGTAACTGAGACTCTAAGTGGGCCAGGTTTTACTGATGTCCCGGAACTTGTTTCCAGAGAATATCTGGACAGCGCTCTAAAGGTTGTCCAATAATCTTTTGATAAAAAACTTGCTGATATGCAACGATTACTCAATGAAAATCATTTTGCAACTGAAGAAGCAATATTACCACCACCTTTCACCTCCTCGATCACTACAACAAGACTTATCTGTGGTTGAACTGAAGCAATTATTACTTAGGAAACTTATGTCACAATCTGAAGACGAATCTACTGATGCCGATTTGATTATGACCACCGGACCATCAGTCCATGCATGTGAATTAATTACATACCAATGGAACGTTAGTTGTTGTTCGTGTGGTTTGAGGTGGAAAAAATGTAAGCTTTAGGTGATAGCAGTTTGTCAGTTGTTTGCTGAATAAGTGAGAAAATGTAACATATCTGGTCAACTGGCGGATTGGGTGGGACACGGAAGATGCATCCGAGTTTCTTTTCGGTCAAGAGATGTCAGTCCAAGTAAAAAGTATGTGGGATTCTAGTGAATTGGAATTGGAAATACAGTGAAATAAGGTTTATATACATTACGCCTCTACACATGTCAGTCGTCTTGCTATTGTTTGTTCTTTTGTTCTAGTGTAAATATTGTAGGTTATGCGGTTTGTCTTAGTGGGCGTGTTTGAATTTTGCTCCTTTTCTCTGTGCATCGTTTGGAAGTTTGAAGCTTTGTTTTTTTTTTGTCGGGGAACAAAGTATTCTCCATCTCTCGTTTCTCTCTCTTGAAACTAATAGACAAAATGTGTTGCTGCACTCATAAACATATATGGATCACTTTTAACCCTCGTCCATATAACTGCTCATATAGTTATACGGCTATCAGATGAGTGAAACACTATTGTATATGGTTTTCATTCCCAGTTGTGAAGTTTTTGTATAACGTTTTAATGCTGCTAAGTCGATGGCCTGTAGTACCTTCATTTGACTTAGTTACGTGTCCATGTGGTAATCCATGAAATTTGCAACGCTTGGTCGAACATAGTTTTAGTTCAGCTACTTAAGTGGGTCATTGATGAGAGTATCTGCTATTTTTTAGTTTAATCCATGAAATTTCTGTCGATGTCCTCATATTATACAATCAACAACAGTTTTCACGCACAGTTTCAAAGCTGGCATATTATTTCAAATTTCAACTAGTTAAAGAAAATTTGCAGCAAAGAATATCCTCGGCTGAATAGGATTAGCAACCTTCTTCCAGCATAACGGAATCTATCTTACGTTTTCTACCGATTGAAGAGGCAGTTATGACAATTATCCTATCTAGGGAATGTTGTTACCGTTGGACGAAATCCCAAACTTGCGTTTAACAAGTTTAAGTTTCACACTACAACAATAATGATTTTAGGGTCGCCCTTTTTCTAGGGTCGACTTAGTCGTCCCTAAGGGGGGCCCCACCAGTTTTACAAAAAAACTTGGTCAAAAGGTCTGAGGGGAAAAAGTGGGTCCCAACAAACCTAGGGACGACTAAGTCGTCCCTAGGTTAAATAAACTTATTATTCCGTTTTTAAATCTTTTTTATATATTTAAAATGAATATAAATTTTTTTTATTTAAAAAGTTTAAAAAGAAACAGGGGACCACAAACCCTAGGGACGACTTAGTCGTCCCTAGGTTAAATAAACTTATTATTCCGATTTTTAAATCTTTTTTATATATTTAAAATTAATATAAATTTTTTTTATTTAAAAAGTTTAAAATGAAAGAGGGGACCACAATTCCTAGGGACGACTTAGTCGTCCCTAGGTTATCTTATTTATTTAAAATTATTTAAACTTTATACATATTTAAAAAAATATATATATTTAATTAAAAATAACTTTATACATATTTAAAAAAAACTTTATATATATTTAAAAAAAATTTATATATTTAGAAAAAAATTATACATATTTAAAAATAACTTTATACATATTAAAAATAAATTTATACATATTTAAAAAAAACTTTATATATATTTAAAAAAAAATTTATATATTTAGAAAAAAATTATACATATTTAAAAATAACTTTATACATATTAAAAAAATTTTATACATATTTAAAAAAAATTTATACATATTTAGAAAAAAAAATTATACATATTTAAATATAACTTTATACTATTAAAAAAAACTTTATATTTATTTTAAAAAAACTTATATGTATTTAATTTAGATATATATTTAACACTTACAAACTAGTTACAACGATAATAGATTCATAAATAAGAAAAAAAACACATTACAAACTAGTTAAAATACAAATTAACACATTAAAATAACAAATAGATTCATAAATAAGAAAAAAAAACACATTACAAACTAGTTAAAACTAAACGTACAGATTAACACATAATAATAAAATACAAATTAACACACTAAAATAACGAATAGATTACTACTCAAAGTTAAGATTTTCCATATCATTTAAAAACTCATGAAGTATTGCAGCCGATTGACATGCGTGGTCTTCAGGATGCCTTTCCATTTCTAGTCTTGTCTCTAGCATCTTTATCTTTAGATCTTTGATCTTGCAATTAGAGCACTCAGTTGGTGCAGATTGAGAAGGACCTGTAGAAGAACTTGGATGTGAACCTTGAGGTGTTGAAGATCCAGGGGAAGATCTTATACGGAGTTCGAGATCAAAATCATCCTTCCATTTAAAATATTTACATCCATAATCATCTGTTTTTGGCTGTTACAAAGTAAACAAATAACATGACATGTCATTTTAATAATCACACGTATTACATAACTAAAACATTTGATTGTTTACCTTCGAAAGAGGACATGCATAGTAAAGTTTACCAAAGCTATGAGGTTGATGTGACTGTCTCAACACAATATATCCCTTTCTACATGTACACTTATAAGCTTCAAGCGGATCCATATTATGCAAAATCGGGTGGTGGTGGTGGTGAGTTTGGTATGAGAGGATAAGAGTTTGTGAGGATAAGAGTTTGTGAGGATAAGAGCTACCATAAATAAAGATAAAAATTTAGGGTCGACACATTTAGGGACGACTTAGTCGACCCTAGCTTTCCCGCCAACATTTTCCCGCCAGCATTTCCCGCCAACATTTCCCGCCAATATGGACTCGTCGGTTGAACCTATAACGTATAACCGTAACATATGGACTCCTCGGTTGAACCTATAACGTATAACCGTAACATATAGACTCGTCGGTTGAACCTATAACGTATAACCCTAACATATGGACTCGTCGGTTGAACCTATAACGTATAACCGTAACATATGGACTCCTCGGTTGAACCTATAACGTATAAACCTAACATATGGACTCGTCGGTTGAACCTATAACGTATAACCCTAACATATGGACTCGTCGGTTGAACCTATAACGTATAACCGTAACATATGGACTCCTCGGTTGAACCTATAACGTATAACCCTAACATATGGACTCGTCGGTTGAACCTATAACGTATAACCCTAACATATGGACTCGTCGGTTGAACCTATAACGTATAACCCTAACATATGGACTCGTCGGTTGAACCTATAACGTATAACCGTAACATATGGACTCCTCGGTTGAACCTATAACGTATAACCCTAACATATGGACTCGTCGGTTGAACCTATAACGTATAACCCTAACATATGGACTCGTCGGTTGAACCTATAACGTATAACCGTAACATATGGACTCGTCGGTTGAACCTATAACGTATAACCGTAACATATGGACTCGTCGGTTGAACCTATAACGTATAACCGTAACATATGGACTCGTCGGTTGAACCTATAACGTATAACCCTAACATATGGACTCGTCGGTTGAACCTATAACGTATAGCCGTAACATATGGACTCGTCGGTTGAACCTATAACGTATAACCGTAACATATGGACTCCTCGGTTGAACCTATAACGTATAACCCTAACATATGGACTCGTCGGTTGAACCTATAACGTATAACCCTAACATATGGACTCGTCGGTTGAACCTATAACGTATAACCCTAACATATGGACTCGTCGGTTGAACCTATAACGTATAGCCGTAACATATGGACTCGTCGGTTGAACCTATAACGTATAACCGTAACATATGGACTCCTCGGTTGAACCTATAACGTATAACCGTAACATATGGACTCGTCGGTTGAACCTATAACGTATAACCCTAACATATGGACTCGTCGGTTGAACCTATAACGTATAACCGTAACATATGGACTCCTCGGTTGAACCTATAACGTATAACCCTAACATATGGACTCGTCGGTTGAACCTATAACGTATAACCCTAACATATGGACTCGTCGGTTGAACCTATAACGTATAACCGTAACATATGGACTCCTCGGTTGAACCTATAACGTATAACCCTAACATATGGACTCGTCGGTTGAACCTATAACGTATAACCCTAACATATGGACTCGTCGGTTGAACCTATAACGTATAGCCGTAACATATGGACTCGTCGGTTGAACCTATAACGTATAACCGTAACATATGGACTCCTCGGTTGAACCTATAACGTATAACCGTAACATATGGACTCGTCGGTTGAACCTATAACGTATAACCCTAACATATGGACTCGTCGGTTGAACCTATAACGTATAACCGTAACATATGGACTCCTCGGTTGAACCTATAACGTATAACCCTAACATATGGACTCGTCGATTGAACCTATAACGTATAACCCTAACATATGGACTCGTCGGTTGAACCTATAACGTATAACTGTAACATATGGACTCCTCGGTTGAACCTATAACGTATAACCCTAACATATGGACTCGTCGGTTGAACCTATAACGTATAACCCTAACATATGGACTCGTCGGTTGAACCTATAACGTATAGCCGTAACATATGGACTCGTCGGTTGAACCTATAACGTATAACCGTAACATATGGACTCCTCGGTTGAACCTATAACGTATAACCCTAACATATGGACTCGTCGGTTGAACCTATAACGTATAACCCTAACATATGGACTCGTCGGTTGAACCTATAACGTATAACCGTAACATATGGACTCCTCGGTTGAACCTATAACGTATAACCCTAACATATGGACTCGTCGGTTGAACCTATAACGTATAACCCTAACATATGGACTCGTCGGTTGAACCTATAACGTATAGCCGTAACATATGGACTCGTCGGTTGAACCTATAACGTATAACCGTAACATATGGACTCCTCGGTTGAACCTATAACGTATAACCCTAACATATGGACTCGTCGGTTGAACCTATAACGTATAACCCTAACATATGGACTCGTCGGTTGAACCTATAACGTATAACCGTAACATATGGACTCCTCGGTTGAACCTATAACGTATAACCCTAACATATGGACTCGTCGGTTGAACCTATAACGTATAACCCTAACATATGGACTCGTCGGTTGAACCTATAACGTATAACCGTAACATATGGACTCCTCGGTTGAACCTATAACGTATAACCCTAACATATGGACTCGTCGGTTGAACCTATAACGTATAACCCTAACATATGGACTCGTCGGTTATTAATTATTACAAACTAAGTATAACGTATATTTTAATATTAATTATAATAATTTATTTTGATTTTTATTATTAATTTATATTATTAATTTTATTACATAGAAGGTAAAATGTATATTAAATGTATGAAAAATACCTAGGGACGACTTAGTCGTCCCTAAATATTAAAGAAAGTCGTCCCTAAAAAAGCCCTCCAACACTTAGCAAATTTTTTGGGAAAAGTTGAAATTTTCGGTGAAATTTTAAAAAACCCGCTTTGGGTTTAAGTTTTCCCGGTATACACCTAGGGACGACTTAGTCGTCCCTAGGTTCCAAAAGTCGTCCCTAAGTATTATTTATAAACGAAAAAAAAAAAGTATTTATTATTATTCTAGGGACGACTAAGTCGTCCCTAGGTTACAAAGACCAAGTCGTCCCTAGGCTTCATTTACAGTAACTCACCTTATCCTCTCTATCTCATTCTTCATTATTGCTAAAAAAAAAAAAACCGGGACGACCGACGACCACCATTCTTCTTCACCACCATCAATTCAACCGACGACCACCACCATCAACTCACCTTATCCCATTCACCACCCCCATCCGTCTCATTCCCACCCACCATCAATCCGACCACTCCCACTCCCATCCGTCTCATTCCCACCCACCATCAATCCGACCAACCGTCTCATCTCCGTCTCCACCACCGTCTCATTTCCACCACCACCACTGCCGTCGCGGCAGCAGTAGCAACCACCGCCGCCGGCAGCAGCAGCAGTAGCCACCACCACCGACAGCAGCAGTAGCCACCACCACCAATAAAGGTGATTTTGGCTTAATATTTTGCCTTATGATTTCGGATTATATTTAAGCTTAATTGATTTAGGCTTAGTTGATTTCGGCTTAATATATATATAGTTGATTTCCGTTGTATATAGTGCTTAATATATATATATAGATGATTTCGGCTTAATTGATTTAGCATGAGTTTAATTTTTTTTATATGTTTCTCGTAGCCGAGACCCGAGTCACAGTCGAAGGGAACCGAGTCACAGGACAGTCGGGACAACTTCCTCATCCGGACCTCTTTTTCTATCTTTATATCTTTGCTTATTCCAGTCGTGACCGAGGTGTGTAATTAATATTATGCATATGTTTATTATATTATATATATATATGATATATGATTGTTAGTCTTTGTAGTAAATAATTTTAGGAATATTTTAGGATTTTATCGATTAATTTCGGAAAATTCCCGTCCGAAGTTAATCAACCTATAGAAAACCCGTCCGAAATTAATTTATTAGGAATTAATTTCGGAAAGTCCCCTGTTTGGGACTGCTTTTTGATGTTTCGTCTCATTTAGGATATGAATGCGTATAACTGGTTTATTATTTGAGATGATTTCGACAGTGTTTCTCCTTTACTCCTACGAATATGTCTTTAAACACATATTTGGGGAGTAGAGGGGAAATGCTGCCGAAATTTACTCAAATAGTAAACCGGTTATACGCATTCATATATGGGACGAAACATTCAAAAGGTGGGTTAGGATTGCCTTCCATAGTTGCACTAGGAAGAAAAAAAAGAGTTCATATTCATTTTGTTAGTATGACATTTTACGTATAAAAAAAATAATTTATCTGAGTATTTTTATTTGCAACGCAGTTATGACAATTGATAAGAGTTGGACCACTGTAAACAATCGTAATTCCAATGAGTTTTTAGATGGTCTTTTTGGATTCATCCAGGATTGTGAGAAATTTTTGCACCCCATCTCACAAAAGCTCCGTTGCCCATGTAGTCATTGTTGTAACCGTGAAAAGTTGGTTACCCTCGGCCAACTTGAGGCACACATATCCAAATTCGGGTTTGACAAACATTACACCACTTGGATATATCACGGTGAACCAATTCTTCCGTTACCTCCACTATTACCACATTCACCTGATCGAATTCACATGGATGCGTTCTTCGAAGATATTTCTGCAAATAATATTCCAAATCCACCCTCTCAAACTCCACCAACTCAAACAACCGGTCATCAACCAACCCAAACATCGGGTCCTAGTAACGAGTTTGAAGAGTTACTCGCTAGGTCTGCCCAAAAGTTGTACCCGGGTTGTGATATGACCACATTGGAATTTACATCAGAGATTTCGCACATCAAGGTTTTACACAAAATAACTGATGCCGGGTTTAACAAAATTCTAGCTCTTCTCCAAAAGGCATGTTCCCCTAGTAAAGGATACAATTTCCCGTCTTCATACTATGAAATAAAAAAGACATACAAAAAGATCGGGTTAGGATACGAATCGATCCATGCTTGTATAAATGATTGTTTTTTATATTGGGGATCACCGGAAAACAAGGAGAGGCAAACTTGTCCAATCTGTAACGCGAGCAGATGGAAAAACCCAAAGAAGAAAAAGGGGACGCAATTAGTTGCCAACAAGGTGGTGCGTTACTTTCCGATAACACCTAGACTACAACGTATGTTCAACACAAAAGACATAGCAAAGTGGATGACTTGGCATGCGACCGGACAGTCTAAGGAAGACGGTAAAATGAATCACCCCTGTGACGGCAAAGCATGGAAATATTTTGACATGATGAAACCTGAGTTCTCTTGTGACCCTAGAAACGTTCGATTAGGGTTGGCTGCTGATGGTTTTAATCCTTATGGCATGATGAGCCAAACTTACAGCATGTGGCCGGTTATATTGACAACATACAACACACCACCGTGGATGTGTTTGAAAGAAACTTCTTTAATGTTGACGATGTTAATTCCCGGCCCTAAATCAGCTGCAAAGGACATTGATGTTTACTTGCAGCCTCTAATTAAAGAACTCAAAGATTTATGGGAGGGAGTCTGGACGAAAGACGCTGCTACGGGTACTCATTTCAAAATGAAAGCGGCGGTTTTATGGACCATCAATGATTTTCCAGCTCGAGGTAGTTTGTCTGGGTGGACTGGGCAAGGGTACCTCGCATGCCCTACTTGTAATGTTGACACTCCATCGATGCGTATCAACAGCAAAATCGTTTATGTTGGTTACAGAAGATGGTTAAGAACAAATCATCCAGATCGGAAAAAATCCAAGGAATTCTACGGTTTTCCCGAAAATAAGCCTAAACCAAGAAAGTTTTCAGAACTTGATATTCAATTGCATATTAGTAAAGTCTTTAAACGTAAACCGGGGAAACATAAACTAATTCTCAAAGAGAACCGCCCCAAAAATCGAGATGTTGAATTGAACTGGAGTAAGCGTTCTATCTTTTGGGATCTTGAGTATTGGCCCTTTCTTCTACTAAAACACTGTTACGATGTCATGCACATCGAAAAGAATTTCCTTGAGGCTTTACTGAATACCCTGTTACAGAACGACAAATCCAAAGACACGCCAAAGGCAAGGCTAGACTTAGAAAAAATGGGAGTTCGAAAGGAGTTGTGGTTAGTTAAAAAAGATAACGGGAAGTTCGATAAGCCTCATCCAAAGTTCTCTTTCACTCCAGAAAAAAGAAAACTTTTTTGTAAATTCATTAAAGGAGTCAGACTACCTGATGGCTTTGGATCCAACTTCAAGAAAAAAGTGACCGCTGATGATGACAATATAACGAACTTGAAATCTCATGACTGTCATATAATGACGCATCGGTTACTTCCTTATGGAGTGCAACAATACTTGCCCAAAGACGTTGCAAAACCTATAATCGACATTTGCTTATTCTTTAAGCAGCTTTGTGCTCGAAGTTTGACTGTGCAGGACATGAAAGAAGCTAAAAACAAATTGATCATTATGATGGTTAATTTAGAGCAAATCTTTCCTCCTGCTTTTTTCGACATAATGACTCATTTGGTTATACATCTACCCGATGAGGCTATTCTAGGTTCCGTTACTCGCGGCAGGTGGATGTATCGATTTGAAAGATACATGAAAAAGCTAAAGAATTATGTACGAAATAAAGCAAAGCCTGAAGGTTCTATTGCTGAGGGTTATGTTGCAGAAGAGGCATTAACTTTTTGTTCGCGTTACCTTAAGGATGTCGAGACGAGATTTAACCGCCTTGGCAGAAATGAAGACGATTTGCCTGGACAACCAGATAAATTTGAGGTGTTCCGGACCGTATGCACACCGACGGGTGGAATCAAACCAACTCGTATGACTAATGACGACATGCAGGCAGTTACGTGGTTTATACTTAACAACAGTCCTGAAGTCGAAGCCGACATCTCAGCTTACAGCGAGTATGTTTCTTCCTATTTTTTATAATTTTGAAAATTATTCTTTCTCGATGACTTCTGCTAATATCATGAACCTTTGCAGAGAGGTGCCTGATAATGTGGAAACGAGTTTTCCTGCGTGGTTTAATAACATGGTAAATACATTAGATATATTACCTTGGAGTTATTCCTCATCTAATAAACCTTTTTGTATCTCATTTTTGTAGACTCGTGAAAAAAAAGTGAGTGTGGGCTGTAGTGACGAGTTATTCTCTTTGGCATGTGGACCTATTAGTTCATGTACATACCCCTCTTGCATAGTGAACGGTGTGAAGTTTGTGGTACGTGAACGCGATATACTTCGTACCACTCAATGCAGCGGAGTTTCAACACCCGGGGTTGATGGAGAGATGTATTATGGTCAACTCGAAGAAATTCTGGAGCTCACTTATATCGGCAACCGCAAGGTTTTGTTGTTTCGATGTAAATGGTTTGACACAATTAACCCTACCAATTGCACCAAACGCAACAGACGTTCTTACACTGAGCAAGGCATACATCATATTTTGACCGATAGGCTATTTCACCAAAATAACCCATACATTTTCCCGACACAAGCAACACAAGTATTCTACCTTGAAGACCTTGCTAGACGACCGCTTCATTGGAAGGTCGTCGAACAGGTTTATCATCGAGATGTGGTAGAGTCCGATGAAGATGTTATACATGGTAGCAGTTCATCAGATGTTACACTGTCTGTTGCTTTGCCTAATTTGGGTATTACGGATTTGAGTGTAAATACTCAACCAACGGAAGTGGACGCCCCACCGGTTGATGATGATATTATTAATATTAAAGATGATGAAGTAGTTGCACACGTCATTGGTGATGTTGATGATGATGATTTAGTGTCGGATGATGATGAAGTGAACCATAATAATGATGTTCAAGAAGTTTTATCTAGCGATGATTCTGAAGATGATGACAATTGATATTAAGTTGTATTTTGAATGAAACAGTTGTTATATGCTTTAATGTGTAATTTTTTATTTGTAAACGATTGTTATATGCTTAAGTTGTTGTTTGAATGAAACAATTATTATACGTTTAAATGATGATGAGTTGTTTTTATTTGTTTAAATGTGTAATTTTGTATTTTAATGAAAACGTTTTTATATGTTAAAATGTGTATATTGATATGAATTTGTGTATTAGTATTAATTGGTTAATTAAATTGTGTAATTTTGTTTTTTAATGAAAATGTTTTTATATGTTAAAATGTGTATATTGATAAAATGTGTATACTGATATGAATTTGTTATTTTACAGATGGCATGTGTAGCTCCTAGGTCACACGGTGGGGATGCTGGTGGTAGTCCACCCAGACGGCCCACACGTCCTGTACCGGCCGAGTGTCAGCGTAAGAAATCATTATATTTTTTTATAACACTGATATTTATAATTTATGTCACTTGAATTTTTACGAGTAAATAACATATCTTTTGTAGGTTCAAATCAACGCTTTGTGACCAACCTAGGAAAATTAAGGACGGCGTACAGAAATAATAACGAAAAACCTTTGACAATTGGCTTTGAATTTAAAAATCTGAAAACCTTCCATTTTCTGGGCGATTATGAATCATTGTTGACTCATCTTATGGGGGAATTAATCCGGTCACTTCCCCTGAACTGCGAATGGGACGAAATTCCAGAGTCTGATAAAGCTCATATTTATCCTACAATTGAGGTGAAAATTGTTTATTTTACTTATATTGTTATTGTTATCGACATTTAGATATGTGTGTTATGTTTAATTTGTTTGTTTATTTAAATTCATATGTTTTTATGCAGACATATTTCGACCTCGAGCCATGGTACAATGATCGTACTCAGGTGGTGTGTGGCACTGGTGTGTATGAGGTGTGTACTCGGGTTAGGCTTGCGTTGGAATATCATCTGAGGTTGCTGTATAGAAAATACAAGAACAGGATCAAGAAACATTTTTATTCGAAATATGAGACGCCCGCACTGGCACAAGAACATGTACCGCCTGAGAGTGTGTGGGACAGTAGAACCGAAGGTGATTGGGCTGAATTGGTTCAGTGGTGGTCAGACCCAAAGAGGGTGGCAAGAAGTGAGGTTAATACTGTTAATCGTTCCAAAAACACGGTACCGACCACTCAAGGCAAAAAACCATTCGCCCGAGGAAGGAATGAATACGTAAGACTCTTTATAATTTTTGTGATTTATTTAAAAGCGTTTATATTGTTTATTTATTATAGCTCGTTACTAATTTATTTGAGATTTTACAGAAAGTCAAGGAAGGGGTTTACGAGGACCTGGTTGAAACATGGAGGAAGGGGCACTCAAGTGGTGGCACGTTTAAAAGTAAAGAAAACGAGGAAAGATATGTAAGTAATATATAACTCTTTACATGCCTTAGTAACTAATTTCATTTGTTTTAAATCGTTTTTTTTTTCCAGCAAAAGATGAAAGCCCTCAGTGACCAAGTGAGAGCCGGTATAGTCCCGCACATGTCTGATAAAGAAATAGTGGCTCAAATCATGCCAAGTCAAAATAAGCAAAATGTGTCGGGACAAGGCAGAAAGTTACCGGGTGGTGCCAATAACACAACTCGCAGGTTATATATCCTCAATAAAACAAAATGTAAATCAATTGTTCATATTTATGTCTTGTTGTATATAATGAAACATTGTTGTTTTAACTTATCGCAGGCGGGGTGCTCCACGTCGACCAGATGTTCCCTCTCGTAGTGAATTTCAAGAATTGATAGAACGAAATGAGCGACAGATGGAGCTGCTGAGGAAAGAGAATCAGGAGGCGCAGCAACGGGCTTACTTGGCAGCGTTAAAGGCAGATGCGGCGCAACAATATAGTCAGACGTCGTACCAACATATGGCGCAATATTAGAGTCAATTGGGTGAGTTTTTCCAGAACTACAATTCAAATACTGATCACCCAATTAGACCTCCTACTTTTGTACCCCTGCCCCGACCCTTTGTTATGCCCACCCTAGCTCCTGATTGGGCTCATTTAGTCCAACCCCCCTATCCTTGGGCACAACCAGTGCAACCTCCTTCCATCGACCCATACCGACCATCTTTGCCCGACAATCTCCAACCACTCCAACCTCCCTATACCGGCACTTATCCTATTGCTCCCGTCACCAACAATAACACATTTAACTATTGTTATCGTCCCACCACACACTCGGCTTATGAGATCGGCTCTACTTCACAATCCATACCCGGAGGTTCTCGTGTAATCACAAATCCCCATGAGCACGATTACCGGTCCGTTGACGAGTTGGGTCGAGATAGGAATGTACAAAACAGTGGTGACGACTTATCAGGCGATGACGAGGTGAATGACGAGGGGAGTGATGAGGGGGGTGACGAGGAGGGTGACGATAGGGAAGGTGACTTTTCACCTAACGAGGATGCGGAGTAGAGGTTGTGGTAGTATGTTTCTTATTATGCATGTTTAATAAAGTTTGAGACTTGTAGCGTTTGAAACATTTGATTTAGGATTGAATAAGTGTATTTGATGAATATTGTATCGTGACGTTGGATAGTTTATCGTAATATGGTATTGTAACGTTTATTGATTTGTTATTATTCTGTATTTGTCGAATTATGCCATTTTGAATTGTGGATTTTGTCCGGAAAAAGTTCTGGAAAAAATCTGGAAACTGCAAAATAGCCCAGTTTTTTTTTTCGCCCCCAGGTACACCTAGGGACGACTTAGTCGTCCCTAGGATATTAAATATCATCCAGGTTATCATCCTAGGGACGACTAAGTCGTCCCTAGGTTTAAAAATGCCCAGGTGTCAATACCTGGGGACGACTTAGTCGTCCCTAGGTATTGAATACCTGGGCATTTTTAAACCTAGGGACGACTAAGTCGTCCCTAGGATAATAAATATATTTTTTTTTTATTTTCTAAAAATGTTTTTTTTAATATTTATAAAAAAGATTTTATTAAAAATAATAAAAAAAAGAATTTTTAAGAAAAATTTTGAAAAAGATTATTTTTATTTGTAACCTAGGGACGACTTTGTCGACCCTAGGTTACAAAGAGGGTCGTCCCTAGGTTAGTCAATTTTTTCAACGTAGTGGGTTGCGGGACCCACTAAGTCGTCCCTAGGATACAAAGAGGAGTTCGTCCCTAGGATCCTAGAGACGAATTTTTAGGCACAACCTCCTAGGGTCGACTTAGTCGTCCCTAGGAGTTTAGGGTCGATTAGTGGCGTCCCTAGGGACGAATTAGTCGTCCCTAGGGTAGAAAATTGTTGTAGTGTCATGTGCCAACTGATAGAGCTGAGTTAATAGACGAGAAATGTGTTATGTATACTCAAAGGTTTTGAGGCTACTAAGCCTGCAGGCTGTAGTACCTTCAGTTGACTTAGTTGTGTGTCCATGTGGTAATCCAAAGACTTAGGACTAATATAGTTACTCTTACAGCATTAGTAACCGAACTATTGTAAACAACATACAAGAAGATCCTAGTTACGCTTACACAGTTACACAAACTGAAACCATTGAAAATAGTAGAGATATATTACTTTAGAAAATAACTTACTCGACAGTCAACTTATGCATTGTAGAAACCAGAGCCTAATCGACACGACAGTCCAACTCATCTACTCTGCGGGTGTCGAGATCAGGTCATTGATATGAATATCCATATCAACTTATCTAGTTGCTAAGTTTTTCAGAAGTGGAAATCGATTGTATGATATACCTATTACTTACATCAAGACTTCAACTTAGATGCGCCTTTTGCCTTTAATTACCATAATACCTCGAACTAAGAAGTTCAACCTATACTTATACTGAAATCGAGTGAGCCCATAGCATTGAATTAACATGTAGACTCACTATACAAAGCAGTGGACTGCTTGGCATAACATGGATATTCATTCCCATCAAGTGGTGGTTTGCAGGTGCCATTGACAGAGGGTGAACTTTATTGGTTGATTTCTCCAAATACCAACTAAATACATCTCAGTGACTGGCAAACGATATGAGTGCTTATTGTTCACAAGTTATGAAATTCATTAACAACAGAGTCATAAATGTTTGAAACTACCACAAATAACACAACATAACTATATAGATGACTGCATATATGTTTGTAGTAACCTAAACTAAAGTTTACAATAAAGACCAAATGTAATAGCTACAGCTTGATCCTAGTACCTTGGAAACCATCTTCGCTATCACTGAATGATATAATTTGACTGATCAAGCAAAAGTAGCGTCTCCATGTACTACGACCGTGCAGTAAACTGAAGAGGTACTCCACTAATCCCAACACTATCAATACGTCCTGACGAGGCTTCATAAACTTTAATATGAGAGACTTTAAAATCATCATCATCATCATCCAATGCAAGTACAACTTCACCACTGTTCCTAAACCACAATACTTTATACATATACTTACATTGAACCTTAACATTATATATATTTGTAAACTGTTTATCAACACCATCATTCCTCATCCACACACCACAAACCCGCATCTCACCCTCTTTATAATACTCAAGCAGACCAAGTGACTCATTCACCTTCACCACATGTAAATCATTAGCACGTATTAATCTCTCAGAAAGAAATACTTCACCAAACTTCTGGCTTTTCGAATCAAACGAAATAATAGACCTAGGATCATAAGCAGACCAATAAATAATCCCATCTAGAAAAACATAATCCTCCTCCAAATAGCACGATTTAAAAGGCTCACCGGTATACACAGTTTTCCAAACGCGTGAACTTAAAGTAAAGACCTGGACCTCCCAAGATATACTCGGGTATTCAAGAACAACATTAATCTTTACAAGCATAGGGTCATTAGTATCACGACAAACTCCAAAACCAATAGCAGTATATCCGACGAGTGAATTCAATACATTAGGGATAGGAATAGCAACCGATTTTCTAATACAGGGATTCCAAAGAACAACCATATAATTTTTTAAACCTTTGTGCCAGCCATAAAAACATAACAAGCCGTCAACGGAACCGAGCATTTGTGGGTATCTTATTAATGTAAGTGGGTCGGGAGGTGTTAAGGCAAACTTTTGTTGGGGAAAAGTGTTGTCATCGATAATCGAGGTGAATGTGACACGCTTGTATTGTATAAGTAAATGGTGCTGTGGGTGATTGATGTGATAGTTTTTTATAAACTCCGGGTTATCAATAAAAGACTTCCATTGTTTAGAAACTGATCGTAACTGAACAATCGATTTGACCGGAAGCGTTTTCATGATTTCAGATTGGATTTCAAAAGGTATGTAATCTGACATTTTTTGGATTTAGGGTTTGGAAATCGGGGATAGAGAACGAGGAACAAGAAGGGGTGTATGGATTTAACTTGGACACTGGGCTTCATTATAACTTATAAGGAAAAAAAGCGACGTCGTTTGGACAATGGGCTCCAAGAACGTGTTATAACATGCATGTTTTCCTTTTTTCAGTTTTAAACTTTCTGAGTCTCAAATATTGATTTGGACTTTTCCTTTTTAAGATTTTGCTTATATTTAAATCTTGCTTTTTGCTTTTTAAGTTAGAATTTGTGTGTAGTTAATACGTTGTGATACTTAATACCAAAATCATATGTGTAAGACCTATGTTTTTGTAAATCATAAAAAGGTTATGGTCTCCAACGTTAACATGCGAATAACAGAGCAGTCGTTCAACTCCTTGAGGCATTTTCATTATTTATTTTATTTTCCGCGCTATAGGCTATGATTGGTGATTTCATTTATACTAAACATTCCTAAACTACGGGTCATATAGGTAATAGAGAATCAGTTTAAAGTAGCCAAATTTCGTGTCATAATGATGGTCAGAGACGCCAGAAATATGTAACTAAGTAAACTTATTGGAATTTGCTTAATCGAGAGAGTACATTATCAATACTATGCTTCATATATATAATACCATGTAAAACTCATGTTTGATCCATATTGTTACAACTTTTAGCTTCTTTGCACATCGTCACAACTACAAGAACAGATTTCAGCGTAGCCGAGACTTCTCAAAAGGTATTAAAATGGCTATAATGTACTTTGCTTTATGTTTTGGCTTGTACAAAATAGAGTCTATCATGTGCAATTTTAACGATTTTGATTGGGACACAGATTAGTAAGGAGATAGGGACCAAAAGTAGTGAGGATCTAGGAATAAAGTCTACTTGTTCTTTGGGATCTTTATAAATATGAACAAATTGCTACAGATAATCTGAAGATAGAACAACAGGATCTAAACGGTGAGATGCGTGATTAGGGTAAGAACTTGTATCTTCTCTTAAAGTGAACACATATTCTCTAAGATGACTCATTTCTCGTTTGTGGGACATGCATATTTCGCTTCTAAAACATAAAGTGATTTTGTGCTAGAATTTTTTTTATGCTCTGGCTAATTTTTTAGCCGTCTGAAACTAATAAATGTGTGGACGTACTTGATCTTAATGAGATAATCTTGTTATTGTGCTGTTTTGCAGGCAACCGAGTATAGCGACGGTGACTCCTTTAAGGATTCAAGAAGTGATGTGAGCAGTGACTATGATGAACGTGATAGGTGATCTTTACATTACTCAAGGGAGAAGCAGAACAAACACCACCAAAACAGAGAAATATCTAGGAAAATGGACGAGCTGTCACTAAACGCTCAGCATCATGTACTCCAACAAGGATTTTCTAGTGATGATGGTGATTCTATAAGCACTCAAGTTGGCCTGTTATTTGAGTATCTTGAGCGAAATCAACCCTGGGGCAGAGAACCTTTGACTGATAAGGTGAGTATGCTATCATCTAGTTGGCTATCAGTGGCTTGGTAAGATCTAGGTTCTGGTCCTGGTCCTGGTGTTTGCTCACTGTCACATATACGCATGTACTTGATGGGACTTTGTGATGCTTGTATACAGGATTCCTACAAGAAAATAAAGAACGAGACTCTCTTGCTTAATTTGTTCTATTGTTCAGACACGTGTCATTGTGTGGAATACCATTATGATTTTCCTCCAAGCGGGTGTTTGATCTTTTTATTTGAAATGTAACTTCTATATTAAGAAGATACAAAGGATTGTTGTTGAATAAGTTTAACTTACGTAATAACTACTTTGTACTTGTTGAAAGTCTCTTTCCAATAGCGATAAGATGTTTGAAAATTTGCGGATATTTGCATCTTTCAACCTTTCACGCAGAAGGACAACATGTGTCATGTACTTTAAACAGAACATCATAAAGCATTACAAAATTCTACGGATGGAATGCCTAGTGACCTGAACCTTCATCATCTTCTTCTTCGTCTTCAATTTCTCATCCTTGCTCTTCTTCTCCTTGTTGTTGTTCTTATACTTGCTGAGAACATCAGGAATCTCAAACTCAGAAGTTTTTGTAAGCTCTAAAGAGAGATGGGATATTTGATAAACACAGAACGGCGACGATCAAATCATTGAGCCTCTTGTCCTCAAGGTATTCGAGCTGATCCTCTTTCAAGTGAGTTTCAGTTTGGTCACACGAACAAGACTGGTACCACAGGTAAGGTATCCCTAGTTATGGTGAATGATCCTCCTCCGGCTTGCGTCTCCCAGATATTTTGCTCATGATGGGTGTGTTTGGTTGTGACCACAACTTTGTGGGCAACCAAAAAAGCAAAGTAGAAGCGGAAACCATAGTGACATCATGACCAGCTGCAATAGCTTCCATGAAGTGTTTGGTTCTGGATGTTGCAATGGATTTTAGGCCAAATCAGACAAGGTCATTCCAACTCCATTGTAGAAGATGGTCAACGTGTTGTTGGTCTTATCGGGAGAAATATAGATGAAAGGTTGTCCATCGATATCGGGAAGTGAATGTAGTTCTTCAAATCCAAGTTTGTCCAGAGCCTAAAAGGTGGGTATACAACACAGTTAGTAACAGTAGTCAACCAAACACTTGCAATGACTATCATTGTCATTGTCTCATTCCAATATCCATGAACCAGACGCACCCTAATAATACTAATGAGGAACATACTCGAACATTTGTGTCTATTGTATGATTTTGTACGCAAAAGAACTAACATTTAATATTGGCTTAACTTTAATTAGTGAATACAAGAATCTTTATGTATGATATTTTTTTATGTATGATAATTGAAGCCAAAGTTTTAGTTTGTCATGAATCGGCAAATACGTTCATATACCACCACCTCAAGACTTCGAGTTTGTTGTTTAAAACAACACATGTGCACCTAAAAAATAATTGTGAAACATGTCTGGGCCGAACGTAGAACGGCAATGAAAAATAACTAGTATCTTTTATAATATAATCTTATCCTTTCATCTCTTTCATATTTCATCTGTAAAAGTAAACACAAAATAAAGAAACCACAAAACCCACCTGTATAAACTTATACTACAGTATAACAATATGTCATAATATTTTACATCTAAAGAGCAAATAAACATGTTACCGATTTGAAACGGAAATTACTGAAGTTAAATTATACACTACTACTACTACTACAGACATGACATTAATATTTTACATCTACAAACCACGTGAAGATGATGGGTTGGTGCATATGGTTGTAAGTGTCGGTTTAATCATCCACGTTGGTTTATTTTGTTATATTTAGTGGATCATATTTGTAGTGGTAATTGACAATTGTTTCTGCACTTGTAGTTTGTAATGGATCATATTTGTAGTAATTGTTTTGTAAAATTTATGTTGGGCAACAAGAACGTCTCTTCATCGAGTTTTGAGGATTATTCGTATTTTAGTTATGTTTGGTTATGTGATTGCACAAATGACTAAACGTGTGCAGGGTAAATTGATTGTTCATTGTGTGTTTTGTGAAATAAATTTTGGTGTTTGGTGATAGGTTTTATTTCAGGGTGTTCGGGAATAGGTTTTGGATGGCAGAATGGAGTTATTGAAATGGAATAGTATAAGAGGGCTTGGAGAAGTGAAATTATTCATAAGCGCTTCACCGCTAAAAGTGTTCACAAGGTTTTTAAATGTTGTGTTATGGATCGCTGCATATGAACCGGAATCAAACTTTGCAGCGATTTCATATCTGTCCCCCAATTAGAATATTCACACCTGTAGAAGTACATTTGACCTTAATCAGCCCACATCGCTCGTCATTGCTCGTCAGTGCCATTGTAAAACGGATAATTGAACGACGCAAAACAAAGACAAGTAAAACTTTCTGGATAGGTAGACATAGACATGTTACTTTCTGTAGCAGCATAGTGAAGCAGAGGTAGACAAGAGAGAAACACACCAAAGAGCCGATCACCATCATTTCACCTTTCATATCAGACATTAAACCTGGCTCAATCAGTTGATCAAGTTCACATCTTTGGATTATGTTTAAAGCAAGGTTAGCCAAACTTATCTCATCCCGAGACCTATTTAAATCGACAGCAACTATGGATGATATCAAATCTACCAAGGCCACTCCAAAGCTGTAAACATCACTCTCATCTGTTAACTGATAAAATTGGTGATATTGAGGGTCCACGTAACCAGGGGTACCCTGTGGAGCTGTAGACACATGTTTCACATTATTTGGCATGAGCCTTGATAGACCATAATCTGCAACCTTGACACAGTATTTGTGATCAAGAAGAATGTTATTAGTCTTCACATCTCTATGTATAATTTCATTGGCATGAAGGTATATACTAATGCACTGGTGGTCTCTATGGAAATGTTCATTCGTATTGGCCATGTAGCAAGCTTTGGTTTGATCTTTCCCCGTGGAGGTGATCATAAACAGTACCATTGGGAATGTACTCATACACAAGGACCAGATATTAAACTTGGGTCAATCAGTTGATCAAGTTCACACCTTTGGATTCTGTTTAAAGAAAGTTTAGCTAAAACTTTTCTCATCTCGAGACCTATTTAAATCGACAGCCACCATGGATGATATCAGTTCTACCATGACCACTCTTAAGCTGTAAACATCACTCTCATCTGTTAACTGATAAAATTGATGATATTGAGGGTCCACGAAACCAGGGGTACCCTGTGGAGCTGTAGACATATGTTTCACATTATTCGGCATGAGCCTTGATAGACCATACTCTTCTACCTTGACACGGTATTTGTGATCAAGAAAAATGTTAGTAGTCTTACATCAATGTATAATTTCATTGGAATGAAGGTATACTAATGTACTTTCTCTATGGCAATGTTCACTCGTATTGGCCATGTTAGCAAGCTTTGGTTTGATCTTTTCCCGTGGAGCTGATCATAAACAGTAGTGCCATTGGGAATGTACTCATAAACAAGGAGAAGTTCATGGCTTATCCGAGAGGTACGACCATAGAGCACAACAAGGATGGGATGCCTTAATTTAGTGAGGATTTCAACCTCATTTATACACTGTTGGACAAAGTCTTTTCACTGCAACTTCTCGCCCATCTCCGAGTTTACCTTTTTCGGAAAGAACAGATATCAATAACTTAGAATGTTGTTAGAGAAAGACGCGTAAATTTGGAAGAAGGATGAACTAGGTTAACGGTAATCATGTTAACGTTATCAATAAAATAGAGATGTGTGATTAGATGCTGATTTTTATATTTACTTCTGAATTTAAATTAAACGAACAAGTATTGGCTTGTGAAATGAATGACTTTCGAATGAGAATATACTAACTAGTCAAGGTTTTATTGCTTGAAGTGACTTCTTTATTAAACAAAATAACAATGTAAGGGATAACGGTCCAAGATGTCTATTAGATAATTCAAACAATATAACAATGAAAGAAACATACGAAAGACTCATTAGCCCGCCAACAAGGACGCAAAGCAGTCCAGTCCTTTTTCTTCTGAATAAAATGATGCGTACGGTTGTTGCTACTTCTTCTGCAGCTGATGTTGACCTTGAAGATCTAACTGGTCCAGGTGGTAAAGGGGCCGATTTTACCCATCTAGAATCCTCTGTCATTGTTAACAGGTTCCAGAAGCAGGCAGTATAACATATAACCAACAATAGTACAGACTACGGAGGGCTATTTCGCCCCATTTTACTTATAACATGAAAACATTGACTTTTTAAGAAACTGAATCATACAAGAACTTCTCGAAACCCTTTTTGCTTCAACCAAGAGAGTCAATAAAAGATTCAAGAAAAGTCAAATTTATGAAACTTAAGGTCAAAGAATATGAATAACATTAGCGTTTTCATAAAGAAATCAAACAGTATTGTGGAAATTAAGACTAAAGTAGAATTCAACTCCAAATATATGATTGTGTAGAATAAACAACAGTTTATCATAAACATGTTTGGCGTCACCAGGAAAGGACATTTTGAAGGGTAGATGGGGGTAGGTCAGATCTGGAGTGGCCATTCACTTGCCTGTGGACAAAAAATAATGTAGATGGGGTCTAGAGTTGGTCTCTTCATTTGGAGACAGTCAGGTGCTGCAAGTAATAAACGAAAGAGCTTGTAATATAATATAGTTTTGGATTTTATATATGTTCATAGGTGGATTAGTAAGCGTTGTGGCAAACGTGTGAATTATGTGTCTCGACTGCAGAAAGGAAGATTGGAGAAGGAGGCCGAGATCAGGAGAGTGAGGGAGAACAACTAGAAGAAAACAAAGAATGAGACCCGATTGCTTAATTTAATTGGTCCTCCAGTTCATGTGTCCTTGTGCGGAATACAATTAAGAATTTTCCTGAAATGTTTTTTTGATCTTTTGATCGACATGTAACATCTGTATCAAGAAGATACCAATAATTGGTGTTGCATAAGTTTGTCTTCTGTAATAACAACTTTGTACCATTAGCCTCATTATGAATGGTTTAACTTTTTAAAAGTCTGCTTTCCATTACTCTTCTTTCACATCATAGCGATAAGATGTTTAGTAATTTGTGGACATCACGAAAACTGATTATGCATTTGCTTGTAGAAAGAAGTTGTTTCTATGCTAATACGACTACGTTGATATATACCTAGAACGGATTATGTAATTACTGTTTTAATGTTTTAATGTTTTATACACTTATACCTATTGTTACATATAACACACCATTGAAACTGTTAATAAAGAGAAAAACTTACCGATATTTGTCACGATCTGCTTCTTTCAACGTTTAATGCAGGACACCATCTGTCACCATAAGGGAACACTTTAATACCTTAAAAGGCTTACCTTTTGGCGACACAAAACAAATAGCATTAATGAACAAATCTCCAAGTTCTGTTTCCATCTCTTCAACGACTTTTCTGGCGACATTCATTTCTGTCACACGTCTTGGTTGAGTGAAACGACCCCCGACCCACCTATTTTGGCACTTCTAGGTACTAGCAATAAATATGTAAGTTTTAGCACAATCAGTTGATTAGTCATGTATTTCTGGTCATATGAAATTACCTTGCTGAATATCAATAGTTTTTTAATATATTGAAAGTGGTAAGAATGTAGTCTACGACTCTACAGTCTAAATGTTTTTTTCCCTTTTTCAACTCTCATACAATGGATGGAGCACAACTAGTTCAAAATGTTTACTCTTGATAGACTGAGAGGAACTAATGAAAAAGCGTGGCTGGTTTAGGGGTATGAGTTTACTGAACCAGTAATCACGTAAGGTATTACTAACATATATTTGATACCAACGTCGCCAAGCCACATTCAAACAAAATTTTTTATCATCAAAATTGCATATAAAAACGTAGCATCTTCAACCTCGAACCATGACAAACACAAAAAATGAAGTTCGGCCTATACTCATACCGAAATCCAGTGAGCCTATAGCATTGAATTAACAAGTAGACTCACAATCCAATGGACTGCTTGGCATAACATAGATATTCATTCCCACCGAGTGCTGGTTTGCAGGTGCCACTTACAGAGGGTCAACTTTACTAGTTCATATTTGTAATTCTTAATAGACAATATTTTTGGTATATTACAACTAAACTTATGCATAAGAGGGTTTACATATCCAATTACTAACTAAATACATCTCAGTGACCGGCAAACGATGTCATTGCTTATAATTCACAAATTATGAAATTCATAAAAAAAAAGTAGCAGTCATGAATGTCGGAAACTACTACAAATAACACAACATAGCTATATAGATGATTGCACTTATGTTTGTAGTAACCTAAACTAAAGTGAACAATAAAGAACGATGTAATAGCTAAAGCTTGATCTTATCACCTTGCATACCATCTTCGTTATCATTGAATGATAGAATTTGACTGATCAAGCAACAGTAGTGTTTCCATATACGACCATGCTTTAAATCGAAGACGGTCTCCACTAATCCCAACACTATTAATACATCCTGACGAGGGTTCATAAACTTTAATTTGAGAGACTTCAATATCATCATCATCATCCAATTGAAGTACAACTTCGCCACTGTTCCTAAACCCCAAAACTCTATATAACAAATTCTTACCCTCAACCTTAACGGTATACATCTTTGTAAACGGTTTATTAAGACCGTCTTTCCGCATCCACACACCACAAAACCACATCTCACCCTCTTTATAATACTCAAGCAAACCAAGCGACCCATTTACCTTGACCACTCTTAAATTATAAGCATGTAATAATCTTTCTGAAAGAAACACTTCACCAAATTTCTCGCTTTTCAAATCAAACCAAATAACAGAATTAGGATAAGCAGACCAATAAATAATTCCATCTAGAAAAACATGATTCTCCTCCAAATAGCATGATTTATAAGGCTCACCGGTATATACAGTTTTCCAAATGCCTGAACTTAAAGTAAAGACCTGGACCTCCCATAATATACTTGGGTATTCAACAACATTAATCTTTACAAGCGTAGGGTCATTAGTATCACGACAAACCGCAAAACCGATGCGAGTATAACAAAAGTAATCGTCTGTATCAAGTATATTAGGGATAGGAATACCAACCGATTTTCTAATGGAAGGATTCCAAAGAACAATCATATGATTTTTTAAATCTTTGCAGCAATCATAAAAACATAACAATCCGTCAACTGAACCGAGCATTTTTGGATATCTTAGTAACGTAAGTGGGTCGGGAGCTGTTAGGGGATACTTTTGTTGGGGGAAAGTGTTGTCATCGATAATCGAGGTAAATGTTCCAACTTCCTTGTACTCTAAAACAAGTAAATGGTGTTGTGGGTTTGGGTGACTGATGTGGTAGTTTTTTATAAATTCCGGGCAGTCTATAAAAGACTTCCATTGTTTTGAAACGCATCGGAACTGAACAATTGATTTGACAGGAAGACTTTTCAATATTTCTGATTGGATATCAAAAGGTATATAATCTGACATTGTTAATTTTTGAATTAGGGTTTTCAATTTGGGGATTTTATGACTGAAAAATGACGGAACAAGACCAAAGCGATATGGATTTATTTAAAAGACCATTGGGCTTTCTTGTTTATTTACAGTTTGGATTTAACTTAATAGGATGGCTTCATTGTTTATTTACATTTTGGATTTAACAAAGGATCGAGTAAAGAGAATGTGTTTCTTTTTAATCATGAATAAATAGTCTAATTACTACTTTACCCTCATCTTTCCAAAAAAAAAAAAAAAAAAAAAATTACAGATCTGTGATTTCCACAAAGTATACACGTAGTATTTTGCTTAATAAGTTATTGTTTGCGAGTCGAGTTGGTGGTCGTTGATGCGATGGATCTGTCGTTCGATAGATAGACGATGTGATGGTGTGTGCCCTTTATAATTTCACTTACTGGATACAACATGCAAAGTCTTATAAATCTTATATTAAAAAGTTTCTTATATTATAAAAACAACCATACTCGTAGCTATGATACACATCACTCTATCTTGCTTAGCGTTTTATCTCGACTAAACATGCATTTCTATCTAACAAGCAACACTTGATAGTTAATAATCGTAAGTCTTGTTTTTAGATGATTCCTATAAAACATTTAATCTTATTTTATCAAACCTTACATTTTAGTAAAAACTTTTTTATATTTCTAAGTATTATTAACTATATGATAACATTTTATTATGACACAATGGAGCTAATACCCAATTTCATGTTAAAAAAATGATATTTCTTGCAACTCCTACAATCTACGAGACTACAACTTATGTTTTTCTTTTTACGAACAGTTGGCTCTCTATAGTTTGTTCTTAACGCGATCTGACCCGAATCATAACGCGGTACGCAAAAAAAGGGTTAAGTTCATAAATTGGCAATGTACTTTTTATCGTTTACACATCTAGGTAATATACTAATTTTATTACTAATATGGTTATCCAAACCGGCTAATGTTTTGCAATATAGGTAAGATAACTGGTTGAGTTTGCCAACTAGATAAATAATTTCCACCTGGGTATTCTTTTAATTTTATTATCCAGTTGTAAAACCTATACCCTGAAAATCCAGCCCGACCCGTTATAAACTTGTTTCATCAATAAAGGCATCAATTTCTAGTTAACCCAATTTCCAGTTTTTGCATCCTCTGCCCCCACATCTCAGTTTATTAAATGGTGCCAGTTTAGAAAATGGTATGGGGCCCATGTTCTCAATACACAAGATGAATCCATTAGTGTCACTTCTAAGCTCAGATGACAATGAAGCTTGCGATGCAGTTCTGGACTTCTGGTAACTGATGGTGATAATGAAATTGGTCAGGTTTGTCTTGTCGCGGATCTTTATTTTCGGAAGAACAAGATGATTCAGAAATAAGTAAATGTGTTAGAAAAAATAAATAAGCTTTATTTATTTATAGACTTGGATAGATTTGCTGATGATGTTGTTTTGGATATGTGTGATGCTTTGATGATGAAGTCTATGTTTTTGTGGCCAGATCTTGTTGGAAATGGACATATCTTTTTGTGCATCACCATATCTCCCACGATCTTACATTCCTTTAATCGATTGGTTTACACAAAAATTAACAGTTTTGTTAATGAGTGTTGTGTTTGAAATTTCCAGGAACAATAACGTGGTGTGGTTATATTGATATTTGGAGTTGCGATGGGGTGATGCCGGGTTTTGTTGTCGCGAGTACCAGTACTAGGAACAAATTATGAACCAGGAACTAAAAAACTAAGTTTAACAAGAAATTATGAACCAATACCAAGCAAATCTGATTTTTCGTTTTCACAGTGAGGACAGAGTTGTGGATGGGTCGTCGGTGAAGGAGGAGATCTGTTATAGGGTCTGTTTGGATATAGATTTAACATAAGTTACCTGTTCTATGATAGTAATATTAATATCCACCTAAGCAAAAAAATAATATATATAATATGTGGAAATTGATTTTACCTGGTCAGCAGGTAGCCGGTTACCTTAGCTAGATTGTTACAAATCTGAAAGTTTAGTTTATTAGATCGTCACAAATGAGCTAATTCAGTGCCTAGACCGGGTAATATGTAAAGTTGATTACCTAGATGTGTAAATGATGGAGAGTACATTGCTAATTTATGGACTTAACCCGCAAAAAAAACATATCTCAACATATTACTTGGGAATTGGCACAACGTATTGGTTTTTTGCCCCGTGCTTCTTTAACTGCAAAACCATTTCTTAAAAAAAATATACTTTGTAGTTCATTTTTCTATCTCTTATCAAAATGAGATCACATTTATAACATATAACATATTATCAGTTTATTTTAAGTGATATATAACTTCTAATGGTAATGTTTTTAAGCAAGGGTTAAGGCCAAAGTTGTTAAGATCGAGATCCTACTATCGATCGTTTTCGTCATTGCAAGACCGTAATCGTAAGATCGGATCGAGATCTTAAAATCCTATTATAATGTCATTTTATTATAAGTTTTTGTAATATTAAGCAAATTTAAACTTTTTTATATATCACCAACTTAAAAAATATATGAATGTTTTATAAAAATGTTGTCCTAAATTATAATTATGAAATGTTTAAGAGATTAAAATGTTGTTTTTTTAAATTCTACAAGAGTTGACCAATAAATTAGTAGTTTTTTGTTTGTGGTTCGAGAAATATAGATTCTATGGCCAGAATCGAGATCCTATAAAATCCTACGCTTGCAAAGATCCTATGTAAGATCCTGATCGTTTTCCCTTTGCAGTATCGTAAACTCGCAAGATCCTAAAATCAGGATCGAGATCTTGACAACCACGGTTAAGACTACCTTCACATTTTTCTTAACTACGGGGTATTTGGCTACGCATATGTAACATAAGTTAATTTTGGTTTATATTTAAAAAGTCTCAAATTTGTAGCTTATCTGGAAACTTATGGGCCTTATATTATTTTAGAGAGAAGTGAAATAATCATCCTTGGGTATGTCGGGAAATTGAAATACACCCTTCGTTAATTTTTTGGACATCGATCATTCTTTCGTAAGTTAACGACACATAATAGATCCATCTGGACGAATGTTGTAAATTGTTTTCTCATTAAGTACTAACGAGATCTACAAAGAAAGGTATTCTTGTCTTTTTTGGTTTTACACAAATGTATAATGAACGTTTTTAATAAAAATTTAAAAAGAAGTTTAAAATTAAAAAAGAATGTTTTAATTAAAAAAATAACTTTTTTCAAAAATGAATTAATTTCCTTTCGAAAAATAAAAAACAATTAAAGTTAATAAATCTACATTTTCTTTCAAATAAAATTTCAAAATTTCAAAAAATTTTACCCTATTTTTTAAAACTTTTTTTTCTTGATTTTTTTTAAATAAAAAATTTATTGCTTTTAACATTTGATAAGTTAAAAAAAATTATAAGCTTTTCTTCGAAAAATGTTAAAGTTTTTATAAACTAAACAAAATTTCGTAAATATTTTTTTAAGAAATTAAATTTTTATAAGAAATTAATTTTTTGTAAAATAAATTAATTTTTTTCCGATAATAGCTATTTTTAAATCAAAACGATTTTTCAATTTTTTAAAATTAAAACATTTTTTCAATTTTTAAAAAAATGTCCGTTACATCGCTTGCAAAAGCGAAAAAGACAAAAATACATTTTTTAACAAACCTCGTTAGTATTTAACAAGAAAACAATTTGCATCATCCGTCTAGTTGAATGTATAGTGCACTGTTTACTAACAGAAAGATTGTTGATGTCAAAAAAGATAAGTATTTCGATTTTTAACATATCACATAGATGTTTTTTTTGCACTCATATTTATTAATGATATACAGTAATAAACTTATTTAACCTTGTAAGTCTCAAATTAAGCCTTATGTAATGTAAGGCTTATGTAATATAAGTTGGCAAATTTTCGGCTTCAAATTTTTAGCTTATTTTAAGACTTATGAGCTTAAATAAATTTATTATATCACAAATATATTTAAACAGGGCATAATTTTAGCGCTTATCAAATAGTAGTATAAGCAAATCTTCTTCCCCTGTTAACCACCCCAAACCATATCTTCTCTTTTTAAAACTTATATAAAACAATTAATACCATTAATTTTTAAAACAATGGTGGTTTCTGGTGGCGGTGGCAGTGGAGTCTCCGGTGAGCCCATTTGACAAACCAGCAAAACCCAGGTCAATATTCTGGCCATCTTTATTTATACCCATTTCAGTTTAATAAAGTTTTATGCTTTTTGGCTTAATATGTGATTTGAAGATTGACCCGTTACATGATTTTATCATATGTACCAACCCTTTTATGCGTATCTGCTTATTGATTAGTTTAATAGTAGGAGATAAGTAATGGCGAAAACTGCTTAGGAATAAGCACTTTGAAATGAGCAATCCCAAACACTCCCTATGAGCCCCATTTGACATTACAAGTCAAACCATTGTGACACAAGGATATAAACCAACTTGCTTCTAGAAATGTATAGGCCGAGGGATTTAGGGGTTGTTTACCATTGCGCTAAGTGAGTAAATAGTTATTGCATTTTCATATTGACTCAAGATATACCAAATGTGCTCTCATTCTCTCGCTACTATATTATCGGGATTTTTCAACCACTCAACTACCGTGTATCTGTTTTTTCACAACATTAAGGCATTAAAACCACGTCCTATGACGAAAGAACTCAAAACACGTGCTATGAATATAAAAAATTTGCTAAAAAGTTAATCATTATCTTCTTTCTAGTTTCTACACTAACCTCCATCTTAGTTTCAAGAACTCAAAACACGAGCTTATTTGTTTTCCGGCTTATGTTTCATAACCTCCAAATTTCTGGCTTTTTAAGACTTGTGGGCGCATATAAGTTTATTACGATATGATAAACTTATATAAGCCCATAAGTCTCAAAATCAGCTGAAAATTGGGGATTATGAAAATTAGCCGAAAAACAAATAAGCTTATAAGCCGACGACAAGCTTAAACAAACACAAAAAGTGTGTAGTTTATACCGAATTATGATAAGGAGTTTCTATAAGCAATCTCGAATGCTCATGCTACCGAACATAAAAGCAATTTTTGGTTACTACCTCGTAAGTAGAAGCTCAGATAAGTAGTATTCGCAGCAACCTGATTTCTTTAGTTGATGAATAGATTTTGATTATATTATCAAGATTCAATTGAAAACACTATAACTGATACAATGGTGAACCTTGCAAATGCATTGCAAAAGGAAGGAATTACTGCATTCCATTTTCATTTTGCTGGAAATGGGTATGTCTAGGTAGGCTAAACTAGTTACGATTGATTAGAGGTTATTGTATTTGTAAAAGGGTGTTTTTGATTGCTTATAAGCAGATAAGTAGCTTAGAGATAACTATTTCAGGAGATAGTTTTGGGTTTTTTGCTTATGGTGTAAAGTAATGCAATTAGACCGCGAAACTGAATAATTGGTTAGATAAGTTTGTAAAAAAGTAATCTAGTGTAATATCAAATTAGCAGATCCCGAATGGCTTTTTTTGAAATGCTAAAATAAGTAGATAAGCAGAACCAGTTTGTATTATCAAACACCATTTAATTGACTTAAATAGCCGGAAGTTTTCAAACAACTAAACAGTTGATAATATTGTCTGATTAATAGATCCAGAAATAGCACAAGGGTGTTCAAATACTATCACACCAGAGGTGGCAAAACAGTCCGGTCAGGCGGGTTCGTGTAACGGGTCAAACGGACTCGAGTCATACAGGTGCGGGCCAAACAGGTAATTTTTATAATCCAAACACCTCATATTGATTAAATAACTAGTTTACGGGAAACAAACTTTAAAGTCGAATATATTAGCAAGTAAATTTAAATAAACATGAGGTTCACTTTTGGAATTTACTAGAAAAGAACAAGCCTCCCCATATAAACCCATTAACATCTAAATTCGGTGGACCATTCATATACCCGTCCCATATATAGATGATACCCAAGGACCGAATATTGCCGGCCATATATCACACTAATACAATGATGTAGCTGAATATCTCTCATTGAAATTGCTATGCTAAACACAACCTTAATTCTTGATTAGCTCGAAAAATAGGCCATAGTTCTGGTTAGGCGAATATTTCATATAATCGCTAAATATCATTGGTGCCAATTGAAGGTGGAGCTTCAGTGTTTGACTAAGGATTAAGAATTCAAGTTGGTGCAAATGTAGTTTATGGTTTTTGGTCTGTTTTCTTCTATAATCCAATGTACTGGACTGCAGTCAGTTCAAAATGTTATAGTAATGTGCCACCTGTTTCATCTTCAAACCAAAATCTAGGTACTTGCAAACAGTTTGTAAGTAAAATTGATAAGACTTAGGCTGTGTTTGGATAGAGAGGGTTTAGGAGATAGAATTGGAAATGATAGAACGTGGTTGGTTTAAGGGTATGAGTTTTAGAGTTCTTTGTTCCAACCCTGACCCTTGCTATCAAAGTCACACCTTATGTATTTGGGACTGCAAATCAAACACCACCCGACTAGGTCTAGGTAGGTTACTACAAATATGTAATTGCTGTGTTGAGGATTAAGTAAATAAATTTCAAAGTTATTTCTTTGTTTCTTTCGATACACATGTACAAGTACATAAGTCAAACTTGAGTTTTACAGTTTAAGAGCCATGTCTTCACTGGCATGCATATGGTTTACAGTATTTGAAATGTGAGTCATGCATTGTGCTCGGTTTTTTAAGCATTTCAGTAGTAGACACTATGAGGTCGTTCTAACATTGTCTTAATTTACATATACGTGTATAGAAAGCTTTTCGTGATAAATATTACTAAAACCATAGTCACTACTTTTTGGTTAGAATAAGTCATGGCTTCCTGTTCTTCCTTTACTGGTAAGAAAGTTGACAAAACGATGACATCCTCAAAAGGATACACATTTGAGTTACGAGGTCAAAAGGGGCTTGTTTCTCAGCCTCCAGTTGTACTAGCAGTTTATATCTATGCAACTTTAAGTTTGATGACATAAGACTATAAAAATAGTCAGTTTAACATAATGTTTGTATTGTACTGGCAGTTTATAAAAAATTATTTAACTTTGACCAAAACGTTGATTCAGGTCAATGGGCCGTTTCGACTGTGTTTTTGTTTATCTAAATCAGTTATGACCCATTACTTAAGACACATGACCCTCCCAAATTGTTACCTACTTCGGATTAGAGGGTTCTTTGATAGATGTGATGAATAATGATCATATCAATGATGTTTGATGCACTAACGTGTGAATAATTTGTGTCGACTGCAACAAGAAAGATTGGAGAAGGATGCAGAGATAAGGAGAGTGAGGATCCAGTTTAATTGTAAAAGATGGTGAACATGATGACGATTTTTGGGATGTCATTAGCAGCATTTGTCTTCTGGCAATTAATGGATAAACTTCATGTCTGCATCGCTCTTCATCAAGACGATAAGATCTTCTTTCTTATATATCTACTATTTATTATTAATCAGTCAACGGGGAGTTTCAACTGCCGCCAGAAAACTAATTTTTGTTTAACTAAATCTGTTGTGACGCTTTTACCTAACCCACCTGACCCTCCCATTTTGCCATACTTTGTGATCATATCATTGGATTTTGTTTGATGCACTAATGTGTGAATTATTTGTGTCGACTGCAGCAAGAAAGATTCGAGAAGGAAAGCAGAGATCAGTAGAGTTAGGGAACAACTGCTACAAGAAAACAAAGAACGGTTGCTTAATTTAGTCAGTCATTCAACTCACGTGTCATGTGCCACACTTTATGATTTTCCTCCAAGCGGGTGTTTGATCTTTTGATATGACATGTAACTTCTGTATTAATGATTGTTGTTGAATAAGTTTGTCTTCTGTAATATTTACATTGAACTTCTTATGAACGGTGTAATTTGTTGAAAGTCTGTTTCCAATAGCGATAAGATGTTTGAAAATTTGCGAACATCTGCATCTCTTTCAACTATTGAACTACAACCTGATGACAAACACAAAAAATGAACTCGAAATATACGTAACTGTCCAAGTCTATCACAAAAACGAATATGCAATGCAAACTACAGATATGATAACTGAATACAACAGTAGCTAATTACACTCGACAAAGCATCAAATGGAACTAGAAAATTGACATAATTAAAGCTTCTACCATGACAATTAAGAACAGGAACATCTATAATGGCAAATGACACACAGGTTACAACAAGATGACGAGTGATTACTTGCAGCAACAAATGAAGTTCATGTGACCCTTAAAATTGGCTCAAAATAACCAGAGCCTACTTTCCTTGTGTCGAGATCAGATCATTGATATAAATAGCGATATCAACTTATATAACTGCTAAGTTTTTCATAAGTGGGAATCGATCGTATGATATACTTGATTACTTGGTAATGAGCTTTCCAAATAAAACACGTATTTCAAGACTTCAACTGAGTCCCGCCTTTTGCCTTTAACTACCATAATACCACGAACTAAGAAGTTCGGCCTATACATATACCGAAGTCGAGTGAGCCCGTAGCATTGAATTAACATGTAGACTCACACAAAGCAGTGGACTGCTTGGCATAACATGGATATTGATTCCCACCAAGTACTGGTTTGCAGGTGCTAGACAACATATTTACAACTAAACTTATGCATAAGGGAGTTTACATATCCATATACTAACTAAATACATCTGATATCAGTAATTATTGTTCACAAATTATGCAATTCATTAACAGTAGCAGTTATTAATGTTGGAAACTACAACAAATAACACAAGATAGCTATAAAGATTACTGCACTTATGTCGTAGTAACCTAAACTGAAGTGAACAATAAAGACCGAATATCCTCGATATCATTGAATGATAGAATTTGACTGATGAAGCAAAAGTAGTGTTTCCATGTACGAACATGCTCTAAGTCCAAAACGGTCTCCACTAATCCCAACACTAGTGATACGTCTTGACGAGGGTTCATAAACTTCAATTTGAGTGACTTTAAAATCATCATCATCAGCCAATGCAAGTACAACTTCGCCACTGTTCCTAAACCCCAATACTTGATGTAAATACTTACCCTCAACCTTAATAGTATATATCTTTGTAAACGGTTTATTAACGCCATCTTTCCTCATCCACACACCACAAACCCACATCTTACCCTCTTTATAATACTCAAGCAGACCAAGCGACTCATTCACCTTCACCACATGCATTAACTCCCAAGCACGTTTTAATCCCTCATAAAGAAATACTTCACCAAACTTCTCGCTTTTCAAATCAAACGAAATAATAGAAGTAGGACGACTAGACCAATAAATAATCCCATCTAGAAAAACAGGATTCGGGCTCAAATAGCTAGTTTTAAAAGGCGCACCAGCATACACAGTTTTCCAAAATCGTGAACTTAATGTAAAGACCTGGACCTCCCAAGATATAGTTTTAAGAACATTAATCTTTACAAGTGTAGGGTCATTAGTATCACGACAAACCCCAAGAGCAATACGTGTGTAAGAAAAGTAATCGTCTCTATCAAGTACATTAGGGATAGGAATACCAACTGATTTTCTAATACAAGGATTCCAAAGAACAACCATATAATTTTTTAACTGTGTATCTTTGTACCAGCCATAAAAACATAACAACCCATCAACAGAACCGATTAGTTCTGAGAATCTTAGTACGGTAAGAGGCTCGGGAGCTGTGAGGGGAAACTTTTGCTGGGGGAAAGTGTTGTCATCAATAATCGAGGTTAATGTGACCTGATTGTACTGTATAATTAAATGGTGTTGTGGGTTTGGATGATTGATGTGGTATGTTTTTATAAACTCCGGGTTATCAATAAAAGACTTCCATTCTTTAGAAACGGATCGGAACTGAACAAGTGATTTGACAGGAAGACTTTCTATGATCTCTGATTGGATTTCAAAAGGGATGTAATCTGACATTTTCTGAGTTTTTGATTTTTTTTTTAGGGTTTCAGAATTGGGGATTTTATGAAAGAGAATGACTAAACTAAAGTACGGGATTTAACTTAAAGGGCTTTTATTGTTTATTTATGTGTTTGGGCTGGTAAGATTTACTTATATGTCCAACACTCGTAAATTAAAAAACACAGTTTAAAAGGCATACTGTATCATTTTTCTCCTTTTATCATAAAAGTTTTGATAAAGGTTTTCAACAACAGGGTGTGCAGAAAAACCTAAATAAATCGAGTAAATTTAAACCTGGATCGAATTGAACTAATAACCGAACCGAATTTGTCAAAATTGAACCCAACTACAAGTTTTTGTGTTGGATATGGGTTTAACAACTGGAACGAAAAACTGAATCTATATAAGTATATAATAATTATATATATTTATATATATATTATATGATTATTAATATTTTGATATTAATATAAAAAAAAATTCATACTTGAAATACTATAAAATTATATACAATATATATTTTAAATGAACACTATAATTCGGTTAATTGGGCCAACCCGACAACTGAACTTAATTCATATGTCGTTTTAAAAGAAAAAGTGAAAAAAAAATGTTTTGAAAAATGTTTTAATATTGTATAAACATTTAAATCTATAATTTATAACTTTTTTAAAACATTTTTTAAACAATAAACGTTTATCTTTTCGTAAGCTCCGAGTTACCTTCAAAACCAAAACAAGACGATTGAAAGTCATACATCGTGGCATAATGATAACTATCACATGTCCCGGTTTCACCGGTCACCACCCCAAAAAAGGTACCTTATTTATTCTGTTAATTGAAAATAATTACACTTATTAAAGATTTGTTTAGTATATGAGCATTATTTGCAGGAGTTAGCCATTTTGACGTTGCTCTCACATTCCCGGTGGTCCTGTTTCAAGAAACAAAAACAAAGAGACCGGCGAGGAAGTCGCTTTCCGAAATGCTAAAAAAAGATATATGGAAGGACTACTCATTTCGATGGATGAATAAGTATTCGTGTTGTAAGTTACATCGTGACATAAAGAGTATAATCATTGCATCGTTTGTGTTTGGAGGAGGTGGTGGTAAACATTTCACTGAGCTAAAAGGCTCCTTATATTGTATTAAGAACTGTTTTTGCCCTTTGTAGTTTGCAATGGATTATATTATTTGTAATAACTGTTTTGATTGTTCATTGTGTGTTTTCTGAAATAGATGATGGTGTTTCGTGATACGTTTTAATCCAGGGTGTTTGGGAATAAGTTTTTAAAGAGGGCTTAGATAAGTGATATTAATCATAAGCATGTCACAGTTAAAAGTGTTCACAAGGTTTTTAAATGTTGTGTTATGGATCCCTGCATAAGAACTGGAATCAAACTTTGCAGCAATTTCACATGTCTGTCCCCCAATTAGAATGTTCCCACCTGTAGAAGTACATTTGATCTTGATCAACCCACACCGCTAGTCAGTGCGATTGTAAAACGGATGATTGAATGACACAAAACATGGACAAGTAAAACTTTCTGGATAGGTAGTCATAGACATGTTACTTTCTGTTGCAGTATAGTGAAAAGCAGAGGTAGACAAGAGAAACACACCAAAAAGCCAATCGCCATCATTTCACCTTTCATATCAGACATTAACCTTGGCTCAATCAGTTGATCAAGTTCACATATTTGGATTCTGTTTAAAGCAAGGTTAGCCAAACTTATCTCATCTCGAGACCTATTTAAATCGACAGCCACCATGGAAGATATCAGTTCTACCAAGACCACTCCAAAGCTGTAAACATCACTCTCATCTGTTAACTGATAAAATTGGTGATATTGAGGGTCCACGTAACCAGTGGTACCCTGTGGAGCTGTAGACACATGTTTCACATTATTCGGCATGAGCCTTGATAGACCATAATCTGCAACCTTGACACAGTATTTGTGATCAAGAAGAATGTTATTACTCTTTACGTTTCTATGTATAATTTCATTGGCATGAAGGTATACTAATGCACTGGCGGTCTCTATGGCAATGTTCATTCTTATTAGCCATGTTAGCAAGCTTTGGTTTGATCTTTCCCCGTGGAGGTGATCATAAACAGTGCCATTGGGAATGTACTCATAAACAAGGAGAAGTTCATGGTTTATCCGAGAGGTACAACCATAGAGCACAACAACAACACCACCACCATCATCAACACCACCATCGCCATCTGCACCACCACCACTAGTTAGGCCTCCTCCGTCGCCATCTTTAAGGCAACCAAGAAACCCACCATCTCCTCCACCTCCACAGGGATCACGTACCTTACCAGCACCTGGGCCCACTAGAAATACCTTACCACCAGCAGCAGCCCCAAGAGCCCCTCCCCTACTCCACCGCGTACCCCATAAGCCATTTACTTTAAATACCACCTATTTTTACTTTAAATACCACCGCGTACCTCCACCACCTTCAGACGTTTCAATACCACCCCAATCAATTTAAATAACAATGATTCGAGTCCTAATATACCATCTGGCCTAGCATAACATAACAAATTGAATGACTGCCAACGTTCGGTATATCATAAATGTATCACCGAATTTTCAAGCACGCCCACTGCTTAGTCATGCACTCGAAACAGAGGACTTTAAGGTGTTGGTTGATCGGAGACTTGGTACAAAATTTGTTGCAAGTGAGATGTTTCGCATGATTGAAGCTGCAGCTGCATGCATACGACACTCAGGTACAAAAAGACCGCGCATGGGGCAGGTATGTTACTAGTAATATTTTCCAAGAAAGATCAAGGATTGATATTTAACCTCATAGTCAAAGTTAGACAATTAAATAAGCATTTTCCTTAAACATTTTCAGATTGTGCGAGCTTTTGAGAGTCCGGAGACCAAAGATCTAAGCAATGGGATGAAAGTTGGTCAAAGTGATATATATAGCTCTGGACAACAATCCACAGAGGCTAGTCTGTTTAGGAGAATGGAGTTTGGAAGTGAAAATTACAGCACCGATTATTGAGATTTGTGTATTCTTCTCATTGTCTGAATATCGGAAAGATTTTGGATTGTTTTGAAAGAAAAAGATCATGTCCACTGTTAATTAGTTTCGATAGCCAAATAGTGTATATTTTGACCCGTTCTACCCGCACAGAAATTTCAACCCACCCAACTTGCTGATCTACCCTACCCATAACTTATGTCCACTGTTATTTGTTAGACCAACCAGAACTCTAACAATATAGTCTGTGATGCTAGATGCTCTAATAATCTAATTCACTTATGAAACAAACGAAAGTGATGCAATTGAGATAATCAAAACATACCTCTCTAATCTGGGGCAATTGGCCTTTAATACTCGCAGTTAGCTAGTCTGCACATAGAATTGCTATCTGGACTTTGATAGCTAAGTGACTTGTTATTATCTTCCACTGTTATAACACATTAAAACTCACGGTAATATTTACAGGTTCTATAAAGTTACTGTAACGATAACGGTGTTACACGATGTTTGAACTGAAATGAGCTAATTGAATTCACTTAATGCATATTACACATAGATCTATGCTTATTAGACAACTTGGGTTTTATATTGAAGTTGTCTTCAACTAACCAAAATTTGGATGTAACATAATCGATTTCGTAGAAGTGTCAAGATGGACGGGTTAGGTACTGGGTCTAAAAAGGTACGGGCCGAAACAAGACAGCTACTAGTACATGTAGGGTCAGATTAGGTACAAATAGAAAAGGACGTCAATGAAAGAAAGATATTTAACATTCGGGACTTTGTCTAGGATAATTTCTTCAGCCATATTAACTTGTTCACCTGTGCCCACTAAGTCGAGATATGCTTCACCGTGTTTATTGGTTTCAGTATCACTAATAGTCCAATCGTGGCTTTTGAGACTCTGCGAATGTGTATAATTCCAGCAATATAAGAAGGAAAGTTGAACAAATCATTTTATTGGTTCACCGTGTTTATTGGTTTCAGCACATCTCAAGTACTTTGATAAGCTGTCAATAGAGACGCTAAAATACAAATCATTTTATAAGAAGGAAAGTTGAACAAAACTTGACATTATATTTAATCACATAGTAAGGTTTATAAATACTCGACCCAATCTTTCTATCATCACAATAGCCCAATCCAATAACTCGGTCCAACAATATAAAATCAAACCACAATCCATCAATGAGACCTAATCACAATAACATATGCCGCACTTTTCATTCTCATACCTACGTAGTCATTGATGAAATCACTACAACAATCCAGCCCTTCCCCATCGGGGTTTTCCCTCATGTCGCTGGGGAAAAGTCGCTAAACGACAAAAACTTTCTGACGTGGCAAACTTTCTCGAAAAAAATTTGACCAAAAAGTAAAGAAAATTTTCCCGAGCGACATGTCGCTGGGGAAAAGTTGACTGAATTTTGACCAAACTACTTCACAATTAATGCAAGCGGGAGATTAACCCGCCAACTTTTCCCCAGCGACATGTCGCTGGGGAAACTTTCTCCCACGTCTAATCCAAGTGATTAGCGTTAATGCGTTGTTTAATTTATGCCAAAAATTTTCCCCAGCGACATGTCGCTGGGGAAACTTTTAGGATTCCCTCCAAAGATATTCAGTTAACGCGCCTATTTTACAAAAAAGGAACAAAACTTTCCCCAGCGACATGTCGTTGGGGAAACGTTGACTTCTATTTGACCACCAATTTTCAGAAAATGTGTAATGTTTATATAATATTTTAGTAAATATAATATATATATATATATATATATTAAAAAATATAGTTATTAAAATTTAAAATAGTATATCTCTTTTTATGATAAAAAAAAGTGAGACAAATGGTTAATTTTCCCGCTAATGTTTTCCCGCCAATGTTTTCCGGCCAAAATTTTGCCCGCCAAAAGTTAACATTCACTGATAATTGTTAACATTCATTGTTAATATTAATTAAAAATTGTTAACATTCATTGAGGCTTACAAACAGACACGCCTAAACCTAACTTTATTCTACACTGACACTTAAACACGCGCTTAATTAAACATGGATATTAAACCGATAATAGACTCATAAACACGAAAACAGATACATCATAAACTAGTTCAAACGAATGTTCCCCATGTCATCGTAAAGGTCGTGAAGTAGTGCAGCTGAATCCAATGTGTGCCTATCGGAGTTGCGGTACAACTCTATCGTACGCTCAAGTACCATTATAATTCCATTCAAGCGCACACAGTTTGCACACGCTGAAGAGCTTGGAGAAGAAATTGGAATCGTTGAAGGTCTGGTAGAAGAGCTTGGAGGAGAAAAGCTCGTTGAAGGTCTTGAAGAAGAGCTTGGAGGAGAAAAGCTCATTGAACCTCCAAGAGATTTGATTAGTAGTTGGACGCGTTCGTCTTTCCATAAAAAAATTTGCATCCATATGAAACTGGAGGTTGAACCCGTGAACGTGGACAAGCATAGTACAGTCTATCAAAGTTTTCAGTTGTCCATGATTCTCGAAGAACTACATCTCCATGTCCACACCTGCACGGAAAAGCTTCATGCTTCAACATGTACATAATAACAATTTGTTTATGATGATAAGTGTGTGTAATCTGCTGGTGGTTGTGATGATAAGGAGTGTGTGTGGTTCTCTTTTTATGCTAAAAAAGTGAGGGAAATTGTTAATGTTTTCCCTCCAATGTTTTCCCTCCAATGTTTTCCCTCCAATACATTGAACCCTATCTAATACATTGAACCTATAATATTGAACCCTATCTAATACATTGAACCTCTAATGATGAACCCTATCTAATATATTGAACCTATAATGTTGAACCCTATCTAATACATTGAACCTATAATGATGAACCCTATCTAATACATTGAACCTATAATGATGAACCCTATCTAATACATTGAACCTATAATGATGAACCCTATCTAATACATTGAACCTATAATGTTGAACCCTATCTAATACATTGAACCTCTAATGATGAACCCTATCTAATTCAATGAACCTCTAATGTTGAAACCTATCTAATACATTGAACCTCTAATGATGAACCCTATCTAATATGTTGAACCTCTAATGATGAACCCTATCTAATACATTGAACCTCTAATGATGAACTCTATCTAATACATTGAACCTCTAATGATGAACCCTATCTAATACATTGAACCTATAATGATGAACCCTATATAATACATTGAACCTATAATGATGAACCCTATCTAATACATTGAACCTCTAATGATGAACCCTATCTAATACATTGAACCTATAATGATGAACCCTATCTAATACATTGAACCTCTAATGATGAACCCTATCTAATACATTGAACCTATAATGATGAACCCTATCTAATACATTGAACCTTTAATGATGAACCCTATCTAATACATTGAACTTCTAATGATGAACCCTATCTAATACATTGAACCTCTAATGATGAACCCTATCTAATACATTGAACCTCTAATGATGAACCCTATCTAATACGTTGAACCTCTAATGATGAACCCTATCTAATACATTGAGCCTATAATGTTGAACCCTATCTAATACATTGAACCTCTAATGATGAACCCTATCTAATACATTGAACCTATAATGTTGAACCCTATCTAATACATTGAACCTCTAATGATGAACCCTATCTAATACATTGAACCTATAATGATGAACCCTATCTAATACATTGAACCTATAATGATGAACCTTATCTAATACATTGAACCTCTAATGATGAACCCTATCTAATACATTGAACCTCTAATGATGAACCCTATCTAATATATTGAACCTCTAATGATCAACCCTATCTAATACATTGAACCTCTATTGATGAACCCTATCTAATACGTTGAACCTCTAATGATGAACCCTATCTAATACATTGAACCTATAATGTTGAACCCTATCTAATACATTGAACCTCTAATGATGAACCCTATCTAATACATTGAACCTATAATGTTGAACCTTATCTAATACATTGAACCTCTAATGATGAACCCTATCTAATACATTGAACCTATAATGATGAACCCTATCTAATACATTGAACCTATAATGATGAACCCTATCTAATATATTGAACCTCTAATGATGAACCCTATCTAATACATTGAACCTCTAATGATGAACCCTATCTAATACATTGAACCTCTAATGATGAACCCTATCTAATACGTTGAACCTCTAATGATGAACCCTATCTAATACATTGAACCTATAATGTTGAACCCTATCTAATACATTGAACCTCTACTGATGAACCCTATCTAATACATTGAACCTATAATGTTGAACCCTATCTAATACATTGAACCTCTAATGATGAACCCTATCTAATACATTGAACCTATAATGATGAACCCTATCTAATACATTGAACCTATAATGATGAACCTTATCTAATACATTGAACCTCTAATGATGAACCCTATCTAATACATTGAACCTCTAATGATGAACCCTATCTAATACATTGAACCTCTAATGATGAACCCTATCTAATACGTTGAACCTCTAATGATGAACCCTATCTAATACATTGAACCTATAATGTTAAACCCTATCTAATACATTGAACCTCTAATGATGAACCCTATCTAATACATTGAACCTATAATGTTGAACCCTATCTAATACATTGAACCTCTAATGATGAACCCTATCTAATACATTGAACCTATAATGATGAACCCTATCTAATACATTGAACCTATAATGATGAACCCTATCTAATACATTGAACCTCTAATGATGAACCCTATCTAATACATTGAACCTCTAATGATGAACCCTATCTAATACATTGAACCTCTAATGATGAATCCTATCTAATACGTTGAACCTCTAATGATGAACCCTATCTAATACATTGAACCTATAAGGTTGAACCCTATCTAATACATTGAACCTCTAATGATGAACCCTATCTAATACATTGAACCTATAATGTTGAACCCTATCTAATACATTGAACCTATAATGATGAACCCTATCTAATACATTGAACCTATAATGATGAACCCTATCTAATACATTGAACCTCTAATGTTGAAACCTATCTAATACATTGAACCTCTAATGATGAACCTTATCTAATACGTTGAACCTCTAATGATGAACCCTATCTAATACATTGAACCTCTAATGATGAACCCTATCTAATACATTGAACCTCTAATGATGAACCCTATCTAATACGTTGAACCTCTAATGATGAACCCTATCTAATACATTGAACCTCTAATGATGAACCCTATCTAATTCAATGAACCTCTAATGTTGAAACCTATCTAATACATTGAACCTCTAAAGATGAACCCTATCTAATACGTTGAACCTCTAATGATGAACCCTATCTAATACATTGAACCTCTAATGATGAACCCTATCTAATACATTGAACCTCTAATGATGAACCCTATCTAATACGTTGAACCTCTAATGATGAACCCTATCTAATACATTGAACCTCTAATGATGAACCCTATCTAATTCAATGAACCTCTAATGTTGAAACCTATCTAATACATTAAACCTCTAATGATGAACCCTATCTAATTCAATGAACCTCTAATGTTGAAACCTATCTAATACATTGAACCTCTAATGATGAACCCTATCTAATTCAATGAACCTCTAATGATGAACCCTATCTAATACATTGAACCTCTAATGATGAACCCTATCTAATTCAATGAACCTCTAATGTTGAAACCTATCTAATACATTGAACCTCTAATGATGAACCCTATCTAATACGTTGAACCTCTAATGATGAACCCTATCTAATACATTGAACCTCTAATGATGAACCCTATCTAATACATTGAACCTATAATGTTGAACCCTATCTAATACATTGAACCTCTAATGATGAACCCTATCTAATTCAATGAACCTCTAATGTTGAGACCTATCTAATACATTGAACCTCTAATGATGAACCCTATCTAATACGTTGAACCTCTAATGATGAACCCTATCTAATACATTGAACCTCTAATGATGAACCCTATTTAATACATTGAACCTCTAATGTACCCGGTAGAGATAACCTTGTTATACCTGTCGACCCCTACGCAGATCATTGGGGAAACTTATTCGGGTGTGTCGTTAGGGAAATACCTTTGTATTACCCTTCGTGGAGCAAGGTCCCCGAAGGGTACAAGGCGGCGGCCCGGGCAGCTATTGGGGTAAGTTATCATTTTATATTTATTTAATTATCGTGTTCATTTATTTAATTGTATATATTTATTTAAATTTTTTTTTATTTATATCATATAAATAAATAAACAAATTTAAATAAATATATAAATTATATTGCTAACTCCGTTTTTAATGTGTTGTATTGTGTATATTTATTTAAATTCGTTTATTTATTTATATCATATAAATAAATAAACGAATTTAAATAAATATATAAATTATATTTCTAACTCTGTTTTCAATGTGTTGTATTGTGTATATTTATTTAAATTTATTCATTTATTTATATCATATAAATAAATAAACAAATTTAAATAAATATATAAATTATATTTCTAACTCTGTTTTCAATGTGTTGTATTGTGTATATTTATTTAAATTCGTTTATTTATTTATATAATATAAATAAATAAACGAATTTAAATAAATATAAAAATTATATTTCTAACTCTGTTTTCAATGTGTTGTATTGTGTATATTCATTTAAATTCGTTTATTTATTTATATCATATAAATAAATAAACGAATTTAAATAAATATATAAATTATATTTCTAACTCTGTTTTCAATGTGTTGTATTTGATTGCAGAAAAAATATGATCTCACGCCGTACATGAACACCCCTCGGTGGAAGAGTATTTATGATACCATTAATGCACAGCTAGAAAAATCATACAACACCAGCAAGGCTAGTCTGAAGCGAGATTACTTTGTAAAAGACCCCGAGACTGGAGAATACGATTTGGATCAAATTAGGCGGAACAGACCCGACGAGCACACACCTGAAGTGTGGGAGAAACAGATAGAGTTTTGGACTGACGAAGCTAACATGAAGCGATCCTCAACAAACAGCCAAAACCGGTCCAAGGCAACACTTGTCTCCCGACATGGTTCTCGGTCGATCCCTCGCACTCGACATCTCATGGTAATTATTATTATTATTATTATTATTATTGATTTTACATTATTATGGTTTTTTTTATTTTTTTTTATTTTTTTTTTATTATTATTATTTTTTATTTTTATTATTTTATTATTATCATTATTGATTTTACATACATATTATTATTGCCGCATTTAATTAGATTGATCTTACTTACGTGTGTATGTACAGCAAAAGGCGTCCGAAACCCAACAGGAGCCTACAGAGATCGACATGTTCTATCGTCTGCATACGAATTCAGATGGTGTATTTATAGATGAGCAGTCTCTCCAGTTGTATGTAAGTATTTTTTTCAAAACACACTTTAATGAATCATTGATTAATAATCTAGCAACCCGACTAATATATTTACTATCTTGTGTTATTGTCACCACACAGGATCAGATGAGGCAGCTAGAGGCGACGGGTGAGCACACCACTGCCGAGATCAACAGGATGGTGCGAGGAGGCAAGTTTCGCGGCCACCATCCTGGCGTGGGTATGGTATTGCCGGGATACACCAGTACTCCCCCGTGCTTTTCGCCACCACCCCCTGAGACTCGTCGGGATCGGGATGTTGATTTCATGATGGGCTTGTTCAGAAACGACCCCAGGTATGGCGATCTTTTTGCCGCATATGAGAGTGGTGGTGCCAGCGGGAGTGGGAGTCGCCCGGGTGATGATGCTGGTGCCAGCGGGAGCGGGAGTCGCCCGGGTGATGATGCTGAGGATCGGGAGGGTGGCGATGACGCGAGCTAGTCGTGTCATATATGTGTTTGTTAGTATGGTACATAGTTTCTTTATGTTCATCTTGACTTGTTTCCCTATTATCCTAAATTAGAACGCTTGTTTCCCTAGTATCCTTAACTATCCCGACTTATTCCTAGCATCCATGTGATCATTAGAACGTTATATTATATTTTGGTGCAAGTTTGAACTTATTCCGCGTTTGTGTTGATTTGTATTTCAAGTTTACTTTATATGTGTCTTTTGGGTGAGCAAATACAGGTTTTGGTTACAGGTTTTGGTAGATTTTTTCCGGAAAAATTCCGGAAAAAATCTGGAAAACGCCTGCTGTGCAGGCAATTTAAAAAAAACCTGCAGACTCTTCCCCAGCGACATGTCGCTGGGGAAACATTGGTTATTCGTTGACAAGTCAAACGCAAAGCGTTGACAAGTCAAACGTATCAAGAGTTTCCCCATTGACTTGTCGCTGGGGAAACTTTGGAAAGCGTTGACAAGTCAACGGCAACGCGTTGACAAGTCAAATGAAAGGAAAGTTTCCCCAGCGACATGTCGCTGGGGGAAACTTTGTAATTAGCTAAACTGGTTAAGTTTAACTTAATTTTTTGGTTTAATAAGGAATTTTCCCCAGCGACATGTCGCTGGGGAAAATATTGCCACCGTGGCAATCTGTTCTTCCAGGAAAAGTCTGTGGGGCCCACGTGTCGCTGGGGGAAGTCGCTGGGGATACTGTTAACAACTAGCGTACCCCAGCGAATATACCCCAGCGACATGTCGCTGGGGATATCTTTCCCCAGCGACATGTCGCTGGGGAAACCCCAAAAATATCGCTGGGGTAGGGCGCGAATGTTGTAGTGAATGGTTGTTTGTGAAATGTCTGTTTAGGCTCGACATACACAACTATGTCAAGGTTTTTGTTATCTTGAAAACCAAAACAACAAGATGAAGGTCATACATCATGACATAAAGAGTCTCACCCGTAATTAGATTTACACATGTAATATTTACTTTGACTGTAATTCCTTTAAATATGCTCACATTTACACATATCACGAATCATGAAAATAATATATGATTCGTGACGAATCATATATGATTCTCTCAGACGTGACTTAAGAAAAAAAGTCGAAAAAAGTTCGTCGAAAGTATATACATGTGCCCCTCGATAGAAAGATAATTTAATTCTCGTTGCAATGGTGTATTTTTTTTCGTTTGACGATATACCGTTTGTGAGATATTAAATTTTTTAAAAAGTGGTGGGAAGTGGGTTTTTTAAAAATGGATGATTATGATTGGTTGAATAAGTATATTCTAATTTAAGGGTTTACATAGATCTTATCTCTATAGATCTATACCAAGACTCACCTTTCAATTCAGAACACCAGATCATTCAGTCATGACGACCATGACACGCCGGTCCACCATAAAGCACCACATTCAAATCTTCATCCATGATCCATCTCCACATATAGTGCAACAACGACAATGTCAAAATAAGCCCTTTTGTAATAAAAAAAACGGAGTTCGGGTAAAGAAAGATAAAGGGTTGAGTCCATATATTAGCAATGTACTCTCCATCTTTTACATATCTATGTAA